>CM045758.1:211212712-211746336 GCA_025200525.1 Camellia lanceoleosa
TTTGGTTGATTTTGATCTGTTTGAGCAAAAAGTTACTTGTAGTTGTCTGATGTTTGAGTTTGAAGGAATACTATGTAGACACGTGCTTGCAGTATTCAAAGCCACAACATCTTTATGCTTCCACCACACTATACGATGACTCGATGGACAAGAAATGCCAAGAATGAGGCAATGTTGGATGTACTACCCTCTGTTGAGACACACGGAAATGCTCAGAGGCAAGAATTTGCAATACAATGTTTTATATCAAGAAGCGATTAACTGTGTGGAGGAAGGGATGGCATCAGAGTATAGTTTTAAGGTGGCTATAAGTGCCTTAAGAGAGGCTAGGATCAAAATTCTTGGTGCAAAGAAAAGTGCTGTAAATGCCCTGAAACTTGAAACCACGGTTAGCACATGCTATCAAGACGAGAAAAAGCCTGGAAGTCAAGTAGACAACTAAAGCCAGAGAACTCCTCTTGATTCCTAGACAACTAAAGCCAGAGAATCTTCTGTAGAAAGTAAAATACCAACATATATAACAAAGCCATCATCGAGCCTAAAATTAGGTTGTGCACGAGATGCAAGTGCCCAGGGCATCATCATAGTACTTGCTTGTGGTTGAAGGATTCAGGTCCAGCCAAATACAATGATGGTAATTTTATATTATTCAAATTCACATACTTGTTTATGGGCATTATCTGTTTAATACCTATTCATGGTCAATTTTCTTTTGTAGGACCTTCAAAGATTCAAAATAAAAAACTTTGCCTACTCAGCAAGTCCATGTTGACCATTTTACTATCTTTGTTTTCATATAATTTTATGAAGGCAAAAAGGTTCTTTGTGATACGAGTTTAATGGTGGTGGTCTTAGAGTAGTGTCGCTGTTGAGAGTTGTTTCTTTGAAGGGATTTGACATTTCCAATGTTAAATTAGTACTTTTATATTAAGTAGGTGTTTGGCATGCACTAAAAAAGTACACTTTTTTTTGCATACATACACTTATTTGGATCACATCAATCAATAGCTATCAACATCTCTTTTTTACTTTTCTACCCACTTCGTCTACTTTTTTACACATTTTTTTTAATAAAAAGTCAAAAAGTGCACTTATTTAGAACATCCCAAACCACTCCTAAATAGAAGAAAGACTAATAGTGTGGTCTGCATGCTTCCAAGCTTGAGTTTTTGAAGTTTTGTTTCTTTCTTGGATGTTTCAGCTATTGGATGTTTTATATCAGGAATAGATGATTTTGACACAAATGATCTTTAACCTACACTGCCTTGAATCACCACCACCCACCATTGATGCCATATACCCCCTTTTCTACCATACAATCAACCCCAACACATTGAAGGTTGACCTTCTTCACCCCCTGCAACTGGATGGATGGCCTGTTGAGGTATTTCTTAAATTCTTTTGTAACATCTTTATACTAATACTGCTTTGCTTTTGTGCTATTCTGTTTCCCATATTCAAATAGTTTGGATCCACTTCTTCTAGAAATGTTTATGCCATTGCTGTCTCTATCTGTCATGGTACCTGCTTTTCTCACTGTAGTGTATTCTTTCCCCAATCTTTCTCTCAAAAAAGGCATAGAGAAAAAGTGATAGAAGAAATCAAAATAAAAGAATCCTACACACTGTTACTTTTCCTGTTGTATGATAATTAATGTTCTCTTTTATGTGCTTGCTCTGCAAATATTCTTTGTTACCTTGGTGGTATGTGAATGCAAGAAAAATGTTTATTTTACTGATACTACATCTCTTCTGGGTGGTTGTGTAGACTAATGTGCTTATGCTGGGACACTCAGGCCCTGTAATAGGAGCATTGTGATTGTATTTCTTTTATGACAGGGATCTGTGGTGAGTCCAAATGTTGCTGACTTTGCAATGTTGTGGTCAGGATACAGAGGGATTATGTGAAGCTATGGATAAAGCAATTGCTAGAAATGAGGTAACTAATTTGTTTCCATTCTATGATTAATGGCTCCCACCCAAATGTGCTCGAGTTTATGGGCTTTCTCGGACCAAATTCAACTAATGATGGTATCTAGTGGCAACTAAATTCAGCATTTGAGTATTGGCTTGCTTAAAAGTAGTTATATTGCTATATGCTTTGATAGCTTTCCTGTTGGATTGAAACCATAAGTAGGAAGGACCTACTTCTTGAGAGAAGGTAGGCAGATCCATCTTAGTGGAAAAGGAAAGAATTTTAATGTAATTTATTTTTCCAGTCATTGTACTTTTACTTGCATTATATTTGTAACTTTGTTTTCATAAAAATGGGTTTCTTAGAGGACAGTATATTGTGCAGTGAGAATATGCCCATTGAAATATCTCAAGCTATAACATTATGTTTCCAGTTTTGCGGCACAAATCACAATTTGCATCTCACCAAATGTTGCTGGCCATCAGGTGCCATAATGGCACTGTAATGGCTGTTATGGTTGAGATTTTCAATTTCAATTATGGGTTTGTAGAATTTTGATCAATGAATTAATGTTATGGGTTGTTGGATCTATTTGAGTGTCGGGTTTGTTTGGGTGTCTACATTGAGACTCTAGTTCATCAACTGTTTCAAATGCTGCAACAGAGCCTAATCGAACCTGCATGAAAATGAAATTAATGGTTACAAATCTATGTTTATACAAAGAAGGTTTGATATATATATATAATATACCTTTTGGACGAATCCCAAGCCTGTGGAAATGGCCATGGATGAGTTAGTTCTTTAACATTCCATGATAATCCAGGCGTTTTAGCAAAGAAAAATCCTAGATTTTTTATACTCTGTTTGGATTGATAGTTTTTAGTGAGAAAAGAAAAGAAAGTCTGGGAAAAGAAAAATCTCAATCAACTGTTTGCATAATTAAGGGTCTTTTTTATTTTTATTTTTTTTTTAACACAATTAATGGTTGGTTTGTGAATTGATTTTTAGTAATATTTTAATTTGTAGACTAATGAGGAACACTGTTGGAAGTGGATTTTTTTTTTTTTTTTTTTTTTTTTTTTTGTGTGTATTGTGGTTTAGTTTGCAGACTAATGAGGAACACCGCTGGAAGTGGATCATTCCCACTGCAATTGCGGATGCACTGTCACAAGCATGAATTGTCTTATTGAGATTGTCTACATCTCAATCCATGCAGTTTCCTTCAATTTGGTATGGCCATACTCTAATGTTGAACTTGTGCTGAGTTAAAATGTGTTTTTGTTTCCACAATTAATTGAGGTGGAATTTCACTTGTCTTGTGTAATTATTATTTATATTATGTGATGCAGTACTAACATAAAAATATATGTACTTGTTCCCGACAGAAACTGCACAATGCAATTGAGCTGGTAAAAACCCATTAACAAAGTTGGCTTTCCATTGGCTAGAAATTAAACATATCATAATTTAATAATTAGATAATGTAAACATATTTATAGAGCTTTAGGAGGGATGCTGGTAGTAAAGATATCTAAGCTTTCAAAGGGGGCATTGATTCCAGAAACTCAATTGGAAAATTTACAGTTTTCTTGGTTTTTGAAATTTGTGATTGTTTTGTATCACCACTTACATAGATACTCACAATTGGTTCCTTGTTTAAAAATAAGTATTAAATAAATAATGAAGCCAAATAATAGTTTACCATGTATCCCTTGAATCCTTCATATAACAAGGTGAGGAAAAACTTGGTAATATATAGATAATATAGAGATGTTTGAAAATCTCTGTATTATGATTTAGTTTGGCAGAAAAATAAGGAACACTGCTGGAAGTGAATCCTTGCATGTGTGTGTTTAATTATTGTCTTCTGAGAGACTGTTTTGGTAAATAGGTGATTGATGGTTTGTGAATATCTTTAATTTTGGGGAGTTGCTGCAATTTCTTGACATTGCTCTACATATGTAATGGCAACAAACTTTTTTTTGGTTTTTTTTGATATATCAAATGTAGGTTCTTGTTTATAAACTATACCTAGTTTTAATTATTATGATTTTGATGAAACAGCTTTCGTATTGCTACACACAGTGCCTGTACTGTATTGAAGTACGAGGACCAGGTTGATTCATTTTCAGAGAAAACAATGATTGAGATCAAGAAACAGTATGCAGTGTTTGATGCCAAGGTTCTCAGTAAAATTCCAATAGAGCCATTGAAGGACAAGAAAAAGGGCTTAGGGAAGCCAAGGTAGTCAATGTGCATTAGACATATGGGTTGTTGTAAGTTTGTAGGTGATTGTCGTGCCGTTTTGCTTATCTTTGTTAGTTTCATATTTTCATTTTGTTATCTGTTGTTTCTACTTTGGGTTCACAATTTGGATGTATTTGGTTATTTTAGTGAGTTTTGCCTTTTAGGTTTTATACACTGCTTCTAAAAGCAGTATCAGCAGTGATTTTTTGCCTATACATCAACTTTAGGTGATTTCATATCAATGTTATTAGTTTGTAATAGTGATACTTGAAGGATGCCTCTTGTAAATCTGTAAATCTTATAAAAAAAAATATATAAATGATTTTCATTTATTTTTGTCGCTGCAAATTTGTCGTTGCCAAAAAGTGAAGCTTTCTCGATAAATAACTTATTGGTAAATATATTGCCAAAAGTTTATTCTTGCCCACTCATATTATATTGTTACAAGTGTATTTTTCGCCAATGTCAATTTATCGTTGCCAAAAGTAAAGCTTTATCGACAAACAAATCGTCGGCAAATGGTAACATTTACCGACGTAAATGTGTTGTCAAAAGTTTACTTTTGTCGATTCATATTGTGTTGCTAAAAGTATATTTTTTGCCGACGCAAGTTTGTATCGGGAAAAGTGTTATATAATCATCATATTTGAACTACTTTTATCGACGCAAGGTAAATTGATGAAGACTTTTATCGACGGCTATGTTTGTTGCTAAAGACATTACTTTTGCCAACACAGTGATAATTTTGTTAGTAAAAATTTTTGCCGACTCACTTTTTACCTACGGATTGTCGACGTAGCTCACTGTGTCAGCAAAACTTTTTACCGACGATTTTTCCCTTGTAGCAACATATTTTGCTGCGTTACGAAAAATGTAATTTCTTGTAGTGATAGTTGCACCCCAAGTCCGCCTAAGATCCTCCAATCCAATTACTAAACTGAAAATAAGCTCCATCCCATTTTTTATACTCCCTTCATACAATGAATTTCATTGGCTATAGTCATGAGGTTGAGATGGGGTTTCCAATGAGAAGAATATGAATCTCAAATGAGATTGATAAAATAAAATAATAAATAAAATTATTCATAGCTACGAGACACACACACACACACAAAAAGAAGAAGAAAAAGAAAGAAATTGCCAAGTTGAAGTAGCACAGTGCTCTCATTCGGTGTCACTGACTCAACTGTGCCTAGCTTTTACGTTGTGTTTAGTTAGAAAATTTGGAAAGAGATTTAGAAAGGAAAAGGAAAAAGAAAAAGGTAGGTGAAATATGAATAAAATATACTTATATTTGACCTAATTTAACATACTTTTTCTCTTTTCTTTTCTGAATCTCTTCTTAAATCTTCCAATTAAACACAACATTAAGTTTGACGAATTTGAGAGATTCTTGATTTCAATGTTTTGCTTTATTGCATGTAACAAAAAGATACCCCATCTGTAAAGGTGAAAATAATGCAAATTATATTATCTTGTATTACATATGAAGAAAAAATAAACAACCAAGCAAATAAAGAAAGAAAGAAAGAAAGAAAGAAAGAAAAAATGCCCCCCCCCCCCTCTCTCTCTCTCTATCTCTCTCTCTCACTCAATAATAGTGTTATGTTTTATTTTATTTTTTTAAAATTTAGAATATTGAGAGAATAATGTTCTTTCATCATACAATAAGATACTTATTTTATTGTGTAAAAAAAAAAAAATTAAAAAATGTGTAGTTGTAGTGTTACAAATTTTCTCAAATGCTTGCATTTGCATGGTCATTTTAGGTTTTGACTTAATTTGTATGGCGTGTTTACGTTAGAGAAATGAATGGATCTTTTAGTTAAACTACACAACATACAAATGCATTGTATTTTGTACACTTCTCCTAATTTTTTATTTATTTATATGTTTTCATATTTAGAAGACGACGTCCAAAGCTTTCTAAAATTAACTATATTAAAATTACTTTTCTTCGCCATTATGCTTGTTATGTTAAAAAGAATGAGTTGATTACAACAAAAACTAGACCATGGCATGTAATTTTTTTGCGTAAATTGCACTATGATTGATGGATGTATATTCAATTGAATCAAGACATATGAACCATTACAAAATAACCCAATAAAGTCAACACAAATAAGGTTAGTCAAATCTACCTAGCAGGATGACTCAAGTCATTAGCCTTGTTAGGTAACTTAAGTGAGAGACCTATTATAAAAACAGTAACGATATATTTTCTAATTTTGGAGTTCTAATTAAAATCTAATGATGTGTAAAATTCAAAAAAAATAAAAATAAATAAATAAATAAATAAATAATGCCAAAACATCACATCAATGAGTAGAGCCCACACCCTAGAATCCTTTAGAGCTCCCAAATAGTTTTCTTATAAAAATACAACCGAAAGTGAAAAAGATAGATCATTCATTTTACTTTCAATTTGAGTTATCTCTCATTCTCTCTTTCCCTCTTTCCCCTTCGTGGTCTTAGGGATTAAGGAGGAGCCATATAGTCTCTATTTATCACAAGTGATTGATCTCTGTTCATTTGGTAAGGAATCCTTGCATCATCAGTGATATATTTTTATTGATAAAATTACTTTTGTGTTATGTTAAAATCTTGAAATTATTAAAAGAAAAGAAAATGAAATTATTTACACACATTCATTCTTATAAATAACTAAAAAATTGAATTTTTGACAATTATTTATTCATTTTCTCAACTAAACCAAAAGAGGGAAGAAAATAGAACTTTTCTCACTCCATTTTCTTTTCACCTATATATAATAATAAACAAAGGCCACCATATATAATGATTTTCAAAATCTATATATGAGAGGATAATTTATGTGCAAATTGAGCTGAGCTGGGCCGTTATGGGCCTCAGTGCAAAGGGCTGAGTAAAAAGGCCATAAAGTTACTCCGGTCTTGAAGAGGCTTAAAGTTAGTCCAGTCCCAAGCCCAGAAGTTAGTCCGGTCTGAGGGAGGCTTAATGTTAGTCCGGTCGAAGGATGCTTTGTAGTTAGACCGGTTTAAAGGCGCTTTGAGTTTATACCGGTCATGGCGCAGTGTAACTAGCTCAGTCTAAACCGTGCTGAAAGTTAGTTCGGTTTTGGACATGCCATGGTTTGTGGAAGAGGAACTAAGGTAAGGGCAGTGAACCGAACTAAGTATAGTCAGGTTCATTCTGCGGCTAAGTATAGCCATGCTTACTTTGGTCGTGGTAGTTTGGTCAGGGTAAAACCATCTCACTTGGTTTAAGCAGTGAGGGGGGTGTTGAAGGATAAGCATGATCTTTCAGGAATATGAATCCTAGGAGGACTCTACATGGAGGAGTAAGAGTCCTACTTGGATTATGCCACACGAAACCTATAAAAGCTCACAAACATCACCTATGGAGACGTAACACAACTTTGATTTCCGAATACACAGAGCTTTTGTCTATTTGTCTAGTTTGCTGACTTAGGCATCGGAGAGGTTTTCGGCACACACCCGCCGGCTAGCTCACATTTATGTTTTCAAGTGATAAAGCGACGACGTACGGAGGAGCGCAGACTTGATCAACAGGATTATACGAGAAGGTTTATTTCTTTCCCGTACAATTGGCGCCGTCTGTGGGAATTCAGACAAGAACAAAACCTCTTAATCAAGCTTTTCCTCTTAAGAATCAATGGCGCACAACGAAGATTTGCCACAGTCCGCCATCGACGGACAAACACCAGAAGGGGGTGTGAGGCGCGAAGGTCTACCTCTCATCCCTCCTATGGCGGATTTAGAACCACAAAGACAAAATCCTAGGAGGGATACAAAGGGAAGAAGGCGGACTAACAGCCCCCGTCACTCTCGTTCACAGAGTCCAGAGAGACAAAGGCGGAGGATTGATCATCAAGCTTTGGAGGATCGCGTCAAGGAGCAGGACGAATTGATATGACGGATGGCGGCGGACATAGAATCTCTAAAGCGTCAAATGAAGGGAAAATGAGTGGCGACAGGAGAGGGGCGCACAAGCAAGACGCCCCCTCGCCACTCAGAAGGTCATGGTAGGAATACCACACCCTCACAAGCAGAGAGTAGAAGCCTCAGGACAGGCGATACTCAATCCAAGTCTTCCAGAACTCATCACTCCAAGTCTAAGAGGACGAAATCTGAAAGGTCGTACACTGAAGGAAACACCTATTGGCCCTTACATATGCACCAAACAAGATCCAGACAGACGGAGTTGCCCAGATCATCCGACCTACAAACCGTGCTCGAAGAAAAGGCACGATGGAAGGAGGACGCCAGGGCACGCGATCCACACAGAGTTTCTGCCTTACAGCCGTTGGCTCCTTGGACGCATGGAAGCGTCGAGGTTGGAATGCCAATACCACGCCCTGCATACGAACCAACGGACAAGGCACTTGCAAGGCTGCAGACCTCGCCGTTCGTTCCGGCGATTGAAAACGCGACCCTATCATCAGGCTTCCTTTAGCCCAAATTCACTACATATGAGGGAAAAACGGACCCCTACTCACACTTGAGCCACTTTCGCCAGGTCATGGCGGTATACCGGCGAAACGAGGCTTTAATGTGCATCCTCTTCCCATCTAGCCTTGGCGACCTAGGCTTGACTTGGTTCGAAAAACTTCCAGAAGGCAACATAGCCTCTTGGGCGCAATTGGCGGAAGCGTTCGTAATAAGGTTCCGAACGAACACCAAAACCCCGGTGGAGATCGATCAACTGCTCTCCATCGACATGGGCGATAAGAAGACCCTAAGATCCTATAATAGTCGCTACTGGGAGACCTTCAACCAGATTGGGGACTGTCCCACCAATCTCGCCATTGCACAGTACAAAAGAGGCCTTCCAGTCTGGAACAGACTAAGGTACTCAATCACCATGACACCACCCCTCACCATAGAAGCCTTGATAAAAATAGTGCATCAGCACATCAGGGTGGAGGAGGACGGCGCATGTGCCAAATTGAAATCTAGCACGACCGCAGTACTAGAGAAAAAGACTTCAGCAAAGGTCAACATGGTAGATCGTCTGAGCAGAAACGGACATGGCAGACGAGACAACGGAGAGGACCAGGATAAAAGATGGTTGAGAGTCCGCACTGCCATAACCACAGTCTTCAAGAAACCGATCTACCGAATTCTAAGTAAAATACGGGATGAGCCTTTCGTCAGATAGCCAGCCAAGCTAGGGAAAGCTCAGAAGGACTATGACGAAAGATCACGGTGCACCTTCCACAAAGAAAAGGGGCACCGCACTGAAAATTGCACGCCATTGAGACAACACCTGGAGGAGTTGGTGGCAGCAGGTCACCTGGATAAATACATTGAATGAGGGGCACAACTAGCCCCCCAGGACCATAATAACCCCAACGGAATGCCAATCGACGCCCCACCTCAAGGCATTATCAATGTGATACATGGAGTTTTCGAACCTGAGCGTGTATACGAGCTCAGAGGATCAATCAAAAAGGCTGAGCATTTAAGAGAGGTACTAAGTGCCCAACCTGCCATCAAGAAGGGGAAGACAGAGGCTGCGAACGTCATGTCTTTTTCGGATAAAGACTTGGCAAGGATATATTGCCCTCACAATGATGCCCTGGTTGTCACTCTTCGAGTCAAGGATTTTGACGTGAAACAAATTTTGATCGACCAGGGTAGTTCATGTGAAATAATGTACTACGAAACATTTAAACAGTTGAAGTTACAAGATAAAGACTTGGCATCTGCCGTATCTCCCCTGATTGGATTCAACTCCATGCCAGAATGGCCCGTCGGCAAAATAATCCTCCCAGTCAAAGCAAGAAGCGTGACGAAACAAGTGGAGTTCTGGGTATTGAAAGTCCCCTCCACTTATAACATCATCTTGGGCAGAACATGGTTGCATGCCATGCGATCGGTGGCGTCATCCTACCACCAAGTAATGCGGTTTCCCAACGACACCGGTTTGAAGAGGTCTATGGAGATCAGATTATGTCCAAGCAATGCTTTGTCACGGTGAATGGCAGCCGCGCTGCCAAAGGATACGTTCATTCGGTGGAAGAACCTGAGAGCAATGAACTGTTCGCAGATGTCGGCAAAGCAGCTAATCAGAAAGCGGTGGAAGACTTGGTAGAGGTAAGAATAGATGAAAAGAACCCGGATAAGTTCTTTTTGCTCGGTTCGTCGTTGTCCAGCACTGAGAGATTAGAGGTCTTGGAATTTTTGACCTCTAACATCGAAGTGTTCGCCTGGACACCATACGACATGCCAGGCATTGATCCCAACTTCATCTGTCACCAACTCAATGTCCACCCATCCGCCAGACCAATCATTCAGCGCACACGTAGATCGGCACTCCACCATGCCGAGATAGTGGCGGAAGAAGTAGGAAACCTGCTGGAGGCAGGAGCAATCAGAGAGGTACACTACCCAAGATGGATCTCCAACACAGTCGTAGTGCCAAAAAAGAACGGCAAGTGGCGTGTCTGCGTCGACTACAAAACAGTCAACAAGGCATGTCCAAAAGACAGCTTTCCTCTACCACGGATAGATCAACTGGTAGACCTAACGGTAGGGCACAACTGACTTAGCTTTTTGGATGCATACAGAGGCTACCATCAAATCACCATGCATGAACCAGATCAGGAAGTCACATCCTTTACAACTCCAAGAGGACTGTATTGCTACAAGGTCATGCCCTTTGGCCTAAAGAACGCTGGGGCGACATTCCAACGGATGGTCACCAAGATGTTTGAACCACTGTTAAGCAGAACAATGGAGGCTTACATCGATGACATGGTGGTCAAAAGCAAGGATGAGAATGACCATCTCAAGGACCTAGGTGAGATGTTTGAGATCTAGAAGAAGGACAAGTTGCGCCTTAATGCGTCCAAGTGTGCGTTCGGAGTAGGATCTGACAAATTCCTAGGTTTCCTAATGACCAACCGGAGTATCGAAGTAGACCCCTCCCAGATTAAAGCAATCCAAGATTTGGAAACACCAAACTCAGTAAAAGAAGTGCAGCATCTCACCAGCATGGTGGCTGCGCTCAATCAGTTCATAAGCCGATCGTCAGACAGACTGCGACCATTTTTTCATGCTTTAAAGGCCAAATTTGAGTGAGACGAAGAATGCGACCGCGCTCTAGAAAGCTTAAAAGAATACATGTCTCTCAGCACGCAATTAGCGCAGTATTGGTCCATGCGGAAGGAATCCAACATCTGCCCATCTTTTATGTCAGCAAAACATTGCTGGGCTCCGAAACAAGGTACTTGCCACTAGAAAAACTGGCATTAGCCTTGATGATGGCCTCAAGGAAGTTGTCGCACTACTTTCACGCCTACACCATAGTCGTCCTCACAGCTTTCCCATTAAAAGCTTTGTTTGAAAGGGCGAACTTTTCTGGGCGAATCTTGAAGTGGGCAGTAGAGTTGGGACAATATGACATCAAGTTCCAACCCAGGACCGTGATAAAGGCTTAAGCTTTGGCAGATTTTGTCGCAAAATTCATACCAGGAAGTCATCATATCTGCCCAGTCGACCTGACTGAAACAACCGAACTAGGGATGGAAGTTGACACCGGAATAGCGCAACCCCTGGTGCAGGATATTCAGTCAGACCCCAAGGCAGACCAAAGCAAAACAAGGAAGGAAGAAGCAAACCATGCTACACCAAGTCTAGACTCACCAACAAATAAAGACTTGGTACAATCAGATAGCGAGGGGCAGACAGCAAGCATGGACCTTGAAGAAAACACCAGCAACATGGAAGATCCCAAGGCATCATCTGATCCCTCCACTTACTGGAAGTTGTTCGTTGAAGAGATGTGGAAGCTCTTTGTGGATGGAGCATCCAACCGGCATGGAGCAGGGCTTGGCATAGTCCTCATCTCTCCAGATGGCCTAGTAGTGGAGCAGGCAATCAACCTTGGCTTCCCAGCATCAAACAACGAAGTAAAGTATGAAGCACTTCTTGCAGGCCTCAAATCAGCATTCTACATGAAGGCCACTGAGCTAATGGTTTACAGCGACTCACAGCTGGTGGTAAACCAAATATCTGGCGACTACGAAGTAAAGGATGACAGGATGGCCAAATACCAAGAGTTGGTCAGAACAAAGATCAAGAAATTTGAAATAGTCAGGATAGAACAAATCGGCAGGGAGGAAAACAGCAGAGTGGATGAGCTAGCAGGCTTTGCCTCAATGGCAGATACTTCCATCCCTCATCCATTACTGATCGACTACCTACCTAGAAGAAGCATTGAAGACCCCGAAGCAGAAGAGGTATGTTGCGCAGAGCTAGGCCCCTCTTGGATGGATCCCATCATCTTGTTCTTAAAAAACGACATCTTACCAGAAGAGAAGAAAGAGGCCAATAGAATAAGAGCGAAGTCGCAGCGATTTTGGCTCTCCCCATCCCTAGCATTGTACAAAAAGTCGTTCTCAGGATCCTACCTAAAGTGTGTTCATCTTAGCAAAGTGGAAGCATTCTTATTTGAGATACACGAGGGCGTATGCGGAAGCCATCAAGGAGGAAGATCACTAGCATACAGAGCAATTTCGCAAGGATATTGGTGGCCATACATGCAAGCGGATTTAGAAAAGTATGTCAAAAAGTGCGAGAAGTGTCAGAAGTTTGCACACCAAATACACCAACCTGCCAGAGAACTTCTACCTCTAACTAGCCCATGGCCCTTCGTAATGTGGGGATTGGACATAGTAGGACCACTTCCAACAGCACCAGGGAACAGGAAGTTCTTTCTTGCAACAACCGACTACTTCACAAAGTGGGTGGAAGCAAAAGCCTTGGCATCAATCAAGGAAAAAGATGTGAAAAAGTTTGTCTGGCAGAATATCATCACTCGATTTGGCATACCAAAGGCACTAACATCAGACAACGACACTCAGTTCGACGGCAAAATCTTCAAAGGCTTTTGTGAAGAGTACAAGATAGAGTTCTACAATTCTACACTGGCATATCCCCAAGCAAATGGACAGGCAGAAGCATCAAACAAAGTAGTCTTTGATGGATTAAAGAAAAGATTAGAGAAAGCAAAAGGCAAGTGGGCAGAAGAGCTCCCTCATGTTTTATGGGCTTACCGCACCACACCTCGGCGATCAATAGGAGAAACACCATTCTTCTTAGCCTATGGTATGGAGGTAGTAATCCCACTAGAAGTTGGCCTCCCCACAATTCGAAGCGAGAATTTTGATCCAGACTTGAATGGCGAAGCCATAGCATTAGAGCTCGACCTTGCAGAAGAAGGAAGAGAAAGAGCACTGGTTCACATTGTCTCATATCAATAAGAGTTATCCAAGAAATACAACAAGACAGTTCATCCAAGGCAATTCAAGGTCGGAGATTGGGTACTGCGCAAAGTGATGGGAAATACCTTGGTACCAAGAGATGGCAAGCTAGGGCCCAATTGGGAAAGTCCATATAAAGTGGTAGGATTAGCAGGCAAGGGGCATACCACTTAGAGGACGAGGATGACAAGGCAATTCCTAGGCCATGGAATACTGCAAATCTCAAGTTATTTTATTTTTAGCTTTTTTCTTATTAAAGTTTGTGTAATTTCTCCATTTCTCAATAAAACAAGTAGTTTTATTTTTAGTTAGACGTTTTCTTCTGTAAAAGTTTGTTTTTAGTAAATTAGTGAGTTAGGGGCATAAAAAACACAGTTGGCCGGATTAAACCAACACCCCTCCTAAGCCCAGGATAAGGATCCAGGCTGCAGGACGTTTGGTCGGAATAACCAAACATCTTATTCTAAGTTGGCTGGAAAAACTAACTTAGAGGTTAGCTAGATTAAACCAACACCCCTCTTAAGCCCAGGATAAGGATTCAAGCTGCAGGACGTTTGGTCGAAATAACCAAACATTTTATTCTAAGTTGGCTGGAAAAACCAACTTAGAGGTTGGCTAGATTAAACCAACACCCCTCCTAAGCCCAGGATAAGGATCCAGGCTGTAGGACGTTTGGTTGGAATAACCAAACATTTTATTCTAGGTTGGCTAGAAAAACCAACTTAGAGGTTGGCTGGATTAAACCAACTCTTATTACTCTTCAGCCAAAGTAAGGGTATGGGCTGAAGAGTGTTTGGCTGGATTAAACCAACTCTTTGAACTCTTCAGCCGAAGTAATGGCATAGGCTGAAGAGTGGTTGGCTGGATTAAACCAACTCTTTGAACTCTTCAGCCGAAGTAAAGACATAGGTTGAAGAGTGGTTGGCTGGATTAAACAAAGACTTATTACTCTTCAGCTGAAGTAAGTATATTGGCTAAAGAGTGGTTGGCTGGATTAAACCAACTCTTGATACTCTTCAGCCGGAGTAAGTATATCGACTAAAGAGTGGTTGGCTGGATTAAACCAACTCTTGATACTCTTCAGCCGGAGTAAGTATATCGGCTAAAGAGTGGTTGGCGAGTAAGCTTAGTCAGATTGATCAGCTAGGACCGGAATAAAGTATTTCGGCCAAACTGTAATTAGAAAGCAAGCTCAAACAGGAATTTAAACCGAGATAACAGTTGGAGCAAAAAGATCATGGAAAAGTCATTACAAGTACAAGCATACAGATCAAACCGAAATAAGTGTTGAGCAGAAAAGATGATTTTCATTGATCAAGTTCAAAACAAGTACCAAGGAGGGGCCACAGCTCGGTTACACGAGCAAAAAGAAAAAAGAGAAATTACAAAATCAGTTAAAAAGATCTTCAAGATCGGCATCAATGTCAACTCGAACACCGATTGTAGACTGAAGATCGGTCTCGGTTGTGAGCTCGGTATCAACTGGCAGCACGGTGTCAGTCGGTGGCTCAATAGTCAGGTCTTCAACCGTTGGCTCCAACCGAGCTGATTGATCATTGGCTTGCTCATTGACAATTGGAGTATCAGTTGGCTCATTTTCTTCATCATCATCAGACGCTTCAAGAAATTGCTTCTGAAGGTCGGCAGCATACTCCAGCAGTGAGGCCGGAATGAAATATTAAGGAGCATTATAGACCTCGGTTTCGGGCCCACAGCCGAGCTGCCCCACAGCACCTCTCCAGCCGCACTTGAAGAATAAATCCTTTGCTGCTTCACATTGTTGAATGTAAGCAGCTTCGCCTTCTTTAAAGCCTTTGAGCTCGGCGTCGTCTGCCTTCTTTTTCAGCTCCGCTATTTCGGCGTCCATGGTGCCTTCAAGTTTGGCAAGCTCGCACAAGTACTTGTCTTTCATTACGGTTAGAGCTTTTTGTTTGTCATCGTTAGCCGAGGTAACTAGTCCGGTTAGATGAGTTACCTTGGCGTCCAGCTCGGCCGTCCTCTCTTGGAATTGTTTTAGCTCGGCGGTCTTGGCTTCGGCTTCTGCCATGGCCTGCCTTGTTGTTCTCCTGAGTTCCAACACTCGCTTGTGTGAGATGTTGTTTTTCTAAATGGCCTGCAAAAGAATAGTAACTTTCTTTTTTAGCCGAGCTGTAGGTTGGAAAAATTAGAAAGATAAAAAAAAGAGTCCTATCTACCAGGATCATGGATTTCGTTGATGACCAGATGGCCTTCAGCTCGGTGTTCAGTTGATTGTGGTGCTCCATGTCTTTTGGAAGGCACACACTCTTGGCCAGGTTGAAAGCCAGTAAGTGATCCTTCTCTGCAACAACCGAGTCAGTATCCTGTATATCTCGGTTTTGGAAAGTGAGCTTGGGTGCCCACTTGGAGGTAGCTCGGTCAGAAGGCTCCGGTTACGGACTCGGTGGGTGGCTCGGTGGAAAGGTGGTTTCGTCTTCATCAACTAAACGTTGTTCGGTCTGGGTAGTCTGGGCACGCTTAGTTTGGCGTGATGAGGAGGGTTGTTGTGATGGCAGGGCCACCACGGTTTCTTGTGTTTGGTTTGGTGGCGGTACTTCGGCTCTGTTTGTTTCGGTCAGCAGGGCCCTTACTCTGTTTCTTTTTGCCATTTCTTGCTTAGCTGTCAGGGGGACTAGGTTAATTTGTGGCAAGGTTGGGTCGGTCGGCGTTCTCTAGCAAAGTCGGTCCACTGGCTTTTCGTGACGTATCTGTATGTCGGTTCAAAATTTAGCTTTTGGCCCAACTCCGATTCGATACCGTAGTAGTCGGTGGAGAGTGTTTAGATTGGGGTAGCTATAAAGTGATTGAAGATGGGGTGAATCTGCATAATGAAAACAAGCTGTTAGTTCGTTCGAGCAGTAACGAAATAAAAGAGAAGCATGAACAGAAACCAAAGTAATTATATCGGGGATTCCTTTCTTCCAATTTATACTTCGACCTGGGATCTGGGCTTGGTGGTCTTCAAAATTCCTAGATACCCAGAAAAAATCGTCATTGTTTAAATCTTTATCCGGCGTATCTTTTATTATTTTCTCTCGGCGACGGCGTATTCTTAGGTAGTAGACCCAGCCATCATCTTTTGAGCCTATGGAGTACTGGTGGAATATCTCAGCTAGACCAAGGTTAATGCCAGCTCGGCGGTTTAGTTCGGCTATACTTTTGGTGGAAAGTTGGGTAGGACAGATCCTAGTTTGCCTAAGAAATTCGCAAAGCAAGGGTTGAATCGGGAATCTTAGACCGGTTTCTACTATGGATAGGAGGGTAAAAGGTACAAAGCCTTCATTTCCCCAAGGTGTGATATCTTGTTTGGCTAAAGTGAGATGGACGTCGTCAGGTATATTGTAATCTTTTCGAAATTCGGCTAGACCACCAGGTGTGTTTACTAAAAACCTATACTTCCCCATTTATTTTATAAGTTATGAATAAATTAGATCGGTGGGAAATTTGTGCTCAGTTGCTCGGTTGAGCGCTCAGAGGAGTGCCTGGGCAACCTAAGTCTGCAAAGTGGAAAACAAAGGTGTTAAGTACAGATCGTTGGACCGTGGTACAAAATAAAAAGCAAGAAAATAGAAGTCCTACTTCGGCTGTGTAGGATGTTACAGGTTCTATCTCGGTTTCAACAAGGTGCTTGGTAGCTCGGATTGAGCAGGGGTTTTTTTTAGCTCGGTCTTGGCGAGCGACTCGATATCTCGGTTGAGGAGAAGGTTCTGTTAGTGTGAAAACCCACATTTTATTATTCTTAAAAGAAAATAAATAAATAAATAAATAAATTTTATCTAGAGTCTATCTCAAAAATGTATTAGTGTAAAAGTTAGTTTTAAATTAACCCAATTCAATCACTAACAAAGAAATAAATAAATAAATAAATAATAATTTTGTGGGTGTTTAATATTTGTTATTTATAAATTATTTTATTAAGGATTTATTTTAGAATTAGAAATTGAACGTTCAAATGGCTTAAGGAAGTAAAATTGAGAAGTTTAATTAATTTAATTTTAATTACGGACCCATTTGGAAGTATTAATTAAATATTCGATTTAGTTTAGAAAAATTGAGATTTGACTAATTAGGTCCTAATTAGAGTTGATTAAGTCATGAGAATTGAGAATTGTGGTTATTATAAATTAAATTTAATTACGGTGCGTCCAATTCGAATATGTAATTTATTGATGGAAATTTGAGTCTGATCAGAAATTGAAGACCTAAATGGTTTGGGAAATCAAAATTATTAATGAAAATAAGTTTAATTCAATATTTGGAACGTTTTAGGAGTTTGATTAAAAATCTAATTCGGATTGATAGAATTAAACATAATTAATTGGGCCTTAGTGGAAGTCAAATTAAATCAATTAAATTATGAGGGATTTATGATTAGTCATAATTAATTTAATGATGTGCTAATTAAAATTTATTAAGACTAAGTGTTACCTAATTAAGTTAATTTTAATCACAAATTGAATGGTGTTAACTTGAGGGTTTATGCGGGTGTGTGTGCAGAGAAAATTCAGGTGGGTGCATTGAGAAATCTGTTTGTGTGGGGGTGCATGTGAGAGTGATGTGCTGGAATCAAACATAAGAGTGCACGTGTGCTGTGTGGTGACAAAGAAATGAGGTGTATAGTGTGATTAGTATGCTAGGCTAATGAGACATGGATTCATGATATGTGGACAAGTGTCCCACTAATGGATAAAAATAAATAAAATAGTGAGAGATGGCAATTGAAGTCAAGTGATGCATTTCACTCTGCTGGAAGCAGAATTAGAATAGAGGAAGAAAGAGAGAGACAACCGTGGGTGAGAAAGAGGTTCAATCCCTTAAACCTTTGCTGGGAATTTTGAAGGAAGGTCAAGTAGAAAAGCTAGGAAAAAGAGAGCAATTCAAGTCAAAATTGTGGAAAAAAAATCATTCTAAGGTAAGAGATCTCACCCTCTTCCTTTTATTGTTTAAATAATCTAGATATAAATTAATTTAAGATGAATTTTGAGAAGATTAAAATGAAAATTTGTAGATCAATTATATAAATGGATAGAAATTAGATTTTTGCATGTAAATCAAGTTAGGTTGTAGATTATGAGTGATGATTTCTTAAATTTGTTAAACTTGGACTCAAAATCATGTAATTAATAGGAATTAACAAGAAGGCCAAGAAATTTTGAGTTATGTTTTAAGATCATGGATATATATTTGGAAATTAAATAGTTAGAGTTTGATCAATTTTTATTCTTCACAAATTAAAACTCATCCTTGCATGCATGGGGATACTCATGGAAAATAAATTAGAAACTAATTATTTTAAGTTTAATTTGTGTTATTCCTCATGAATTTGGACTTCATCTTTACATGCATCAATGAATTTTAAGAGATTTGAGGAATTAATTTCATGTTTGGGTATAAGAAGAACAAGTAAAGATTTATTGAAGATGTTTTTGGCCCTTTAAATTTGTCAGGAAGTTGTACGAATTTTTAGACAATTGTATACTCAAAATTTGAAGATGATTTTTTCTACAAAGTTGTTGATAATGATGTCTAGTTTATCCACAAAATTTTTCAAAAATTATTGAGTCTTGTACGAATTTGTACAAATTTTTAACCAAATCTGGAGCTATAGACAGATTTTATTATGTGTTTGAAAAATCATTGAAAATTTTATTTTAAACCAAATCTGGTAATTTCTAAGAAAAAAAAATAAAACGAAATTTGAGAAGTCTAGTTTCATAATAAATTTTTAGATCATATAATTGATTTATAAATTTAAGTATGGAATTAATTTAAGAAAATGTAACAAATCTGTGTCATAAACACTCTTGGAATGTTTAAGAATTATTTATAATTTATTTTTGGAAAATGATTTCTGAAAAATGACAATAACATATATATTGAGTATTCTGTAGATTTATATGAATTTTAGAGTTGTATAAGTAATTTATTTATAATTGTATTTGCAAGATATACATTCTGAAAACTTTGACAGATTAAGGAGGAGTCAAAAACTATCTCTTCAATTGCTTATTTATAACTTACTTTTGGGAAATTCTTTCTGAAAAATGACCTAAACATATTTATTGAATATTATGTACATTTTCACGAATTTAGAACTGTATAAATAATTTATTTATAATTTTTATTATCTAAGGTATAACCTGAAAATTTTTGGACAAATTCAAGACCATCACTTCAATTAATTAGTTGGATGAAAATCAGTTATTGTGTTGGTCTAATTCATCAAATATTGTAAATTAGTAATCCATGTATGGGTGTATTGTGGTTTATTTAATATTGTACTAGTCTAATTTTATGGATTAAAAGTCCATGCATGTGTGTAATTATGATTTATTTCTTTTCTTTTTGTTTTTGGTATCTAAATTATTATTTCATACCATGATTTAAATAAATTGTTTATTTAAATGTTGTACAATTGTTTATTATTGTGTGACATGTGTAATATTTTATGTTTGGATTTTAATGAGTTGATATAACATTATTGGTAATTAAATTTCGAATTATTGTGAATATCTCAATGAGTAAAGAGGCTCGGGATTTAACCAATGATACATTAAAATGTAAAAGTGATGGGGTGAGCCCGGTTTAGAATCTTGCGCAAGTGAGTTGCGAACCCTAACATGGCACGGGAAGGTATTTCGGCTCTTATTCGGTGTAGAGGCGATATAAGGTTGGTGGTGCGGGCGTCACAACATAGACCGTTCCTTAGGGCGTGACGTGATGTCACGACTCGGGTATGTAACCCTGGTGCGTGGGCATCATTGGTAGTTACTGTAAGTAACATTTGAATATTTGACCAAGGGGGAGTCAGAATTGGCCGTGGCCATTGGTTAGCGGTTGAGTGGAAAAAGTGCTCAACGGGGAGTTACTTAAACTTATCTGATAAGCCAAATCTATGAGAATTTAAAAAGAAAAAGTGGGCATTTTCCTTATGATAAAATACTGCATCTGTTTGTCATTTTTTTTTTTACTTATTTAATATATATTGTTATTATTTCAACTGATGACATTCCTATCATGTTTATTAAATGCTACTTGTTGCATTATTCATTGTGGGTATTATTATCGAGGTGGGTATTTCGGGTTGTAGCATCTTATTGAGCTCATCGCTCATTGGCATCCTCGTTGCCCTGGCGTTTCATGCCAGGTACCGAAGAAACCGAAGGAAACACCGAGGTAGTGGAAGGCAACATTCAGTCCTGATTAGCTTGAAGCGTGCCAGAGTTCCATGAACCATTTTTCTGAGTTTTCTAGTTTTTCTGTAGCTTTCTTTTTATTTGTGTACTAAGACAAGTTTTAAGCTTAACTGGAGTTGTAATTTAAAAACTTTTAGTGTTGGTGTTGTTAATTAATGGGTGATGGTAAATTTGGTGACAACATTGATGAGGATTCTTAATTAAGAAAATTGATTTTAAGTTTTAAACCTTATTATGATGTCCCTAAATTTTGGGGCGTCACAGTTAGACCGGTTGAGCTTCTAGGGGCAGCTTTCTGAGTTCGGTCTAAAAACTAAGAAAGCTGGTTTAGCCCCGAAGACCTAGATCGGTCGGAATTAAGGTTTCCCAGTATACTAAGTGCAGACTTAGTTCGGTTGGTTACCTCGGCTAAGGTAAATCAAGAAGTGGTTTGACTTATTGAAACTACTGGTGTAAACATGAAGTGTTAGTTCGGTTATAAACTGACTAGACTTATACCTAGCATAAACAGTATCCTAATTCGGTTGCATCATGATTTTGAATCAAAATCAGTGTTTCACAGGTTTTTTAGTGAACTCAAGTGTTCTAGTACTAAAGTTTTTTTTCCAAAAAAACAGTAGACCAGTGGAGAATGGAAGTAAAAAGGTGCTTTTCAAAAACATAAATAGTATGCTATGGATTAAACGAAAGCAAAAACAAGAAAAGAGAAACTGATTTGAGTAGCTTACCAGATGAAGAGGTAGAAGCACTAAAGATGCAAGAAACGGCAGCAAAATCACGCAGTTTCTTCAAGTGCAAATTGAAGAACAGTAAAAGCTCAGGAGGGAGAGAGAAAGAAAAGATTGAATAGTAGAGTGAATGATTTGAAATGAGAAGTTTGTTTTGTGTAAAGGACGAAAAAAGGCGGGACTGTTCAAATCTCGCGAAATACGAAGACAGCGTGACAGCTGCGAAGGGCCAATTAGGGCCTGCCATGTGTCACTAGAATGGGAAGCGATTCAATTTCTATCACTGAAGAGACGTTTTGACCGGATAAGGATAGCTACCGAAAGGCTTGAGTTTTAGCTCTACCGAAAGGCTAAAGGGTTTTTTAGCTCGGCTGGAAAGGTTAAAACTTTGGCCCGATTTATAGACAGGTAATCCCTATCATGCTACACAGATGGAATTAAGGGGCAATTGAGAGGGTAATTTATGTGCAAATTGGGCCGAGCTAGGCTGTTATGGGCCTCAGTGCAAAGGGCTGAGTAAAAAGGCCATAAAGTTACTCCGGTCTTGAAGAGGCTTAAAGTTAGTTTGGTCCCAAGCCCAGAAGTTAGTCCGCTCCGAGGGAGGCTTAATGTTAGTCTGGTCGAAGGATGCTTTGTAGTTAGACCGGTTTAAAGGTGCTTTGAGTTTATACCGGTCATGGCGCAGTGTAACTAGCTCAGTCTAAATCGTGCTGAAAGTTAGTTCGGTTTTGGGCATGCCATGGTTTGTGGAAGAGAAACTAAGGTAAGGGCAGTGAACCGAACTAAGTATAGTCAGGTTCATTCTGCGGCTAAGTATAGCCATGCTTACTTCGGTCATGGTAGTCTGGTCAGGGTAAAACCATCTCACTTGGTTTAAGCAGTGAGGGGGGTGTTGAAGGATAAGTATGATCTTTCAGGAGTATGAATCCTAAGAGGACTCTACATGGAGGAGTAAGAGTCCTACTTGGATTATGCCACATGAAACCTATAAAAGTTCACAAACATCATCTATAGAGAGGTAATACAACTTTGATTTCCGAATACACAAAGCTTTTGTCTATTTGTCTAGTTTGCTGACTTAGGCATTGGAGAGGTTTCCGGCACACACCTGCTGGCTAGCTCACGTTTGTGTTTTCAGGTGATAAAGCGACGACGTACAGAGGAGTGCAGACTTGATCAACAGGATTATACGAGAAGGTTTATTTCTTTCCCGTACAATATAAATATATATTTCACTTGTTGAGTACCTACATGTCCCTTTTGCTCATTCACAAATATTAATTTTAAATCTCTCATCAATAATTTATATATAGGGTTAATTACACTAATAGTCTCTATAATTTGGGACTTGTGTCATTTTAGTCCCTGACTTTTCAATTGTGACACATTTGACCCTGAATTTTGAATTTTGTTTCAAATAAGGACAATTGAAAATATCATTAGATTTTTCAAGGGTAAAATCATCAATTTGATAAAATATAAACTAATTTGACAAAAATAAATTTCAAAAAAATATTTTTAATTTTTTTAAAATTATTTTTATCCACCAATGATAAAATTATATAAAATTAATAAAAATTACATGATTAATTTTTTAAAATTAATTTTACATGATCATCATCCAAATACATAATAAAAATTAATTTGATAAAAAAAAATAAATGTCTAAAAGATTTATCAATTTTACATAATTTTATTTTTAGTAGGTAGAAATAATTTTTTAAAATTCAAAAATATTTGTTTGATATTTATTTTTGTCAAATTAGTTTATATTTTATCAAATTGACAATTTTATCCTTGAAAAATCTAATTATATATTCAATTGTCCTTATTTGGAACAAGATTCAAAATTCAAGATCAAATGTGTCACAATTGAAAGGTCAGGGACCAAAGTGACATAAGTCTCAAACTATATGGACTATTTATATAATTTGCCCTTATATATATGAGGCACATAGAAAAGAAGCACATGGATGAGGGAAATTCTATTTCCACACACCTATATACCTTAATGCACATAATTTCTTGGTAAACACACTTATTAATTTGGTTATTGATTATTTTTCTCATTCCACACATTTGATATTCCAATTATACCTTACATCCTTGTACACATACCATCTAAACCCTATTTCCACACACATTTACCAATTTCAGTCATTGACAACTCCATTTCGAACCATTGAAGAAACAATGAAGACCCATTGACAACTCCGTTGAAAGCCCATTGACATCTCCATTGAAAACCTTACATTTTGACAACTCCATTAAAAACCCTTGTTTTTTTTTCCTCGGAATATTTTGTGCATTCGGCACTTGTTTACTGAATAAAAAGAAATAATTTGGTTGCTAACTTTTGAAATATTCACATATTTTCAGAACTTGATTTTCAAATTTCATTGTTTAATTCAAAAGTTGAACTCCGAATTTTGTACAATAATTCGGTTCTAGAGTACAACTTAAAAGAAATTCTTTTAGTGCTTTAGTGTCTTTCTAGTGCTACTAGACCCAGCAGAAGGATACACATTTAGCTTCAATCTTGAAATTCATATCCGGACTATAACATATAAATTTGAACTATCCAATAGCGTCAAATCCTTTCATTTCAAAGCAATAAATCAAAACAGAACGTAAAGTTCTCTCACAAATTAGAGAGAACCCAACAATCTTGCTTGTATTGGGGAAAAGGGATGTTAAGAATTAACAGTTATCAAATTTATTCCATTATAAATTCAATTTGATCAGAACAAAAAGCTACTGATTCGTGAAGTTGCTTAGCATACACCACCGAGTAAATGAGAAACAATGAAGAAATTAGGGTTTAGTTTTTTTTTTTTTTTTTCACTGTGCACTGAGATTTTTATGTTTTAAAATATGCGTACAAAAAAAATTTTGATATAATATTAAGAGTGTATTTTGATGTCCATTACAATCATTTTGCTTTAGGATACAATTATCATTAAAATAATATTTTATTAAGTGTGTGCATTACGATAAATAGATGTTTGGAAATAGAATTTTCCCATGGATGACTTTGGCATTTGGTAATAAATTGTCAAGGGGATATGTGTGCCTAATTTTCTTCACAAAAAAATAATAATAAAAAAAAAAGGACGGCTCGATGACCAATTCCTCTTCCTCTCCTCAAGAATTCAATATTCCAACTTCCTAGCACTGACATCGCAAGACAAGAATTCTAATTCCCAATTACCTAGCAATAACATCCCAACCCTATCAAAATTTTCTCTTCAAACTCTGCTCTAATTCCACCATTGAGATTGAAATTTATGTCGTATTTAGAATTGTAGAGGAGAAAAAAATAACATAGAAAAATCACTTTCCTCTTTCCATTTTATTTGACTTTTCTCCTCACAAATTTAATAGTCTTCTAACTTCACTATTCATAATTAGGAATATAACTTGGGAGAGTTCAATCCAACCAATTCTAATCACAGAATTTTAAGACTAATCCACAGAATTTTAAGACTTTTAGTTAGGACTTGGACTAAAATTTAAAAACTCAATTAATTAAATTCAGACAGAGCCTAAGCTCTCCCAACCCGACTAACTTGACCACACCCCAATTCTATTGTTGATATAAATTATACAATAAATATGAAATATTATCAAATATTGATCTTTTTTCTTTTTACAATTCGAATTAAACCATATCACAGTGTAATATATTCTATTACTTGGTACATATGACTCAACCAAAATTTTGTATTATGTTTTATATTTGTAATTTTTTTGAGATATATATATATATATATTATATTCAAAAGGTGCAATATTTTAGTTTTAGGCAATTGAAGATAAAATTGTGTGTTTAATTTTGAATAGCCTGAACCTAAAAACAAGCAAGTTCAGGCAGGTGAAAATTTTTGATAGGTAAGGGCATAAAAATGGCCCGAGGCTCGTGGGCACCCCGAAGTCTGTCTAAGGCCCAATGTGGGCCCGGGCCCAAGCCCAACCTAGTACCTTGGGCCTAGACTTGGGCCCTTCATTTGAGGCTCGGCTCGGCCCAAAAAAAAATCGGGCCCTGCAAGCGGCCCGGCCTAGCCCACCCGATGGTCAAATTTCAAAAAATAAAAATAAAAAACAACTTGCAATGGTTAAATAATTAAAAAAAATATAAAAAATAAAACAAATAAATAAAAGATTGATCTTGCAAAAATGAAAAAAATAATTAAAAAAAACAAAATAACACAACAGTCAATGTCATTTTCTTGTAATGAATGAATTAAAAAAATACACACACACACACACATACACACACACATTTCAACCTGTTACTCAAAAAGCAACGTAAGAGATGCGTGAATTAGGTTTCTACAAATTAAAATGAATAATCTCCAATAAAAATTACAAACTAATACATCAATTAGAACAGTAGGAAAATCAAATAATTATCACAAATAATATCAGATAAATATGGCAGTGCAAGCAAGAGCTCTGTTGCTCTGTATGTATAGTAGAGCTCAGTGCTCTGTTCTGTCTGACATGGCTCATTCCTTCTTCCCGTTCAGGAGATGGCTGTTGCAAAGTTAAATTTTGAAAATTAACCGTTGCAGTTGGCAGAATTGAACAGGAGCACCGGTCATCCTCCCGGATATCCGATCGGATGACCGCCAGGCCAAATTTCCTTTCCCGACCAAAAACCTGTCCAGTTGGCCAATATATCTGTCGGCCGGCCGACCAAAAGACTTGTACAGCCAGCCAATAATACATATGAATGAAATGTATATATATATTATAAATTTACTTCACTCTTTCAAATTATTATAAATATCCTCCATTTTCCAAAATAAATCTCACAAATATTTTTCTCTCTCTCTTAAACTCTCTTAATCTCTCTCAACTCTCAATTAATTTTGAAGTGTCATCCCTAAGTGACAATTACAATTATGCAACAAGAAACTTTTATCAAAAGAAGCTAATTTCTGCATTGCATTCACCAGTCTGTAACATTAATTAGTTTAATTAAATTTATTAGCTACTCATTTTTTTCATTAATTATTTGTGCACATATATTAATTATTATTTTTTACTCATTGTATTTACACATTATTTAAATTAATTGTTAATTCTTATATATTGTTTTACTTACATTACTATGGATCCTAATATTCCTAATATTTATGTCGATGTTGATACATATATTACACTACATGAATCTGTTGATTCTCCTTCTAATATCCCTCTTCCAACAGTTAGATCATCATCTAGGGGCACAACTAGTACTGTTTGGGAACATTTTGAAAAAATATCTATAAATAATCCTGATGGTACAATTATATTTAAAGCAAAATGTAAATATTGTGCATATTTACTTAGTATTGGATCTGTAGGAGATATGTGCTTTATCCTTGCTATGCTACGCATTAATACTACAAATCAATTTCTCTGTTCTTGCTATTTTTTACACAACTCTCTCATATATATAACGATAAGGTTTAACCACATTTATATTGAATTGCAAGTACTGGGGGTGAATTGCACAAATCTGAATCATATATATATATATATATATATATAATGGAAGAAAATCATATATGAATCCCTAGAAAATAATATATACAAACACTACAAGAAAAGTGGATATATGAGACGGAACTATTTGCGACGGCAAACTTGCCGTTTCAAAAAGTCACTTTTTGCGACGGCATAAAATGCCGTCTCAAAAAAGTAGAGTATTTGCGACGGCACTATTTGCGGTCTCAAAAAAAGAGCATTCTTGACGGCACAATTCTTGATCTCAAAAATGAGAGCATTCTTGACGGTATTTTACGTCATAAATACTGCTTTTTGAGCGCAAATGGTGCGTCAAGAATACTCGCTTTTGAGACGGTATTTTCTGCCGTCGCAAAAAGTGACTTTCGTGTTTTTTTTAAAATTTTTAGTGAATACTTTTAAAATTTTAAATATTTTTTTAGATACACCTTACTTAGATGTATCTAAAAAAATAAATTATGAAAAAATATTTTTAAAAATTAATAAATACATAAAAATACAAAAAAATGTATTGAATTATTGTATTTTTGGTATTCGGTGAATTTTTAAAAGATTTTTTTTACAATTTTTTTAAATTTTTAGGTGTATTTATGTTAGGTGTGTCTAAAAATTTTAAAAAATACTTAAAATATTAAAAAAATTCAGTAAAAACAATATAATACGGAAAACAAGAAAGTATAATTTTCTCAAAAGAGTTTTTGGAAAACTCTAACCTAGCATAGTGATTGTGGTTTTGAGACAGTTTCATATATATACAGTCACAAAATGGTTTGAATAAATTGTAGTATTTTTTTCTATCGCAAATTTTTTTTTTTTTAAAAATGTCTTCTTACTCTTTTAATATAACATTTCTCTTTTCATTCATTTTTTCATCTTCATGTCTCTCTGTCTCTATCTCTCTCTCTTCTCTTTATCTCTTTCACTCTTCACTCTTCTTTCTCTGTCTGTCTGTCTCTCTCTCTCTTTTTCTCTCTGTGTCTCTCGCTTCTCTCTCTTCTCTCTATGTCTCTCATTTGTTTTCTCTCGCTCATCTCTCTTCTCTCTATCTCTCTCATTTCTTTTCTCTCTCTTTCTTATCTTTCTATCTCGCTCATTTCTCTTCTCTCTCTGTCTCTCTCTTTTTCTGTGTTTCTCTCTCACTCATCTCTTTTTGTCTATCTCTCGCTCATCTCTTGTTTATCTCTCTTTTTCTATCTTTCCTTCTATCTCTATCTCTCTCTCTCTTTCTCTTTTCTGTCTATCTCTCTCTTCCTGTCTCTCTCTCACTCATCACCCTTCTCTCTCTCTCTCTACTTGTCTATTTGTCTATTTTTCCCTCACTATGTTCGCCTTGTTTACTCTCTTACTCACATCTTCTCTATTTATCGAGCTCTTTCTCGATTTATCGATCCACTATAAACGACGTCGTCTTACTCTTTTGAACATTTCTCTTTTCACCCATTTTTTCAGCTTCCTATCTCTCTGTCTCTGTCTCTGTCTATCTTCTCTTTCCCTCTCTTACTCATCACTCTT
Source organism: Camellia lanceoleosa (assembly GCA_025200525.1). Classification (NCBI taxonomy): domain Eukaryota; kingdom Viridiplantae; phylum Streptophyta; class Magnoliopsida; order Ericales; family Theaceae; genus Camellia; species Camellia lanceoleosa. The sequence goes on from CM045758.1 coordinate 211,241,110, forward strand.
CTCTGTCTGTCTGTCTCTCCATTTCTCTATATGTCTTTGTCTTTCTCTCACTCATTACTCTTCTCTGTCTGTCCGTCTCTCTTTTTCTCTCTGTGTCTCTGTCTCTCTTCTCTTTCTCTTTCTCACTCATCACTCTTCTCTGTCCGTCTGTCTATCTCTCTATCTCTCTCTTTTTCTCTGTGTCTCTCGTCTATCTCTTCTTTCTATCTCTTTCATCTATCTTCTCTCTCTGTCTTTCTTCTCCGTCTCTTCTTTTTTTCTCTCTTGCTTTCTCGCTCATATCTTTCTGTCTCTCTTTCGTTTATCTCTTTTTGCTCCTTTTTTTCTCTCTCTCTGTCTCTCTCATTGTCTATATCTTTTCATCCATTTTTTCATCTTTTTCTCTATCTTTTCTTTCTCTCTCTCATTCATCACTCTTCCCTCTCTGTCTGTCTATTTGTCTCTCTTTCTCTCTCTCTGTGTCTCTCATTCATCTATCCCTTCTCTCATCTCTTTTTTTTTTTTTCTCTCTCTCTGTGTCTCTCACTCATCTCTCTCTCTCTCTCTCACCACTCATCTCCTCTACCACCTTCACTACTACTGCAAACGCCATTTCACTACCACCACTACTACCACGGTCGCCATTTCACCTCTACAACTACCATTACTACTACCATCGCCACCACTCCACTACCACCACTACCACTATTGCCACTACTACTACTACTACTACAATTACCTCTCTTTCACCCCTATTACTCCATCTACTCTACTACTACCACAACTTCACCACTAATCTCCTTCGCCATCACCACCACCACCATCATCTCTTATCCACCACCTTCACCACTACTGTCGATTCCTCTTCTCTACCACAAAATATTACATCTCTTCTCTCTCTCATCACTCTTCTCTGTTTGTCAGTCTTTGTCTTTGTCTTTGTCTCTTTCTCTTTCTCTTTCTCTTTCTCTCTTTGTCTCTCGCTCATCTCTTCTTCTCTCTCTCTCTCTCTCTCTATCTCTCTTCTTTCTTGCTCATTTATCTTCTCTCTATCTCTCTCTTCGTCTCTCTCGCTCATCTTTCTTCTCTCTTCGTCTCTCTCACTCATATTTCTTCTCTCTTTGTCTCTCTCTTTTTCTATGTCTTTCTCTCGATCATCTCTTTTCGCTCTCCTTCTCTCTTTCTTTGTCTATCTCTCGCTCATCTCTTGTTTCTTTCTATTTTTCTATATGTCTCTCTCTATCTGTTTCTCTCTCTGTCTCCCTGTCTCTCTCTATATCTCTTTGTCTCTTTGTCTCTCTCTCACTTATCACTATTTTCTCTCTCTATCTCTCTTCTCTATCTGTTTCTCATTCATCTCTTTCTCACCACCCATCTTCTCTACCACATTCACCACTACTCCAAATGCCATTCCATTATTACCACTACTACTTTGCAAATGCCACATTGACCACAAAAAATTAACTTTATTTTAATGAAAAATATTATCCCTACTTCTACCAAATAAAAAAATAATAATAATTTTTTATTCATTAAAATAAATATGAAACAAATAAATTTTCAACCTTACTAAATGAAAAAATAAAAATAAAAATTCATTAACTATAAAAAAAATTATTTTAATAAAAAATTATTTTTTTAGCAATGACATCCTCTGTTACAAAAAAAAAAAAAAAAAAAAAAGTCATTTTATTATTTAAATATTTATTTATAATGAAAATAAAAAAAAATCCAAACAAATTTTCATTCTCCCTCCTGCCTTTTCCATTCCCGCTCGGTTCCCCCACCCCCAAACCCAAAATCCCCAATCTCAAAAATCCCTAATCTATTCCCCCCCCCAAAACCCAAAATTCCCAATCTCTTCAACCAGTGCAGTGAAGCAACTTCACACCCAACCTCTCAATCCATCACGCCTTGTTCTTCAAACTGAACAAAATGAGCAGTAGTAGTAGAAAAGCCAAGAACATGAACAACAATCCCATTTACAAAAACCCTAACTCCCCAATTGAATCCAGAATCAAAGACTTACTCTCTCGAATGACCTTGTCGGAGAAGATCGGCCAGGTCACTCAAATCGATCAACCAGTGCAGTGAAGCAACTTCACACCCAACCTCTCAATCCATTCGAGACCTCTCCATCGGTCTCTCTCTCTCTCTCTCTCTGTTTTTATGCATTTTTTTCCTTTGATCTTCGATTCATTGATTTCTCAAGGAGTATTCTCAGCGCCGGCGGTGGTGGACCGTTCGAGAAAGCAACGTCGTCCGATTGGATCGATATGATTGACAGATTTCAGAACGCTGCGCTCGAGTCTCGCCTCGGGATTCCACTTCTCTACGGTACTGACGCTGTTCATGGCAACAACAACGTCTACGGTGCCACTGTATTTCCTCACAACATTGGCCTTGGAGCTACTAGGTATTATATGTAACTATTGTTGTTGCTTGAGAGAGTGTTGGTTTGTGTGACAGAGATGCAGAGTTGGTTAGGAGGATTGGAGTTGCAACTGCTCTTGAAGTTAGGGCTCGTGGCGCTCAGTTTACTTTTGCTCCTTGTGTGGCTGTAAGTTCTCGTAATTTTTTATATTAGATTATTTGATCGGATTATTATCAGACCATTCTGTGTTCATTTTGGTTCAAATTGGTCATCCATGTATCAAAGATTTATGTAAATATGAATGAACTTTGTTTGTGGCATTACGTGTTTGATCAAACGCGAGAATGAACTTTGTTTTTTTCTTTCCCAAACAAAATATGAATCTTAAGCATTTTCAATGAAGTTGAGACTGAAAGATAGAAATGAACGGTAAGCTAAGTGGGCAACTGTTAGATTTCTTTGAGAAATAAATGCAGAGAAGTGGTTGTTTCTGTATAGCTTTAAAATGATCTTTAGCACGATACAGTCATATTTTGGGAAACGATCACTATGTTGGATAAATTTCATAATCTTAGCCGTAACCAGAAGTTCTTCATGATTACCCCCACCCCTCTATCCTTTTTTTTTTTTTCCTTTTTAATTTGAAGCCAACAAATCACAGAAGATAAGAAGACAAACTTGCCTGCCCACTTTTTACGAGATACCAAGTTTTATTTATTTCTTGTGTCATGGAAGGAAAATTATTAGGTTGTCCAGACTACCATGTGCCATTAGCCTATGTGGTGTGCTGTCAACAAATTAAGAACCACAAAACATATGAGGTGGGTCATCATTTGTCTTTCAACTACCCAACAAACATGGGTAAGCATTATACCATCCATAAAATTTTCTGTTGCTTCATTGGCTGGAGTGCCACGTGGACAATACCACATGATTCTCTGAGACGAAATAATTGGCCGGCTGTAATTAGGCAGCCTAATGGAGCATTAGCATTTTTCCTTGTAGGAATATATAGGTCATTCCACAATGTATGTTCGTAATTCATTAGTGTTGGAGTTCATTCCAAAATGTTTGTTCATAATTCATTAGTGTAGGCCTTGTTTAAATTCCATTTTGATTTTCATTCCTTATATTTGGTTTCTAGTATTTTTTTTTATGGTGTCTATTAACCCTTTAATTATTCTAGATTCATGTATACTTATTTCATTTTTGCATGAGCTAAATTATTGTTTTTGAGAACTGATATATGTGACCCATTTTTTTGCACCTTTGATATCTCCATGCACATGGCAAGATAGTATTTGTTTTCATTATTTTCTTAATGACCAATCATGATTATTCACGTAGGCGGTGATACAAAACAGTAACAAAAAATTTGTGACACATAACATTTCTCATTATTTTGTAAGCAATTTGGATAACTTTTGTAGTAATTTTATTTTTATTTAATTTTTTTTAACTGCCATTTAGTTTAGTCTTTATCCCAATTCGTCTTTTTTAATGGATTACAAATATGCATTACCCTTTAGTTTAGTCTTTATCCCCACTTCGACTTTTTTAATGGAGTACAAATATCTGTACACTAAGTCTCTGTCGACATTATGAACAACAGTTTATGTCTGAAATGCAGATACACATATCTAGGATGACGTTGGCTGATGATGTCAACTTAGAAGAATTTGTTATGACCAAGGATGAGTTTTCTGGAGCTGATATAAAGGCAATATGTACTGAAGCTGGTTTACTTGCTCTAAGAGAGCGCCGTATGAAGGTGAGACAACTTCATTGTTGAATTATATGTGTATCATTTGTGTTTGTTGCAATTCCGTGTTACAACTAATTCTGAAAACATGATACTTTTTGGCTGCTCTGAATTTTGGCTTGTAAAGTGGAGATATGAGAGTATTAGACACAGATGAACTTTAAGTAAGGATTAGTGTTTTCAGACCCTTAGTTATACTATATTGGGTCCCCTCCTATAGATCTAATTTTCAACTTTGTAGAAAGAAAAAAGATGGGAGTTTGTGAAGGGAAAATATCGAGAAGCAAAACGAAGGAAGAAACAAAAATGAAGAGGCAGATTATGGCCTGTTTGTTTTTGTTGATCAAAAAGATTATGGCCTGTTTTGTGGACATATTTTGTTGCAAATCCCCCAGTCCAATATTTATTTTGCTGGTTGTTTGGAATCCTTAAGGCAGTGTTTGGTTCATGGATTTGGGGAGGGATTTGGAAAAGGAAAGAGAAAATGTAGGTGAAATGTTAATCCCCAAATCCTTGAACCAAATGCAGTTGAAATCAACAATATTAGACTGGAATCTATTTGGTTAGTAAATTTCACAAAGTACAGATTTTTTTGACTTTGTATTCAATTTTTAGGCACACAACATGCATAGGTGACATTGGCCTCGTATATGTTAGTGAACTCATGATGTCTAAGTTTTGCCTTTTCAACTAGGGAAAGAGCAGAACAAAGTGAAATACTACTAATGATAATTAGACTAACCAAGAACAAAAACCTCAATGATAATTAATTATTACAAGAGTAAATAAATGAACCACTGTGTTAGTTATTTCTTTGAGTTTGCCTGTCCATTAAATATATATGTCCACGTCAGTCTTGAGGTCCTTAACTTTGTCCTTGTGAATTCAAAATCTATAGAAATTATTGGATGCTTTATACAATTGCATGTTGTTTAGACTTCATCTAATAGAAATTGTTCTATGTGTGCCTCAGGTTACGCATTCAGACTTCAAGAAGGCTAAAGATAAGGTCATGTTCAAGAAGAAAGAGGGGGTGCCAGAAGGACTCTATATGTGAAAATACTCTGTTCTCTATGCATGTAGGCATTTGTTTTGCTTGCTTTTAGACTCCCATTTCTGTGCTTCTATACTGTTGAATATTTCGCTATGAGATATATTGCCATCTCATGTGGGATGATGATGGTAGTTTCTGCAAGGACAATGTTCTGGTTAAGTCAGTTGCCCGCTTAATCAATGAACTCATTTCCTTTTGACAGATTTTCATGTCATCGAACAGCTTCAATTTCTGAGGGTAATGTGTGTTGCTAATGTGTCATTTATTGTTTCCATTGTTGTGGGTCTGATGGAAAACTACTTTCATCTCCGGTTTAGAGCACTTTTTTCGTGGAAAATTCCTCTGAAACATGAGAAGCAAAAAAGATGGTTACCTAGTCATGGCATGGGTGAACTGTAATTTTTAGGGACATACTTGCAATCTAATATCCTATAGAATTCAATCAGGGACATACTTGTAATTATTATAAAGAAATTATTATTTTTATATTATTATGGAAAATTTTTATATATTTTTAATATTTTTATCGTAGGATTTTTTTTTTTTGCGACGGCATTACACCGTCTCAAAAAATAGAAAATTTTAATATTTTTATTAATTTTGTTACAGGTTTTACTTTTTGCGACGGTATTATACTGTCGCAAAAAATAGAAATTTTATTATTTTATAAAACTTTTTGCGACGGCATTACACTGTCGCAAAAATAGAAATTTTTATATTTTTAATATTTTTTGCGGTAGCACCACACCGTTGCAAACAGTGTTTCTGCCGTTGCAAAAAAAGACTATTAGCGACGGTATTTTTTGCTATCTCAAATAACATTTTTAACGACGATAAAATTGTGCCGTCGCAAAAAAGTCAAGAAATTTCAAACGTTATTAGCGACTGCACAGTGCCGTCGCAAAAAGGCAAAAATGCAGTCGCAAAACATTAGTGACGGCATTGTGCCGTCGCAAAAAGTCTTTTGCAACCCGTCTATTTGCGACACTCTTTTGCCGTCACAAAAAGTATTAGCGACGACATTAGGAGTATTAGCGACGGTATTTTACCGTCGCAAAAAGTCAATATTTTTGTAGTGAAATAAATGTGATATACTATCAAAGAGGCCCTATTTAATTTATATATGAATCCCCAAAAATCTGAATCATATATAATATATAGAGAACAACAAATTTAACTACAACAGGTCAATCATCAAACTCAAGAATCAAACCCATTTCAAAAATCAATAACAAATCTAACACAACAATCATATATATATATAACAACAAGAAATGACAATGATGATGAAATAGACCTCGTCGCCGCTGCAATCTGGCCTTTCCACCATCGCGTCGTCGCCGGACTCACCGTCGCCCACCATTCTTTGCATTGCTCTGCCATCTCTTTCGTCTCTCAGTTCGCATTTGTTTCTCCGTCTCTCTCTCTCTCAGTTACTCACTCCGACTTTCAGGCACCTCTCGCGTCTCTACCCCTCTCTCTGCTAGGGTTCAGTGACTAAAACAGATTGATGATGCAAAGCAAAGAAGATAAAACAGAGAAGAAAAATGAGGGGGAAATGAAAATTTTGAATTTAAAAAAAAAAAAAAACACTAAACAAAACGACGTCATTTTAAGCAAAACGACGTCATTTTGGAAACCACCGCAGGAACCACTATAGGAAACCATGACAGATGATCTGGACTCACATAAAATAGTGAAAAAGCTTGAAAAGCCAAAAAGTCAGCTTTTTACTATATTCCCAAAATACCACTCATTATATCATATATATTTGTTTGGACTAATTATATAAAATTTTAATTGGGCCTAGCAATGGTTTTATATATATATATATTTAATTTGACCCAACAGATTTTTCTGAGGGGCCTTTTAGACTGGGTGTCAAACAACAAAAAAACGATTGGGTTTTGAACTTTTAATCTAATATAAAACTAATAAATTTGGGACCTTATTTTGGACCAAAATTTAGGAGCCCTAAGCACAGATCTTAGTGGCCTTAGCCCAAGGCTGGCCCTGTTTCAAGTATGGTTCACTCTAATGTTTCTGAGCCATTTCCATTGTGGATCTCAATTATTATCAAATGTAGACACTTTTTAGCTCTAAATTATATTAAATTTTCAAACTCAATTATTTGATAATTAATTAGAATATCTGAAATAACTCTCTTTTATATATTTTTTAATCATGTCATTTACATATTATTAACACAAACCATTTCTATACATATATTTACACAATTATTAAATTTACACATTATTAAAACATATATTTACACAATTATTAAAATTATATATCATTTTTAAAACATCAATGTTTTCTGTATATAAATTGCACTTTTCTATTAATAACAATTTTCTTGACAAATTTTAAGTAAAGTTTTTCTTCAACCCCTAGGAGGGGCACACCCATCACATTATTTGGACAAGTTGCATTTCAGTCTCCACCCCGAAAGTCATCCTAATTATGGAATTTGCTTTCCTACCATCTTTTTCTGGACAATGAAAATAATGTAAAGAATAATGCTATATATACTAATTAATGTATTAACTAATATACTAATAGATAATGTGACATAATTTTATATATTTTTTGTATTTGTAATTTATATAATAAGTGGGATCAATAATAATAATATAATACTAATTGGTATATTAATATGTATATTAATTAATGCATGTAGCACTATAGTAATATAAACTACAACTTTCAATTTTTAGTTTAGGACTAGTTTTGTTTCGGATAAATTACACTTCCCCCCCCCCCCTCTTTACGTTGGGCTACTTATATTTACTTTAGTCCCTAAAAACTTTTTTCACTTTAGAGTAAATTTTACTAAAAGACAGTGAATTTTTACTCCAAAAAAGCAAAATTACTCCGTTGGCATGGAGTAAATATTTTACTCCAAAACTTTTTTACTTTTAAAAGATTTATCAATCTATATATATTTTTTCTTTGATTTTGATTGAAGGTATATGGACTGAATACTGATTTCATCAAAGATGCTTGACCAAATACAAAGTAAAATCCAACGGCCCAGAGTCATCGGCGTTTGTTCTTGGCTTTAGATTTATTACAATAAATAAATAATGTGCTTAACCTATTGTTAACGACTCTCTATAAATAAGCAGTCTGCTTATTTATATATTTCAACTCTAATGCATTATTATATATATATATATATATGTGTGTGTGTGTGTGTGTAACAACGTAGTTATTATTTTTCATATGATTTGATTTTTCATAGTTAGGATGATTTTTTTGTCAAAAAAAAAAAAAAAAAAAATTTAACGTGACACAATTACAATTATTGGGCCAAAGTGAACGAGAGAAAAGCTAGTCCACTTTTTATCATGATGTATGCCCAAGGAAGGTTCACTGTAATGTGTGTGTTCTTTTCCGATTGCATGCACTTCAATTTTTATCAAAGGTCTCCTATATACTAGTACTGGGTCTAACTATCTATTCAGAAGTCGAGCAACGTATCAACAACGGAATGACTTTTCCACAATTGACAACTTAAATCGTACTCGCTTCAACCCCTATGCCAGGCATACTATTTAGGCCAAGTTTGGCATATAGTCAAAAAGTTAAAAAGTTACTCAAAAAGTTAAAAAGTTAACACTATTCACTAAAAGTCAACAATTACGGCTGCACAACTCCCAAGTCGAATTTTTTCCTACAAATCAATTTTTACAATTTTTTATTACACATTTTTCGATAAAAAGTCAAAAAGTTAATCCAAACATTCATATTTTCAACTTCTATTTTTTAGTCCAAAAAGACAAAAAGTGCACTTATTTAGAACACCCCAAACAACCCCTTAGTTTTTGACCGCAGCATGTTTGGTGTCGTTTTTTTAAATTAAAAGTTGATAATTAGAAAATAAAAATTAAATTACTCTTATCCCACCTTTTAAATAATCAATTTTTTTTTAGCTTATTTAAGTTATTTCTACCTAATAAACTATAACACTAAACAGTTTGACACAGACTCTAAAATCAAAATAAACAATAATCACCCCCAAAAGCTGTAACAAACTGTCCCAACATCATGGCAGCGTTTGGTTTAGTTTTTAAATTAATATTTAGATTAAAAAATTAAAAAACATATTTGATTAATAAATTTTTTAAATTATTATTTTTCTCTTCTCTCTGCTTTTTTTATTAATTAATAAATAAATAAATTATTTTTTTTCTCTCCTCTCTCCTCACTCATTCTCTCACATTCTACACATCAATCAATTAAATCTTTTCTCACACCTATTTATTCAACTACAAAAAAATAAAAAATAAAACTACAATTCATCCTAAAATTATTTTCGAAACTCATAACCAAATAAATTTTTAATTTTCAAAACTCTTTTCAATAACTTATTTTTCAAAATACAACTCAAAACTCTTTTTAAAAACTAAAATAAATAGAGCCCATGTGTTTGTGATATCACAAACACAAACACAGTGTAATTCACTCTGGCCTCTTTTGGAAAGGCAAAAAAAAAATCAATTTATTGGCTTATTGGCTTATTTGAGATCACAACATCTCTCTATTTTTTTGTATGTTTTTTAAAAAAAAGCCAATAAGTAAAAAATAAAAAATAAAAAATCTACTTCCCAAAATATGCCTATATTCTTATTTTTTTGAGTCATGTATCTATTCAAGTGGGTGTACACAACACTACTATAAAATTTTTAAAGACCAGATAATTCCGAGAAGTCGGCTCCACGAGTGATACTGCGTACCCGTGCTTGCATTATGTCCAAGAATCCAACCCAAATGATGCGATAAGAATTGCAAGTTGTTTGGTGTAAAACTCGCATTATCAATGAGTCAATACGTGACAGTTGGCACACTAACCATCACATTAATTTTTGACAAGTTACATTTTAACTTAATTTAAAACTAAACATTTGAACCCAAAAAAATCCATGGAAAATCTTACATAACCGGCACAATAATTTGGACAAGTTGCGTTTCATTTTATTAAAGCAACTCATCCATCCACATCTTTGAAATTTTCATGACTCGCACCCTTTTGATCTTTTCTTTTTTCATTCTCATTTTTTGTATTTGTGTTTTTTAATCAGGTAAATTGTTCTCGAGATTATTATAATTTATCTTTTGGGATAATGCTATAGTGTGCAACTTACACTTTACACCTTTTTGTGTTCACTTACACCTTACACTTACACCTTTTTTACCTTGCACTTACACCTTTTGTGTAAGTGGCACATGGTGTGCAACTTATACATTTCATTTATACCTTCCACTTACACTTACACCTTACACTTACACCTTTTGTGTTAGTGGCACATGGTGTGCAACCCACTTACACCTTTTGTGGGTTGCACACCTAAGAAAACTCCTATCTTTTGTATCAATTTAGTATATGTATATATATAAAGGCTTAAAAACAATCAATTTCTAAATTGTTAAAAAATGATCCTAACTAGTTATTAGAAGACCCCAACCTTCATGGCAATGGAAGTTGAACAGGCTGGGGTCAACCCATATGCTAGAAACAGTAGACAATACTGAAATTTTAAAATATCACTCCTAAATTCACTGATAATAACGTGACAACTAAAACATTGAGTTCATATGCACCAAATTTTTTATTTTTTTATTTTTTTATTTTTTCACATTTCTGTTCTTTTTCATAGTAAAAGTTTATGAATACAGAAATTGATCACCCTATCACATGAGGTGTCCCACACCCATGTAACTGGTTTGTGTACTGTGTTCTGTTATGAAATGTGGTGGAAGCATACCAATTGTAGTAAAAATCAGAGTTGTTAATATGGATGTATCATGTATGACATCTTGTTCAAGTAGGAGAGATTACCATAACTCAAATTCTACAAGATCTAGAGGGGAACATTCTTTTCTGTGGCTCGGGATTGCTGCAGGGAAAACATATTTTAAAAGAATATATATAAAAATAATAATAACAATTGAGGTTTGATAATATAGAGCAATCCTCATACATAATAGTTGTAACAAGAAGGTCCCGAAGAAAATATGATACTCAACATTTCTAAATGGACATTTTTCTTTTATGGAAACTCAAGCATCGAGTTTAGTCATTTATTGGATAAAACTCAATTCTCGATTCCATAGCTGTAAAAGTGAAATTGCATGAAGAGGTGTAACTGAAGTCTTCATTCGAGAAAGAAACTCTTGAGATACGCATTGCATTGTTGGGCGAGATCTCGGCTCAAAACGCACACATGCAAATGCCATCATAGCAACTAGAACAATATTCCCTACAACCACTGGATTAGTTGGCGGCGGAAGGCGTGGGTCTAAGACATCAGTTAGCATTACGTTTGGAGTAGATTGTGATGCCAATGATAAGAGGAGTTCTCCTGGATGCCTTCCCATGATTGTTTCTAGTGCTACCACCCCAAAGCTATAAGCATCACACTTTTCAGTCACAACCATAGTGTAGGCAAGTTCTGCACAAACAAAAAATTAATAATAATAATAAAAAAAATCATAGACTTCACTTTCTCTTTTATGAAATTAATGAAGTGTGATTCTTTGAAATGTTGAATCTATCATCAATAATTGAGTTTGAAAAAAAAAAAAATTGATAATCACTAAAATATTTAAACATTTTAGATTATTTTTCCCTCTTTCTTTGAAAGCATGAATACGTATGACAGAAAAAAGTATTAGTTTGCTACCTGGGGCAATATATCCGTAAGTGCCTGCAATTACCGTTTGATTCGATGCATCTGGATATAGCAGTCTAGCAGTGCCAAAGTCAGAGACAAAAGTCTCCAATTCAGAGTTCAATAGAATGTTGTTGCTAGATATGTCTCGATGAACAATAGGAGGTGTGCAATCATGATGCAAGTAGGATAGAGCATGAGCTATTGCTTTAATGATGTTTACCCTCCGAGTCCATCCTAATTCAACAGCTTCAACATCAGTTCTTAGGGCATAAAACAAGCTTCCCCTTTCCATGTACTCATACACCAGGAACATGCATTTGTTGTGCAAACAGAACCCATAAAGCTTCACTATGTTTCGGTGCTGTATATTAGTTAACATTTGCACCTCATTTCTAAAACTCTTGTCGAAAGCTGGTTCCTCTGCTTCAAAATGATGGAGTTTCTTCAAGGCAACTATTTTTCCATTTGGCAACTGAGCTCTGTATACGCTACCATAACCGCCAGTTCCAATACAATATTTGATGTCAAAGTCATTTGTTGCCTTGATGATGTCTTCATATGCAATTCTTCCATCGTAATTCCATATTGAGCAAATATCCCCATTTTTTATTGCTCTTGCCTCGGTTTGGTGTTTTTGGGTCTCACCATGTTGAAGGCATGCAAATGTAAGTAAGGCAAGGAAAACTATGGCTGAAATATAAACTATGGGTATGAGTACGGCAGAAAAAACGTCAGTTATTATACTCATAATTGAATGAATGTATGGATTTTCTAAATATGCATCCTTAGATCGAAGCTCTATTGTCTTTCTAAAATATTGGTGTCACTCACAATCTTGACCCAAGCACGAGGAGAGTCAAGCCAGAATAGTCATTGTGATGACAGAGTCAAGCCACAATAGTCATTGCGATGACAAACAAAATATAGGCAAATTACCTACACCTCCCTTGAAGTTTAGCTAAATTACAATTTGCTCTTGAGATTTTAGAAATTGCATCCCGTCCCCGAGATTTATATTTGCATAACAATTTAACCCCTACCTAAACATTAAGAATGATTAGCTAATATCACCAAAATATAAATTGATGGACGATATTGCCACTGCTGAAATCCCTTTGATAAATCAACAAAATTTACAAAAGAATTACGTTGGATGGAAAAAAAAAGATTAAGTTTTTTGAACCATGTTTGATTTGTTGTTTATAAAAACATTTTAGAATTTAAAAAAAAAAACTAATTTAATAAAAATAAATATGAAAAAATATATTTAATTTGTAAAAAATATTTCTAACCACTCAAAACATAAAATTATATAAAAATAATAATAATTTTTTATTTTTTTATTTCTTAACCAAATTAATTTTTAATTTTTAAAAAATAAATTTTAAAATAAATTTCTAAAAATCAAACCAAACATATTCTAAGAATTTTTTGACAAGCCATTTCTTGTGTTTTTAACTTATTTAATTATTTGTTAATTTTATGATATTTTCACCATCTGACACTATAACATATAAGAGTTTTAGAGACTAATTTTTTTGATCTCTAAAAATGATAATTTTGTTACAAAAGACACTTAGGGATTAATTTTTATCGTCGTGGAGATAGTCGTTAAAAAGTCACCCTGAAAAGTCAAAAATAAGACTTTTAGCGATAAAATTTCGAAAATATCAATAATAAATGGACTTTTAGGGACAAAATAATTTGGTCTCAAAATGGTTTATTTTTTGAGACAAAAAATTTGATACCAAAAAGATAATAATTAATCACTAATGTTCAATTTTCGTTACTAAAAATATAATGACACTTTTCGCAACAAAAATATTTAGTCCCCTAAAAATAATTGGGTAAATTATAACTTAACCCCTTGTGGTTTATCCAAAAAACACAGAGTCTCCATATAGTTTCATTTGTAACACTTAAAGCCCTATACTTCATACTAAAGCACAATTTTGGACGGATGTAACGAAAATTGTAAAAAGTCTAAATTACTCTTATTTATTTTTCTAATTTTCTTCTTAATGCCATTATAAACCACCAATCAACAAATTGTATAGTCCGTTTGGTCTTGATAGTGGTGAACCCAAGCATTGATAAGTTAACATGTGTATCTGAGGAGAAGGATAAATGGTAAACCCAAGCTTTGACTTCTCTTTCTCTATATATATATATATATATCTTTTCTCTCACCATGACCACCATCATCACCGCCACTGCCCAGCTTCGTCAAAACGAAGAACCACCCTTTACAAAGTGCTATAGATGAAGCAAGAGGAGAGAGTGGATGATGAAAAAGAAAGAAATAGATTTGGAGATATTTTTTTGAAGTGTGTGAAGTTTTCGGACAACTTTCGGTATGCCGAAACCACCCATTTCAGGAATAAGTGAAAAAATGAGGTAGCGTCGAATGAAGTATAAAGCAAGGTGAGGAGATTGGTGAAAGAACGGGATAAAATCGTTAAGAATCGGGAAAATTATGGAGTCCGAAAGATGGGCCAAAAAAATGTCGGAAATGGGAAGAAAAAGTGGGTTTGGTTGGTATGAATCCTATCAATGCTATTTCAAAAATGTAAATGTTTACACATATTAATTGTTTGATTTCATGAATTGGGTTTGTTACTAATTTGAATTATAAGAAGAAAAGTAGGTTTGGATTATTTTTAGAGAGAGAAGTTGTGGTGGTGATTTTGAGTGGTGGTTTTGCATGGAATAAGAAGTTGGTTGTGGTTTTGCATGGAATATGATGGTGGTGATGTTGGTTGGTTGTGATTTTGCACAAACGATGTAGAGATGGCTTTGGTCATGTTATTATGGGTAAGCTAATGGTATATATCAGTTTAATTTCCCTTGCCTCATTTGGCTAAACCGTTGATGAGAAGTATAATTTTGTTTTTCTATTAAAATTTAGGTTTGTTTGTTATGCTACATATCTATTTTTCTTCACTCCCTCGTACATTTTTTGAAGTGTGTCATCCATTGTTTGTAATAAAGACAGATAAATTTTTGATTCTGCAGTGAATTTGATAACATGAAGAGTGTCACGACTCCTATTTCTGTCACCATATCACCTAAAATATGGATACATGTTAAGCAAAAATTTTTTTTTTTGAGAGTTAGAAAATGTCTTATCTGGGATCATGTTGAAAAACTGAAACCAATGTAAGGAAATTTTTTGGGTAAGTAACCAATGTAAGGAAATTATTGGTTACTGGGGAAACAAAAGGTGATGGTGGTGGTTTTGCATAGAAGATTATGGTGTATATTTATATAATGAGAGAGAGAGGGAATTTGAGGTAAATGAAACAAACCAAAGGATATTAATGCTTGAGGTAAATGAAACCCATGCTCAAACCAATGCTCAAAGGATGTTAATGCTTGAGGTAAATGAAACCTATGCTCAAACACTGAATTTCGTTTGGGGATAAAGGTGTTAATGTTTTGCCAAGAGTGTAATCCACGCTTTATTGCACTACTCCATTTTGTATATATATATATATATATGGAAATAAGGGTATCTTGGTCATTTGCCATATGTTTTTGGATGGGAAAAACTGTTCCACTCTCCATTCATGGTTGTGTGGCACACGTTCTATTTAAACAAACAGTTTCGTCGAAAATTGCATTTTGGTATGAAGTATAGGGGGTTTAAGTGTTACAAATGAAACTATAGGGGGCTCCGTGTTTTTTAGGCAAACCACAGGGGGTTAAATTATAATTTATCCAAAATAATTTTATCCCTAAATTTTTGTCTCTAAAACCTTAATTTTTTGTAGTGTGATAAGTGTTTTTCCATTTTAATTTTGCATTTCATAACTTATTTAAAAATGATAATTTAGCTAAACTTCAGGGGAGAATCTGTAATTTAGCTAAACCTCACAGGGGTGAAGGTAATTTGCCCTTATTTGTCAAAAGGGCATTTTAGTCAATTTATGATATCCGTTAACGGTTTCAATTGCGATGGGGCGGGATGTAATTTTTGAAACCTTAGGAAGAATCTATAATTTCGTTAAACCTCAAGGAAAGTGTAGGTAATTTGCCCTAAAATATATGCATATATAGATATAAAGCGACCAATAATATATGAACCTTCCTTTTACATTCCTGAATGTGAAATCGTGAGTTGAGAGATTGAATTGATGACTCTCTATTGATGGTTTTCTTTCATCAGTCTCTTTTCATTTAGGTGTATTTTCTTTTTTTTTCATATGTTTCAAGCCTTTGTTCTTGGAAACTCAAGAATTGTCTCAGAGATAACAAACGGGGCTAAATTGCTGTCACAAATTGAGTTTTACTCCCTGGGTAGCTGCTGTAGTCTTAATATGCATGTCTTGGGGATGGATGTTCTTATTAGAAAAATAGTACCAAACTATATGGAAAATATAATTTAAAAATATATAAACGGTTTTTGGGCAAAATTAAAACTAAAATAAATCAACATAATAATGTAACAAAACTTACAGTACATAAATAGATAAAACTTGATCGAGTTGAGTGTGTGACACTCTTTTCTAAAGACAGATTTATCCTCCCACCAGTGCTTAGGATTTAATAGACGTCTATTTCTCAGGATACAACGATCAATGTCTTGCACTAGTAGCACTACTATTGCAATCCTAACAAACTTCGCTTGTGCATGCACTTTCTTTATAGAAAAATTAGACTCAGGAAAATATGAAGAATAAATGCAAAGATGAAGAAGAAATGATGAATTCTTTGTCTAAATTGAAGTAAGGGAGATGGAATTTATAGATTCCTCCGTGACTCTTTAGAAAGGTTGTGATCCTTCAAAAGAGCACACTCTTCCATCTCAAGAGACACAACCATTGGAGTAAATTTGAATTCAAATTTTCTAACAATCCCCCACATGAATGAAATTTATGGAAATGATATGCAACAACATGCAGACAAAGAAAAAGTACATTAAGGAAATACCCTAAAAAAGAAATCCATTAATGATGTCATCATCACAATCACAAATTAATTGAAAATTTCACAATATATATATATATATATATATTTTATGTTGGTGAAAATACCAAAAAAATTATATTTTATTGATAAATAATTCAAAGAAAATGAGATACAAATAGATCAAGCTGAAGCACGGATATCTCGTTTTCTTTAAAAAGATCAAGCCCACTGCGGTAGGAAGAATCCAAATACCGATGCAGCAGTCACGAAATTATGACTTGTCCCCTCCAGAATACAATAGTCCACCCACTTGTTGTATGGTTCAGACCAACTCTGTACAAGATGGTGAACCCAAAGTTCCATCAAGAAAAAACACCCTTCTTCGGCTAGTAATCTCTCAAGTATTAAAAAAAAAAAATGGTATGGAAAAGAGTAAATGAGAGGAATTATTTATAGGCTACTAGAACCTTACAATTTACACCAAAAAAATAATAACCATTAAACTAGAGAAAATGAAGAATCTCCAAATATTAACTTACCACCAAGTCCATGAACTTCCAATTAATCTCCATTCATGAACAAGACAAAAGGTCACCTAAAAATAATGAATCTCCATTCACCAAACAAAATGCGATTCATGAACAAGACCAAAAAAGTCACACAAAAAAAATAAAAATAAATAAAAGATATTAAAATAGTCCAACAATCCCCCACTCATTTTAATATTAACAAAGACAAGAGAGATTACCAACCAAAGATAGACTAGTATGCATCATGAAGGTGTGCTCTGCATTGAACCTTCATTAGTAAAACAACAACCTCTAGTCCAGAGTCAGTAGTGGTCTCAAACTTGAACTATGACTACTTAGGGGAAATAAAGTATTACTGCTCACACATAATAATCCAAGTGTTGACATGAGCTTTTAATAGCCAGCACATTACGTCCTTGTGCTAATCCCAATTTTCATGAGTACATTTGAGAATAATCCTTATTCTCATAGAAAGCAGCCCCACTTTCATGCTCACATAGGTGAAATCTGTCAAGGATGTTCCTGTAATTTACACACCCCTCTCAACAAGAGCTACAGAATTTCATTAAGTGTATAAAAACTTAACCCTCCAACATTACAGGACAAATGCACTTATATCATAGGGATGGACAACAAAATATTAAGGAGTGCATTTTTTACAACCACCATATGATTTGTTCTTCCCATTAAACCTAGTTACAGGATCTCTGGTCCCTAGGTAGGGTGTCCTCATACATGGTTTATGATTTTATAGGCTTCAAACCCATCCCCCTCGATGTATTCTAGGCCCTATCTCTCGCTAAGGCCTTGGTAAACAGATCCGCAAAATTATCACAAGATTTTACATAATTTACAGTTATAATGTCATTACTCAAATAGGATCTCACATTACTGTGTTTCCTTCGAATAGGTCTAGATTTACCATTATAAAAATGATTGTTCACTCTACCAATAGCAGCAGTTCTATCACAACGAATTAACACAGGAGAAATTGGTTTTTCTGAAAAAGGGATTTCATGTAACAAATATCTCAACCAATTCACTTCCTCACATGCTGAAGCTAACGCTATAAGCTCAGTTTCCATTGTAGAATTAGCAATTATAGTCTATTTTTTAGACTTCCAACATATAGCACCACCACCCAAGGTAAAAATAAAACCCGAGGTAGAGAGAGAATCACCTGACAAAGTGTTCCAATCAGCATCACTATATCCCTCAAGTACCACAGGATACTTGTTATAAAACAAACCATAATTTTTGGTACCAAATAAATATCTCATAATTCTTCCCATGGCGAGCCAATGATCTTGACTTGGCTTGCTAGTAAACTTGCTAAGTACTCCAATAGCATATGCAATGTCAGTCTAGTACAGTCAGTAGCATATCTCAAACTATCAATCATGCAAGCATATTTCTTTTGATTAATCACTTCTTTTTCATTTGTTATAACAGATAAATGTATGCTTGCATCAAAAGGAGTAATGACATGTTTATAGTCTAGAAAGTTATGTTTCTTTAAAATTTTCTCAACATAATGTGACTGATCAAGAAGAATACCATCATTAGTCTTGGTAATTTTATTTCCCAAAATAAAATTGGCTTCACCAAGATCTTTCATATCAAAGTGGCTATTAAGCATATTTTTAGTCTCATTTATAATATGCAAATTAGAGCCAAAGATAAGTAGATCATCCACATATAGGCTAATAATCACATGTGCATTCTCACAAGTTTTATAATATATGCACTTATCACATTCATTAGTCTTATAGCCATTCTCAAGCATGCAGGAATCAAATTTCTCATGCCACTGTTTAGAAGCTTGTTTTAAACCATAAAAGGATTTAGTTAGCTTACACACCTTGCTTTCTTAGTTAAGCTCCATGAAGCCCTCAAGTTGGTCCATGTAAATCTCCTCATCTAGATCTCCATTTAAAAATGTTGTTTTCACATCCATTTGATAAATTTTTAAATCATGAATTGTAGCCACTGCTATCAACAGTCAAATGGATGTAACTCTAGTAACCAGAGAAAAAAGTATCAAAGAAATCAAGATCAACTTCTTGCTTAAAACCTTAAATGACAAGCTTCGCTTTATATTTATCTATTATTCCATCCGGTTTAAGTTTTTTACGAAGGACCCATTTACATCAAATAGTTTTACAACCTGGAGGTAATTCCACTAGCTTCCATGTTTTATTTGAAAGTAGTGAATCTATCTCATCATTTACAGCCTCTCTCTAGAAAATATTATCAGATGATGATAAAGGTGCTTGCATCGTAAGAGGAATTTCTTTCATATTATAAAGATAATAGTCAGGGCCGAAACCTTTTTCAACTCTAGCTTGTTTACACCTTCTTGGTTAGATTTGATAATTTTCTTGTTCTTGAAAAACTTGAGATGGAGTAGAACATCTAGGCATGGATAAAATATTTTCAGAAATTATTTGACCACTACTATTTCTAAATTTGAAAGGAAATTTATTTTTATGAAAAATAGCATCACCTGATTCAAAAATAATATTATTTTTCATATCAAAAAATCTATAGGCTGTACTATGCAACACATACCCAAGAGAAGCACAGGTGGTAGCTCATTCACCCAATTTAGGTCGTTTAGGATCTGCCAGCCTCACAAAAGCTAAACAATCCCAAACCCTCAAATAACCAAGATTTGGTTTATGCCCCCGCTACAACTCATAAGGTACAATTTTAGTCTTTTTGTGTGGCACTCTATTTATCACATGGCAAGCTGTTAAAATGGCCTCGCCCCAAAGATTTGAAGGAGCACCTGAATCAATAAGCATAGCATTTGTCAAGTCAATTAACATTCTATTTTTTCTTTTAGCTACGCCATTAGATGAAGGTGAATATGGTGGAGTAGTCTCATGAATAATTCCCAATGACTGAACAAAAGAGTTGAATCCAATAGATTTACACTCCCGGCCTCTATCACTTCTAATTCTCTTAATTTTTTTACCGAATTGATTTTCCACTTCAAGAAGTAATTCTTTAAATTTATCAAAAGCATTACTTTTATTTTTTAATAAATATATGTTTGTATATTTTAAAAAACCATCAATAAAAGTGATAAAATATTGGTTACCACCATGAGTTAAAATTCTTTCAAACTCACACAAATCAGTATGAAATAATTCTAGCAATTCGGTATTTTTTTCAACACTTTTATGAGGCCTCTTAGTAATTTTTGCTTTATTGCAAACTTCACATTTCTCAAAAATTTTTGTCACTTTAGGAATTAATCCTAAACTACTTATCATTCCCACATATTTGCTGTTAATATGACACAAGCGAGCATACCAAAAATTAATAGAAGATAAAGTGTAAGTGATGTCATAGTAATAATCAATTAATCAGCAATGAAATTTAAGAGATAAAAATGACAATTATACTCATATGTATTGTATGAAGCCACTTTTGCTTCATGTGCCTTGTAGTCTTCATCATTCATCTCCTCAGTTGAGATTTTGTTTGGGTTCTTCTCGGTAAGAACATATGCAACTTTCAAAAGGTTGAAGTAAAAAAGAATTTTTCCTTTCCACCTCTTAAAATGAACTCCCTTGAACTTGAAAGGCTATTGAGATCTCTAATTCCATCATTGGTTTTTTCTTGTACTTGTTCCATGATTGATCTTCTTAAAATTGTTGGTGAAAATACCGGAAAAATTATATTTTATTGATAAATAATGCAAAGAAAATGAGATACAAATAGATTAGGTTGAGACACGGATATCTCGTTTTCTTTAAGGAGATCAAGCCCACTGCGGTATGAAGAATCCAAATATCGATGCAGTAGTCACAAAACTATGACTTGTCCCCTCCAAGATACAACAACCCGACCACTTGTCGTATGGTTTAGACCAACTCTACACAAGATGGTGAACCCAAAGCTCCACCAAAAAAAAAAAAAAAAACCTTCTTTGGCTAGTAATCTTTCAAGTATAAAAAAAAATTGGCATGGAAATGAGTAGATGAGAAGAATTATTTATAGGCCTCTAGGAGCTTACAATCTACACCAAAAAATAATAACCATTAAACTAGAGAAAAAAGAGAGTCTTCAAATATTAACTCACCACCAAGTCCATGAACTTCCAATTAGTCTCCATTCACGAACAAGACAAAAGGTCACCAAAAAACAATGAATCTCCATTCACCAAACAAAATTAGATTCATAAACAAGACAAAATAAGATTGATGAACAAGGCCAAAAGAGTCACAATAAATAAATAAAAGATATTAAAATAGTCCAACAATTCATACAAAATATTTTCAATTAAATTGTAATCATAAAATTAATCAATCAATTATATTAGCATAAATTTGATTATCGACATCAAACTAATTTATCTTACAGAACCATATAGATTTAACAACTAGTACAAAACCACTGCCTATCATGATATTAAAGGGAACTAACCAATATTATATATATAGTTACTGTAGGGACATATTTTCTAAGTACCAACAGGTGGCCAAGGTGACGCTGAAGTGTCAGCCGAGGTGCCATGTGACCTGGTCATGATGCCAAGGTAATCTCGGCTAGGCCGAGGTTATCTCCGAAGATATCGGAGTCTGGGATAAGCGAAAAAGGGACAAGAGTCCTAAAATGAGAGAAGACTTCAGTTTGGGTAAGGATAAGACTCTTAGAGAGTTTATCCTAATCCTACTGGGAGTCAAAGATTAGCAATAGTCCTAAGTCCAATAGAGCTAGGCTTCTATTGGGACTAGAATTGTGTTGGTTATAAATGAGAGGCACCTTTATGGGTCTAAGGTACGCAATTTACATTCTGAATAGTGAGTTAAGCACTATTGATTATCTTTGAGAGATATTTGATTACTGACTTTATCATCGGAGTGCCCCTAGGTGGACGAACCACCGCCAGAATCTCTTCTTTCTGTTGCAGGTCGTTCGGGCTTATCCCATTCTGCCAGTGCTCTCTAACTAAGTACTAATTTGGCAGTGTGGTCGGAAATTGACACACACAATTTGGCGCCGTCTGTGGGAAAGAAAGGAGAATAGATGGCCAACGACAGACAGAAAGAGAAGGTTGGGGACGACACCCCTACTGGGAGTGGAAGACCTATTGACCTAGACGTCGAGGGAGACAACTGCAATGAAGAGACTCGTGATAAGAATCACGAGGGAAAGGATTTCGGCCATGAAGGCGACGTACCAAGGAAATCAGACCAAAACGAGTACTATAACGAGGATAACCTCCAGGTATGGAAGGATAGATGCCTACGGAGGGATGATGAGATGAATGGGATGGAAAATAAATTGGTAGACCTGCAATCGGTCGTCAATTTCATGATGCAAAACAACGTCATGTAGCCACCATTCCTGTTGTAGGACACGCTGATTCTAGCAGCCAATGCCTAGAAGGGAGGGCAGAAAACAATCCCCGTAGCCCCCTAGCACACCAGGAGCGAAAAACACTCTCACCGGCCTTCAAGGGAGGTCGGGCGAGGAGAGTCGAGAAGGGAAGAATCTCGAAGGACACATCGCACCAAGGAAGCAGACCCCAAAGAACATCGGCATATTCAAAGGCAAGAGTTGTGCTTCGACGCAACTAATGGAGAAAGGTCAAAGAGGGCTCACAACGAAGCTGAGAGTAGTGCATCTAAAAGGCTGAAGTCAGGAGATAGCCGAGCTCCTGGTCGGACCAAGGAGGACCTAAGGGATTACCTACAAAGGAGGCAAACGGATGCTGAGGTAACCTCCCACGTCAAGCCGAGAACACCATTCTCGATAGAATTGGATAAATTCGAAGCCCCGAAGAGGTTTAGCATGCCAAGATTCTAGATCTACGATGGGAAGTCGGACCTAAACTTTCACGTCGGCTTGTACCTGAACTCGATGGCGTTATACACCGAAAACGAGTCGTTGCTTTGCAAGGTGTTCCCTTCATCCTTCGGAGAAATTGCATCAGACTGGTTCCACATGTTGCTGAAAGGAACTGTGAAAACCCGGGAAGGCCTGGCCGAGATGTTTGTGGCCAGGTTCGTGACGAACAAACTACAGTCATTAAGGGTGGATGCCCTAATGGCTCTGAAAATTGGCGAGGACGAAAGCCTGAGGGCCTATGCCAAAAGGTATTATGAGGTATTCAACCTGATACCAGAATGCAATCAAGAGGTGGCGGTTATATCATTTAAGAACGGCCTAAAAGATAATTGCCTGCTCCGAAAATCATTGGCAAAAACACTGCCAAAAAGTATGAAGGAATTAATGGCCAGAATAGAAAAGTACGCCAGGGCCGAGGAGGATATGCCGAGAACAAAGGCGCCGAAACCAGAGAAGAAAAATGGCTCGCCGAAGTAAGGCCGAGGTGATGGTGGCTACAACAAACCATAAATCGGATTAAGGGCTGTTCAGGCAGTCACAACCGTATTCCGAATTCTGGTTTACAAAGTCTTGGAGAAAATCTGAACCCAGCCCTATTTCAGAGCCCCAGCAAGGGTACCAGGAGAGTTTATGGGAAGAAGCCTTGGTAAGCACTGTGCTTACCACAATGAAGACGGGTATCTGACTCAGGGTTGTAGAGCCCTGAAAACACACCTGGAAGACCTCGTAAGGCAAGGCCATTTAAGGGACCTTGTAGACGAAGCCAGAACAAGGGAAGAGTAGGCAAGACTACCTCAGGCACCAGTAGCTCCACCTCCCCCAGCACAGCAACCGCAGGCAGGCGAACCTCGGGTAATTAATGTAATTCACTCAAAGGTCAACGAAAATGAAATACGGGGGGAGACCTAGAAAGTAAAGCACTTGCAGCATGTGTACTAGGTCCGGGAGAAAAGACCTCGGGCTGAGGAGTGCCAGGGACTAGTAGTGTCCTTTACTGAAGCCGACCTTGAGATGGTGCAGTATCCACACAACGATGCCTTGGTAGTATCCCTCCAGGTTGGGGAGTGCCAAGTGAAGCGCATCCTAATTGACCAAGACAGCTCTTGTGACATCATGTACATCAAGTGTTACAAGGAGCTTGGCCTTCACCCAGACGATATGGAGTAGTCTAATAGCCCAATGGTCGGGTTCAATGGAACGCCGACGTGGCCACTGGGAGCAGCAAGCTTGGGGGTGCAGGCTAGCACCAAAAAGATAAAAACAGAATTCACCATAATCGACACGCCCTCCCCTTACAATGCTATCTTGGGAAGGCCATGGCTGCATGCAATGGGGGCTATTCCCTCAACGTTGCATCAGCTATTGCGGTTCCCAACAGAGCATTGGATAGAGGTCGAGGAGGATCACCTGACAAAGAAGCGCTCAATGGCGGAATGAAATCCACCTGCAGCATATGAGAACTAGAGACAGTAGAGATCGAAGACGAGGACGTGGAAGTCCTGGATGACGTCGGCAAAGAGCCAGCCGAGAAGAGTGAAGAAGCCCTAAAGAAAATCCTTGTCTAGCAAGGAGATGAGGAACGCTTCTTTCTTCTCAGCTCGGGCTTAGCCGAAGAAGAGGAAAAAGATCTGGAGGCTTTCTTAAGAGCAAACATTGAGGTGTTTTCCTGGATGCCTTACGAAATGCCTGGCATTGACCCCGAGGTCACTTGCCATAAACTGAACGTAGACAGGTTGGCCAAACTTGTAATCCAACGAGCAAGAAGACTAACGTTGATGCATGTTGAGGCAGTGGAAGAGGAAATCGACAGACTTCTGGAGGCCAAAGCCATTCGAGAGGTAAATTTCCCGACATGGCTATCAAACATAGTGGTAGTGAAGAAAAAAAATGGTAAATGAAGGGTCTGCGTGGACTTTACCAGCCTAAATAAGGCCTGTCCCAAAAACAGTTTTCCTTTACCCAAGATTGACCAACTGGTGAATGCCACTTCAGGGCATGAAAGGATGAGCTTCCTGGATGCCTACAGGGGGTACCATCAGATAGCTATGAACCCCTCAGATGAGGAGAAGACTGCGTTTATCACCCCAAAAGGGCTGTATTGATATAGAGTAATGCCTTTTGGGTTGAAAAACGCAGGAGCCACTTACCAGAGATTGGTAACCAAGATGTTCAGACATCTAATTGGCAGAATAGTGGAAGTTTACATCCATGACATGGTCGTGAAGACCAAGGAACCTGAGGGTCATCTGGCCGACCTAAAAACAGTCTTTGACATCCTAAAAACATATCGGTTCCGACTCAATGCATCAAAATATGCATTTGGAGTCGGATCTGGTAAGTTGTTGGGATACTTGGTGACCAGAAGGGGCATTGAGGCCAGCCCAGATCAAATCAAGGCCATCCTAGAGCTAAAGAGCCCAACGTCGGCAAAGCAGTGCAAATCTTGTTGGAAGAACGCGATACTGAATAGGTTCATAAGCAAAAGCTCAGACAAGTGCAAACCTTTCTTCAGCTTCGTGAAAAAAGCCATAGACTTTTTATGGACCGAAGAATGCGAAGCCGCCTTGACCAACTTGAAGAGGTATTTGACCATAGCTCCAGTTCTCTCAAATCCAGAACAAGGAGAGGAGCTGTTCCTGTACTTGGCAGTTTTAGAACATGCGGTAAGTGCAGTGGTAATCCGAGAAGAAAAAAGGAAACAAAGGGCTGTTTATTATGTAAGCAAAACCCTCGCTGATACAGAAACCAGGTATTTACCCTTGGAGAAGTTAACACTGGCTTTAGTAATGGCTTCAAAGAAACTGAACCATTACTTTCAAGCCCACAAAATTATGGTGCTAACTAAACATCCTTTGAAGTCCCTGTTACAGCAGGGAGATCTGACAGGCAGAATAGCCAAATGAGCAGTGGCCTTGGGCCAGTATGACCTGGAATATAGACCTAGAATAGCAATCAAAGGCCAAGTTTTGGCCGACTTCGTGGCTGAGTTCACACCATGATGCATCATACATCGAGCTCCGTTGAGCCGAGGTGAACGATGTCCAAGCGAGCAAAGAGGAGCCCAGTCGAGGGCAACGGAACAGAGGAAGGGTGAAAAACTCAGACCCTACAGCATTTACATCAGCGACTCCTTTTGACTGTTTGTTGATGGGAGTTCAAACCAATAAGGAACGGGGGCAAGAGTAGTACTAGTATCTCCAAATGTATAGATACTAGAACAATCTATTCGTCTGGGGTTCAAGACCTCAAACAATGAAGTAGAGTATGAAGCACTGATTGCAGGACTGAAACTAGCAGTAGCAGTAGAAGCAGATGAGGTGATAGTCTTTTGTGACTCTCAACTTATAGTTAACTTGACAACATGCGAGTTCGTAGCCCGAGATGAAAGGATATCGGCCCATGTAAAAGAGGTCGGCAGATTGGTGGCCCTGTTTTAGAACTGCCGACTACAACAAATTAGCCGAGATGATAACAGTCACGCTGATGCCCTGGCCAACCTGGCTAGTGCAAGACAACCTGGAAAGGCAAGGACGATAATGATTGACTACTTGTCGGGCCCGAGCATTAAACCACTAACCACAGAGCGTGAAACAATGTGCATGGACATGGGACCAAGCTGGATGGATGCAATAATAGCATTCCTTAAAAACGAGAAACTGCCCGATGACTGAAAAGAAGCGCACAAGATCATACTGAAGTCGGCAAGATTCAGTTTGACCCCAGAAGGACACCTCTACAGAAGATCATTTATTGGACCCCTTCTGAGGTGTGTGCATCCTGCACAGGTTGAAGATTTTCTTTACAAGATACATGAAGAAATATGTGGAAGCCATGCTGGGGGCAAGTCACTTGCCCACAGGGCCATTACTTAGGGGTACTAGTGGCCCTATATATAGAAAGATGCCGAAGCTTATGTGAAGAAGTGTGAAAAGTGCCAAAGGTTTGCACCTTTGATACATCAACCAGCAGTCGACTTGAACCCAGTGCCCAGCCCTTGGCCATTTGCTCAACGGGACATGGATCTTGTTGGAAAATTGCACCAAGCAACTGGACAAAGAAAGTACCTGCTGGTAGCAACTGATTACTTCACCAAGTGGGTAGAGGCTGAACCCCTTGCCAAGATTCGGGACATTGATGTAAAGAACTTCATATAGAAGAACATCATCACCAGGTTTGGGATTCCAAGAGCGATAGTTGTAGACAATGAAACACAATTTGATAGTAAGCTAATCAAAAACTTCTGTGCAAAGTTCAAAATCAAGAATTATTTTTTCATCCCAAATTTTTCTCAAAGAAATGGACAAGCAAAAGCATCCAACAGAGTCATCCTGGATGGGATTAAAAGAGGCTACAAGCAGCAAAAGGAAAGTGGGTAGATGAACTGCTAAGTGTACTTTGGGCATATCGGATTACACCGAGAAGATCAACTGGGGATCAGAACCTAGGGAGTAGAAAATGGAACTAATGATGTATTTATAGCCTGAGATTTGGATCTGCTAGAAGAGAGAAGGGAGAAAGCAGCAATTCAGCTGGGGGCATACCAGCAGCAGCTTGTTAGGGCTTATAATAAGAAAGTGAACCCGCGAGAGTTCCAAGTTGGTGACCTCGTCCTGAGAAAGGTCGTCGGCAACAAGAATGATCCTAGAGAAGGCAAGCTTGGCCCAAATTGGGAAGGACCCTATAGAATCATCTCGGTCTTAGGCAATGGGGCATATTGGCTTGAGGATTGCGAAGGTAAAGAGCTACCAAGACCCTGGAATACTTGCAATCTGAAATTTTTTTTATCATTAGACTTTCTTGTTCTTTGTTATTAGCCGAAGTAATAATAAAATTATGGCTTGATTTTTTACACTTATGACTGATAAGATACTTGACGAGGTTTTTGGAATACATGCATAATGAGAACCCAAGTGGAGCTTAGGTCCACATTGGAGGGCAGAAAGTTGGAAAATGGTTCCTGAAAAGATAGAAATTACAAGCTAAAATATGTTTAACACTTGCTGAAACTTGAGTTTACACGTTGAAGTTAAACTAAGGTCATGTTTAACACTTGTTGCAACTTGAGTTTACAAGTTGAAGTTAAACTAAGGTTATGTTTAACACTTGTTGAAATTTAAGTTTACAAGTTGAAGTTAAACCGAGGTCATGTTTAACACTTATTGAAACTTAAGTCTACAAGTTGAAGTTAAACTGAGGTTTTGGTTAACACCTGTTGAAATTTGTGAAAAATTTACAAATTGAAGTTACAAATTGAAGTTAAACCGAGGTTGTGACTAAAAGAAAATTGGTCTAGACACTTGTTAAAATTTTTTAGAAAAATTTACAAGTTAAGACCAAGGTTGTATTAAAAGAAGTACTTATGTACTTGCCAAGGTAAACCATCAGTTTGCATAACCGAGGTATATCACCCCAAGGAAATTACACAGATAAGGTGTATGCTTGGAAGCATGCAAAATTATTCTAAGTACAGAATCATACAAGAGTCATACAAAGGAAATTGTACTTGCATCCAGAAGAATCAGTTCAAAAAGAAGAGGGCACTTCGGCCTACCAAAAGAGTAGTTGTTCAGAAATTACAAAAGTGGCACTTCGGCTAGATCCAAGCTTACATTGATTCAAAAACTAAAGAAAAAGTACTAAGTACAAAGCAAGAAACTAAGACTCTTCGGCGTCTATGGTTGGTTGGGTCTGGATTTCAGAAGACAGCTGAGAAGACATCTTGATGGCCCTCGCAGTCGCGAGCTCGGTGTCAATTTCTTGAAGAGTTTGGTCGAGGCTCTTATCGGCGTTAGGCGCATCCGATGTTGCCTTCTCAGGAGGAGCCTCTTTGGAGACCTCCCCTTCCTTATCTTGAGTCAAGTCTAGGACTTGCTCATTTGGAGTAGGGGACTTGGCCCCAGTAGCTTCCTTTGACTTCCTCACCAAAGCTTCCTCCTCAGACTCAGAATCGTCTTCAGATTGGCTTGGAGTAGGGGGGAATGGCAGGGGGAGGACGTCGGCATTCTTAAGGGGGGAGTCCTTAGGGACGTCAAGCTTTTTTAGAGCAACCATCCAACTAAGGGTGAAACCCTTGTTGCATGCTTGTTTCACTTGTTTTTTGTAGTCCTCCTTGACGTCGGCCGCCCCTTCTATGTATGCCCTGTCATCGGCGACCTTGATCTCGGCCTCTTTTGTGGCTAAGGCATCTTGTAGTTCCTTTTGGGCCTCGGCCATCCTTGTCTCGGCCTCTTTCTTTTCAGCCGTAAGGACCTTGGCAATAGCCTCAGTAGCATCAACTTTTTCCTTGGCCTCATCTTTGGCTTTAATAGCAGCCTTGGCCTGGTCGGCCAAAGTCTTCATTTTTGCCTCGATCTTTTTGAGGGTCTTCTACAAACCAGAGACCTTACTGATCTTGTCGGCCAACTTCTTCCTCGTTTCAAAAGATTGCATTGAGAAGAAGTGGGCGTGCTGGATCGCTTGAAAGAAAATAGACAGAACAAAAGTTGGTAGAAATTCTAACAGTATGAAAGAATAGAGAAAGAAAAACACCAAGTGTGAAAGACTTACTTGAACAGAATGCTGGAGCATCAAAGCGAAGTTTTCATACTCACTCATTTCTGTGTTTCGGTTAAGGTCATTTGGAAGCAGCAAAGCCATAGAGAGGGCGATGCTGACTTCGAGGTCGGTCGTATTATCGCCCGCTCTGACCGGCTTGTCTTCGATAGTGATCCGGGGGGGGGGGGGGCTAGGGGGCATCTGATTTCATTGGCCCCGAGGTCATGGCAGATTCGGACCTTGGCCTCTTTGATCGAGTTGATTGGGATGGTTCGGCCTCGGCGGGCTTCTTCTCGAGGACAGATGGGGTTTTCTCGTTTGAAGCTAATTTTGAAATTGGCAATGTGTCCTCAGTATCAATCTGAGTCACCGTTGCCTTTGGCTGAGCCTTTTTCAGCCTTTTTTGTTTCGGCTTTGGAGGCTGAGTTGGTACTGGCTGAGTGTCGACGGAGGATGGGATGTCGGCCAAGAGGTCTTCAGCGACTGCTTTCTTGTGGCCCATCTCAGCAGCAAAAACAATTCGGCGTCGTCGTCGGCATTGAGATGGTGGGATCAGTTGTGGAGCTAAGGTAGATGGCTGCTCTGCTGGATCAGAGGTTGACCCCTGATCTGGCCGAGATGACGAAGTTGCTGGAAGAGTATGGCAGATGGAGGAGACTGGCTCTTCTTCTTTTTCGGAACGTCGGGAAGAACCGACTTATAGGAGGGAATGAAGTTGAGTAGCAAAGGAGCTCTCCGCCTTGGAATGGGAAGATCCAACAACACTTCTTCAAGCCCTGACTGGGGAAAAAGGACTTGCGGAAGTCTTTTGCTAGTTGGAGAAGAGCTGCAAGAAAAAATAGACATTAGAACAAATGAAGTATTGAAAACTTGGAAAAAAGCAAGGAAAGGTGACGCCTGGCTCTTACCGTCTCCGTCCCTGAAAACTGTTCAGCTTAGGGGATAAATGTGGAGGTCATCGTTTTGTTGAAACTCCCAGTTGCCCAAGACGATGAAATAATCGTATCTGGCACCCTTGTTTGAGTCCGGGAGGTCGGCAATAAGCTTGTACTTCGTGGACCTCAGCTTGAGGTAATAAACGTGGCTGTTTTCCGATTTTAGGCGACACATGGTGAAAGCAGACAGTAAGTTTTTGGTTATGAATGAATGAAGTGAGCTTAGTCGACGTGCTAAATGTAATAAGCGATATAGGTTCCATCACCTCAGGATGCCGAGGTAATAGAAACTAGGGGGCAGTTGGGGGAACATATTTTCTGAGTACCAACACGTGGCCAAGGTGATGCCGAAGTGTCAGCCGAGGTGCCACGTGACCTGGTCATGATGCCAAGGTAATCTTGGCTAGGCCGAGGTTATCTCCGAAGATATCGAAGTTCGGGATAAGCAGATAAGGGATAAGAGTCCTAAAATGAAAGAAGACTTCAGTTTGGGTAAGGAAAAGACTCTTAGAGAGTTTATCCCAATCCTATTGGGAGTCAAAAATTAGCAATAGTCCTAAGTCCAATAGAGCTAGGCTTCTATTGGGACTAGGATTGTGTTGGCTATAAAAGAGAGGCACCCCCATGGGTCTAAGGTACGTAATTTATATTCTGAATAGTGAGTTACGCACTATTGATTATCTTTGAGAGATATTTGATTACTGACTTGATCATCGGAGTGCCCTCAGGTGGACGAACCACCGTCGGAATCTCTTCTTTCTATTGCAGGTTGTTCGGGCTTATCCTATTCTGCCAGTGCTCTCCAGCTAAGTACTAATTTGACAGTATGGTTAGAAATTGACACACACAGTTACCAAGCAAGTGATAGAAGTTACAAAACTTTTCAGAAGAAAGCCACCAACCGACATAACTATATATACATATATATATATCTATATATCTATATATTTTCCACAAACTAATAGCCATAATAAACCAAATTATATCAGATTTGTAAGATTACAAAACAAAATAACTGACAAAAAATATATATATATATATATATCTGTATATTCTAGGCGCAAAAATATATGGGAATTGAATATTCTAATTCAAAATTTATTAAATTCAATAAAAAAAAAAAGGCAATTTATTGAGAATTGTTGTGCAAAATATTCCAAGAATAGATCAGTAACACAGAATCAACGAATATGATTATTGCAAATATATAAATACAAAACCAAATCATATATTGTTCATGGATGATGATACAGTTAGGATGTAACGGGTTCCAGGCAGAACGGGTCGGACTGATCCATGCTTCTCGAGCCGGTATCCAGGTGATCAAGCCCACCAGAGAACCTGCACAAGAGTTCAACGGGGAATGGGGAGTCCCCCAGCGAACCCTTCGACGAGCAAGTTAGAGAGAAGTAGAACGTAGAGATATGGATTAGAGATAGAGAACTTAACCTTCTTCTTGTCTTCAACGTCTGCTTATATCCTCTGATAATCATTTCGTTGTTCTTTCCGACCTGTCACCTTGGCCGAAAGTCTATGCTGTAGCTTACCTTGTTCAAGGTGAGGGCGTGCTGTCCCGACGGAGAGGGGTTATCGCAATAAATGATGTAAGGAGGCCTCATTAATGGTGATGTGCAGTGGCAATAACTGGGCAGATCTTTGTCTGCTGATATGGCTTGCCCTTCTCTTGCCATGTGCCTTGATGTCATTGGTTCTTATTGCTACATGGGGCCTCAGCAGTGCTGGGTTCTAGTATTTGAGATATGTATTAGGCCCTAAACGGTGGGCTATAATCTTTATGGGCTTACCCATGTCAATGGAGAAACAAAATAACATCCAAACTATCAAGATGACGATAAACTAACGTAAATAGTATGGTCATAATTCACGATTCATATTTGAATCAAATTAAATTGGATTAATCTGTATCACTACAGATAGAAATTCTGTGGTAATAATATCCTAACAACTAATGTGTCTTAAGATTGTTAGCAACATAACTCGTTATGTGTAATGTGTGAAACACGTAATCATTGTACCAAATATATTACCAAATTATATAAAAATAAATATAAGTTGAATATAACGTAAATTGTTTGGGTTAAACCAAAACAAACCATATACCCAGAACCAAAAATACTTACAGAGAAGTAGATAACTTACAAATAGATTGTAAAAATCTGGAATCGAAAAACAATTTGATTGAGACTTGTGTTGGACACAATTTCCTTATGACAAATTCGTTCCTCGCTATGGTGCTTACGAATTTTTATTGGACGTTTGTCTCCCAAGATACAACGATCGAACCTTGCAAAAGCAACACTACCATGGCAAATCTGACAAACCTTACTGTGCAGAATTCTTTCATAGAAAAAACAGAGTGTAGAGTAAACGAAACACAAGATGAATTCAATTCAAAATGAATGCAATGGGGGCCTAATTATGTAGATGAATTGGTGGCTCTTCAAATGGTCATGGTGACTTTTCAAAAGAGTCACCTCTTTTTCATGAAAAGGTGTAACCAGAAAAGACATGATTGTTCTTTCCAAAGAATTCGAATTCTTAATCGAATCATGTTCAATTTTGACTCAAAAAGTAATGAATTTATTTAAATAAAATCAAATTTTACATTAAATAAATATTGTCTTAAAACCATTCTCAAATAGTGCATTTTGGAGTCAATTTCTCATTCAACTATTAATGGTTTCCAAACCATTTTACCAACAGTTCTTACATATGACAAAGTGTCATATCATTATCATTTCTAACTTTAGAATCTACATCATAAATTCAATATTCGTAACTTCATCACAAAACGTCACAACATACATTACCAAACAGTTTAGTACCTTTTTGGAAGTGCATGTTGTAGATTTCTTCTAATTTTTAAGGTCTTGAATTTGATGGTGATTTTTTAACGTTCAGTTTAATGTATTTCAATGATTTAATAGTAAATTCTCTTTATCTGTTGCCAAAAAAATAAAATAAAATAAAATACTCCACTCAGTGCATCTGAGACTGTTTAATCATATCCATATACCAACATTTCATCTGAAAACAGACTGCTATTTTAAAAAATTCAAAGTCTTAGATAAGTATAATTATTCAGTTCCCAATTCTAAGATAAGACAATTATTTGTTTAACTCAGAAATTGTCTCAGAAATTACAAATGAGGCTAATGCATAAAGGCTTGCAAAGTCATCAGGTTTTTTAAGTGTTCTCAAAAAGATCCCAAATCACTTGTTGAAAGATCTCCTTTTCACAAAAAGAACAAAAACAATCCCAAATAGATTCTTTACAGATCTCCCTCAAATAAATGGGAGAATGATGGAAGTCCTTTCTAGGGTTTTTTTGTTTATTCAATTCTAAATAGAAGAGGGAGAAAAAGGGAGACCTCATACCTGAGAGAGAAGGGGCAAAAATAATGGACACATTTATGCTTATGATGGTTAGCCACGTAATCAGTGAAGGAGTTCAGCAATATATAACAAATCACAAAATTAAAATTAATTATTAACTTTGATATAACAATGTTTATATACATATAAATAATGGTTATAACAATTGATACCAGCCATCCTCTAAATCATTGTTCATCATTTTTACTTTATTAGTTTATTGGATAAAATCCATTTCTTGATTTTGTAACTCACATAGTGAAATTGAATGAAGAAGTGTAGCTAGAGGCCTCCTGTTGCTGTGAGGGACTAGCTTTTGAGAAACGTGTACCATTGTTGGTCGAGATCTTGGTTCAGAATGCAAGTATGCGAATGCCAGTGCAGCAACAAGGACACCATTCCTTGCAACTAGCAGATCAACTGGAGGCAAAAGACGCGGGTCTAATACATCATTTAACATTATATTTTGAGCAGAGGTCGATGCCAGTAATGAGAGGAGTTCTTTTGGATGCCTTCCTATGATCATTTCTAGCGTCACCATTCCAAAACTATAAACATCGCACTTCTTAGTTGCAACCATTGTGTAGGCTAGTTCTGCACAAAATAAACATTCACTAAACTAAATAAAAAACTAGAATAAACCATACACTATCTGGGATTTTCACATATTGAACCTTGTATATATATAAATAAGATATCCTTTGGAAAATATAGTTTGGCTACCTGGGGCAACATATCCAATAGTGCTTGCCATTACGGTTACATTTGATGAATCGGGATGTACCATTCTAGCTGTGCCAAAGTCAAAGACAAAAGGAGTGAACTCTGAGTTCAAGAGAATGTCGGTACTTGTTATGTCTCGATGAACAATTGGTGGATTGCAATCATGATGCATGTAGGACAAACCATGGGTTGTTTCTTTGACAATGTTTATTCTCTGAGCCCATTCTAATTTAACAGCTTCAGCATCAATGCTTAGGGCATAAAATAAGCTTCCTTTTTCCAAATACTCATATACCAGGAACATGCATCTGTTGTGCAAACAGAACCCATAAAGCTTCACTATGTTTCAATGTCTTACTTTAGTCAACATTTGCACCTCATTCATGAAACTCTTGTGAAAAGTTGGATCCTCAGCTTCGAAACAATGAAGTTTCTTTAATGCAAATACCTTGTCATTTGGCAATTGTGCTCTGTAGACGCTGCCATAACCACCCGTTCCTATGCAATATCTAATATCAAAATCATTTGTTGCTGCAATGATGTCATCGTAGGCAATTTTTCCATAATAATTCCAGATTGAGCACATATCCCTATTCTTAATCACTCTTTGCACGCTTTGGTTGTTTTTAGCCTTAGCCCAATAAAAGAACATAAATACAACTAAGGCAAGAAAAATTGCGATGGGGGAAAGGCAAATGAGGAGATTAAGCATGAGTTCTTTATTCTCTGGACGTGCATCTTGAGATCCATGTGGTATTGAACCCTCAAGAGCATTGTGTGACAAGTCAATGGATTGCCACCATACGGAGGAGCAAAGACCACTAGGGATTTCACTAGAGAGATCATTGTGGGAGAGATTTAAGTATACTAACCTTGGCAAAGATGCTAATCCAGTTGGTATTGTTCCACTCAAATAGTTGTTACTCAATCCTAGGTGCTTCAAATAGCTAAGTAGTTCTAGCTTCTTTGGGAGAGTCCCGCTGAGCTGATTCTGTGAAAGTTCTAAATACTGAATTGCACTTGTAATTTGGAAGTTTGGTATGTGGCCAAAAAGTTGGTTCGATGACAAATCAAGCTCACCAAGTCTGGGCAAATCCCCAAGTTCAAGAGGAATTGTTCCATTGATTTGATTTGCAGACAAATAAAGAGAGTTGAGATTCATCAATTGACCTAAAGATGATGGGATCTGACCTGTGAGAAGGTTGTGGCTAAGGTCCAAGAGAATCAAATGCACCAAATTTCCTATTTCTGGAGGAATTGAACCTTGAAGGTTGTTAGGTCCCATATTTATTTCAACCATGTTCATTATGGAACCGCTAAGTTGATTTTAATAGAGATGTAGAGAGGTCAAATTGGTTAACTGACCGATACATGAAGGGATTGAACCGGTGAGGTTGTTTTTATTTGTATCCAAAGCTGCCATATTTTTCAGAGTTTCCAGTTCTGTAGGAATGGAACCATTGATATAATTACCAGAAATGTCGAGGTGGGTTAGTTGAGTGAGGTTACCTAGGGTAATAGGTAGGAAACTTCCAATGAGATTATTATAGGAGAGATCAAGGTAGATGAGGCTTGACAAAGTAACAATTTCATTAGGGATGACTCCGGTGAGGTTAGAATACTTGAAAACAAGATGTTGGAGATTTGGCAAGGAAGACCAATTCAAATCGTCAAGCTTTTTCCTCAAGAATTGATCATGAGAAGGTCAATCCCAATGACACTTCCTGCTTCATTGCAAGTGATGGTTGTGAACTCAGTGGTATCTTGAAGAAATATTTCCCCACCAACGGCTGTCGAGTAGAGCTTTCACCTCCATTGACAATGAAAACGATGGTGACAATGATGATGATTTAGGCAATGCTGGTGCTGTAATTATAATCATCACCATGTATTCTGCCACGAGTACCTGAGAGTAAACAGAGGACAAAATGTTTTTTTCACCCATAATTGAAACAAATATATGTAGGTTCTCTATAACAACTCTAAAATATTGTGCATGCATTATCAAAGGTAAATAGGTTGTTAAGAAGAATATTTTGGTATTGGTAATGGTGCCTACGACAACGAGCTAGGCACAGGGAGTCATTGACTTGAACGAATTGACTTACATTGGCGTCGACTTTGACTTGTCATAAGAAGAGAAAATGTCACGACCCAAACCTGCCCCTATAGGTTTAGTGTCGTAACCAGTCAATAATCCTTGGATTACCAGAGGCCTCTTAACAGAAAGACACATGATAAGGGGCTGCGGAAGCAATTATAAAAATACACATTGTCCATAGAACTGTGATAACGTATATGAGACGGAAATTTCCAAAACAAACTTATATAATTATATGTGACGTTGTAATTACATTAGTCTTACTTCACCCATGTGCACAGATGTAATTAAGAGGAAACTTAACCCCAAATATAGATAAGCAAAAATAAACAACAAAACATCTTTGTCAGGTTTACAAAACTTGACTTCTTCAAAAAGGAAACCTCCTTAGGAGGCACAGTGGTTGGCTGACTCAACACTCCAGGCAGCAGCTTAGGCCTGGTCACACGCTTGCTCACCTACATACATAAAATAAATAGTGAGCGGAAGCCTAGTAAATAATAACAGAGTAAAGAGTTTTAATGAATGATGTCCATGACAAATTCAAAAATCAGAGTTCATGCTTAATCATACATGGTACATCCCTCAGCATTAACACGCTTGTTAGTTCCTTTAAGGAACCTCCGGTATCGGGAACTTGTAACTTGCTTGAACCATGGTATTATTACCTCTGAGCAAGAGCCTTGTGGTAAGGATGCCACAAATACATTTTGGAAATTTGGATAATAATTCATTCATACAAAACATCGCATTTCAGAAAACTGATCATTTCATAGTATCAAAAAATAATTAAAGTTAAACATAACTTTACAGAGTTATTACTCACACAGATGGCTCCATTTGCAGAATAGATAAATCAAATAACTTGTGGCACATGACCTACACATATAGCAGAAAGGCATAATGAAACACACACTCGGCTGGTACTTAACTCTTTCTGTTTCATTCTTAGTGCGTTTCTAAGTCTTAACCTCTTATTGAGTCTTAATCATGGCCTAGGAATGCCTTGGAAGCAATGTGGATGTTAAAATGTACTTTAAAACCCTTAACAAAACTTGCCAAAAACAGGTATAGCGACCCCGGTCTTTTCCCATTTGGTTGTTGTATCCGGACTTAGGTTTCGTGGATCCTATCATTGTATAATTGTTGTTGTTGTCCTTTATCTTCTCTTTTTGAGTTATAGGATATGTTGGGCAGGTTTGTTACAGGTTGGTTGGGTTTGGAAACCAAGTGTTGCTGTCCAGAATTTTGGACTTTCGCTCGAGCGAGGAGTTGGTCGCTCGAGCGAGAAATTGCGTCTAGTATAGACCTGAGAGTTGCATTTGTTGGCTCGAGCGAGATTTCCTTCGCTCGAGCGAGTTTCGAGTTCTTCACTCGAGCGAGAATTCTGTTGCTCGAGCGTGCTTCTGGGTTGCAGACCTAAGGCATCGTATTGTTGGCTCGAGCGAGCTTTCCTTCGCTCGAGCGAGTATTCTTTGTGTCTGGTCGCTCGAGCGACCAGTTCTTCGCTCGAGCGAGCTTGTTTTATTTAAATAGGCAGCAGCGGTTTTTAAAACACTTTTTCATCATCTTTTTGATTTCAGAACCCTAGTGCCGTTTTCTCTCTTCCTCCACTCACCTTCTCTCTTAGGTTTCATCTATTTTTAGGGTGTTTCTACCCTAGGTTCTTTATTAAAAAGATAGAGTGAGTCGAGGGCTTCCTTTTAATCTGAACAATCTTGGGTTTGGAGCACTTTGGATTTTCGTCATCTTCTCCATTCGAGTTCTTCGCTTCGAGGTAGGGATTTCCTACTCCATATTATAAGTTTCATTCTAAGCTTTAGTAGTTTGATATGTTGGGGGTTATTTGGTAATTTTGGGAAAAACCCTAGTTGTTTAATAAATTAATTTGTGTAATTAATTTAAGGAAAATTGGGAAATTTAGTTGAATTCATGGAATTGGGGAATTATAAGCTTAAATGGTGTAGTTGGATAATTTAATCACTCGCCTATTGAAATGTTGAGATTATAATTGTTGATACATTTATTTCCTGTTTAGAAATAACTGTTTTGGACTATCGGTGGAGGATAGTCATGATTGTTGTAGACATTGCATGTGGATTAGGGAAAACAGAAACTAATCACATTGACTAAGTCATTAATTTTGACTGTTGAATTAATACAGAAAATACATGTATTGATTGAGTATTGTATATGACAAATGTTTAATACATTGTATACGGATATTGTTTGGGAGAAGATATGGGATGTACTCCATGGTTTGGGAGGAGATAGGGGATGGACTCCTAAACCGGATATTGTTTGGGAGGAGATAGGGGATGGACTCCATTAGCACCACTAATATGTGTGCTTATTGATTTATGGAAGTGTTTTTACATGTTATTGATATATCACTAAAATGTGTATCAATTGGGAAGTATAGAAGTGAATTTTGGTTGAGATTGATACAACACCAACATGTGTATCCATTATGATATAAGAAATGTTTAACTTGATTTGTTATCCCAATTGAATTGGAAATATTGTTAATAAGAGATGTAATCTCAGTTGAGTTATTTGGCCAGGTTCTGAGCCATATTTGTATAAACGGAAAGTTGAATAAATAATGGAAAGTGAAACGTGTCTTAGACATTAGTGTCATGAGACTGTATAATGATGTAATTGGTTATCTTGGTTAACCTTCTATCGAATGCTATTGCTTTATTCAATGCTTATATTTGGTTTAGTACATTTCTATGGGGCTGTGGCTCACCCTATATGGGAACATCATTTTCA
Source organism: Camellia lanceoleosa (assembly GCA_025200525.1). Lineage (NCBI taxonomy): Eukaryota > Viridiplantae > Streptophyta > Magnoliopsida > Ericales > Theaceae > Camellia > Camellia lanceoleosa. The sequence goes on from CM045758.1 coordinate 211,280,726, forward strand.
GGTTCATGTGATGTGCTACTTCCAAGGACTTAGCTTGGATGGATTTGGAGTTGAAGACTCTGTTTAGATTAGTTGTTTATTTTGTTTTATTTTGATGTTACATGTAAACTCAAGACTAGGGCTTAATGTGTAAATGAGTTAGTACTCATACTTTTGTGTCCAAGTGTTGGCTTGGAAAGATGTAAGCCCGTGGGGCATTTACTTTCGTTATTACATGTAATGTCTTTTAATAAGGTTACTCTGATAAATGAAATAATGTTTTGTTTTCTTATAACGTTGCATGTTAATAGTATATATTATGGGTTTAATTTTGAGGGCGTTACAACAAGGGTCACGTTCAAGCGTAGATTTCTTCGCTCGAGCGGACATGCAAACATGTAAGGGGATGCTCGAGCGCAACTTCCCTCACTCGAGCGGTTTGTAAACTTTGAAAAAGTACTAGTTATGTGAAATCTCCGCTCGATGGCCACTCGACTCTTGCTTGAGTGTGAGACTCGTGTCCTCACTCGAGCGCAACTCTTATCGCTCGAGCGGTCTGCAAAACATGCAAACTTCTAGAAGCATGCATTTCACGCTCGAGCGAACTTCTAGTCACCCAAGCGAAAGTATAAGATCACAGAGTGGTCACTCGAGTGTAGGTTTTGACGCTTGAGCAGAGAGCAAAATTCTGGAATTTCTAAATTGCTCTTCTCAGCTCAAAACTCAAATTCAAAGTTGTAAAACAAGGTCTTTTGGGCCAAAAACTTGAGGAAACCAAAGGAAATAATTGTAAATGGTGAAACCATGGTGAATTCAAAATCATTTCACAAGATCAAGGCCTAGAAGCTTGCCAATTGTTCAAGACAAAACCCAAATCTTTGAAAACATAACAATATATATATCATGCATATAAAGGTGCAAGTTCTAAGCTTTCAAAACATGATCTAGTGAGGTGTCTAACTCAAAAATATGTTGAATTCTTAGACCAATGCCAAAATTAGGACATGAAAGAGGGAATTCTTTGAAAATAACTTCAAATTATGATGAAATGAGCATGCATGCATGATATGGTTCATTTCTCTTTAATTCTAACTCAATTCTTGTATCAACTTACTTAATTATTTAGAGTTCATGTCGTATGCATCATAATTGTACAATTCAAGGGTTGAATTCTTACCTAGGCTTCCCAAGATGTGTGCTAGAGGCTTAATTATTGAGTCTCCAAGTCCAATGCCTTCAATTCTTAGCAACTCTTTCTTCTCCTAGCTTTGATTCCAAAATCGTTCATTCTCTCACTCTTTCTCACGTTTTTTATTTTTTTCCTCTCCAAAGTGGGGTGATAGAAGAGTGTATAGTGAACTAATGAGTTCACATGAGTCTTATTTAGCCTTAATTAGTGGCTTAATTAAGTTATTGATTAAGCTAATTAATTGGACACTAATTATTCTAATTTAATCGTTTCGAATTAAATTTTTAATTAAGCATATCATAAAATTCTAAAAATCCCAAATAACACATAAATCAAATCAATTTCATAATCAGATGCCGATAAGGCCTTCAATTGCAAAACGAAATAGAAACAGAAACAGATATTTCTACGATAAACAGATATAAGTACAATCATGCAACACACACATGCAATTAGTTCAGAATTTCACCTTAATTACTAATTAGACTTATTTAACCATGAATTAACGTTAATCAGAGGTCGGAATTGTTACAGAAAAAGTGCATAACACATGTTATGGATGATTCTCTAGACCAGCCTCCATTCTTTTGTGCCTTTCACTATGGCTTCCATCAAGGAGCAGTGGTCACTTCCTATTCGGCAATTGGTATAGTTTACAATGGACCACATTCATTCAAGGTCCAATAAGTCAGCTGAAAACAAAACATTTTCAGAATTAAGAAACTTTCTCAGAAAAAGAAAATTGTAAGATGTCACAAGAATGATGTGACAATATCATTTTTGTAAGTAAAAGTCATCTTCATTCATAGGTGTTTTGTTTTAAAGCATTCGCCCACATCAAAAAAAAAAAAAAAATTTTGTTTATACATCATGACTTAAGGAAGGTTCACAATATTGCAAGGAAATAGCAGGTTTCTTTCATATGCATCATCCCCAAGGAAGGTTCGCAATATTTGAGTACCATTTATAGGCATATAGGAATATATATATATATATATATTTATAAAGTAACAGAATGAATTCACTCAACTACGATGCTGCAAAACTATTCAACTTGTGCACCTCAATTATTATCATCAAATGTATACTGGTGTATTCATTAGCTCAAGTCAAGAGACCAATACATAACACCCAAAAAAATAAAAAATAAAAGAAAAAGGCTTAGACAAATTAATTAAATCTCATTCCTTTAACCCCTTAGACTGACGCACATAGCATCACATTTGGACAAGTTGCATTCAGCCTTACTATCCACTCTGAAAGCCATCCTAATTATGAAATTAGCTTTTTCATTGCAGTTACACTTATCATATATATATATATATATATCATATTTTATTTATTACTTGATTGATATGATACATTTATAATTGTTAGATATTAATAGATTCATGTAGGATTCACTGCACTAATGATCGTGGATGTACTACGTTAGATGATTGCGGATGTAACATTTATGGATTCTGTAGCTGCAATAGTGAAATTTCATGAAGAGGTGTAGCTAAAGTCTTCCTACAAGAAAGAAACTCAAGAGATACGCTTTGCATTTTTGGATGAGATCTCGGCTCAGAACGCACGCATGCAAGTGCCACTACAGCAACTAGAATAATGTTCCTTACTGCCACTGGATTAGTCGGAGACGGAAGGTGCAGGACTAAGATATCAATTAACATTATGTTTTGAGCAGAGGACGATGCCAACAATGAGAGTAGTTCTCCTGGATGCCATCCCATGATTGTTTCTAGGGCCACCACTCCAAAGTTATAAATGTCACACTTTTCAGTCACTACCATGGTGTAGGCAAGTTCTGCACAAACAAAAAGATCAATGAAATAAAGTTGATGAAGTGTGATTCCATGAGATTTTTATCTATCATGAATAATTGAGTTAGAAAAAAATTACTAATATTTAAGCATTTCAGACTATATTTTTGCTTCTTGTTTAAAAAAAAAAATAATAATAATATTTATGTATAGAGGAAAAAGTACTTTTGAAACTTAGGGCAATATATCCATAAGTGCCTGCAATTACAGTTTGATTCAATGAATCAGGATATGAAAAATCTAAAAATCCCCTAGATATTGATTTGTGATTATGTATCAATTTTAAGCAGTATATAACAATCCCAATCAAACAATCAAGACAAACCGACACAACAATTTTAATGTGGAAAAACCACAATCGGAGCACCTCCAATTGTGATAAAAAAAAAAAATCACGAGCAACAGCCACAAAATAATCCACTAAGAAGATATAAAGGAATTACACAGGTATACTCTCAATTACCTAGCGAATCCATGCCCGAATTGAACCAACCTTTATGTGCCTCTTCCAACCCCGTCTTCACCTTGGAATTGTCTTGACGATGAGCCACTCAAGAATCCACCAAAGCTTCAGGCTCGAATTCTTCAGAATCCACTGAAGGACAACTCTCTCTTTTGTGTAGAATTAAACAAACAATCCTTTGATGTAAACTTCTTAAACCATGAGTTGAATACTCAATCAAAACATCAAAGAAAACTAGCAAAAATAGCCCCAGATATAAACTCTAGAACCCAAGAAGAAGATACTACAAAAAAAAGCACTTTTGGTGACTAAAATTAAATTTTTCTTCGCTGAAAGTAGGGCTTTTGGCGACTAAAATAGAATTAGTCGCCAAAACTGATCAGAATTGCCGACTAAAAGAGTTTAGTCGCCAAAGGTGTGGGTTTTAGCGACTAAAAGGAACTTTAGTCGCCGAATGTAGGGTTTTTACAGACTAAAGGTTGTTTAGTAGCCAAAAGTCACTGTTTTTGGTAACTAAATATGATTTAGTAGCCAAAAGTGATGCTTTTGGCGACTAAAAACAGGTTTAGTCGCCGATTATAGCTGTTTTGCCGACAAAAACCAATTTAGTCGCTGAAAGATGAAGGTTTTTGGCTACAAAACCAAAATTAGTAGCTAAAGGTCAACAATTGCCGACTAAAATGTACTTTAGTCGCCCAAAGGAGAAGTTTTGGCGACTAAAATTCAGTTTAGTCGCCAAATGTGGTATCCTTAGGCCGGATTTCATTGTTTTAGCGACAGAAAAGAAATTAGTAGCCAAAAAATGTATAATTGGCGACTAAAATTCAAATTTAGTCACCAAAAATGCTATCCATTTTTTTTTAGTAAATAATTTATTTTTTACATATCATATATTAAATAAAAATAATTATTTATATATATATATAGTTTTGTATTAATACCAACGAATATAGTATATAAATAATATATGTTGTATTAATATTCGCGTGAGGTTATAGTGGCGTAGTGGGCAGAGAGTGTTGGTAAAAGTTGTGAATGTTGGGAAGTAGGTGGTCATAGGTTCGAAACTTGGTAGTAACGGAGGCAAAATTTTTTATTTTTTATTATTTATTATTATTATTATTATTTTTTTCTGAAAATGCTTTCAGCGACTAAAGTTATTAGTCGCCAAAGGTATAACTTCCAAAAATTAAATAATAAAAAAATGCTATTGGCGACGAACAAGTTTAGTCAGGAAATGTATAAATAATAAAAAAAAAAAACTTTTGGCGACTAACAGTTTAGTCGCCAAAGGTATAATTTCCAAACATAAATTGACTATTGGCGACAAATTTTTTAGTCGCTAAATACCTGTCTATTGGCGACTAACAGTGTTTTAATCGCCAAAGCTATTCACGACCACCTATTGGCGACAACACCGGCGACTAAAATTTTTAGCCGGGAAAAGTGAAAAATCGACATTTGGCGACAAAAAAATGACTTTTGGCGACTAAAAATTATTCGCCAAAAGTGTATTTTCTTGTAGTGAGATTTGGAGGCATCACGCTAGATTTGGAGCAACTTGCGAATTTATAGAATCTGAAATCGCGAGGTCCACTCGAGCGTGGGAATTGACGCTCGAGCGGGGACTCTATATGACGTGTTCCAAACTAGGATGTACACTCGAGCATGAAAACACGGATCATAGTATATTTGTAGACTCACCAAACTTCTGGAACTTAGCATTCTTCGCTCGAGCAGACAGGAAACTTTGAATGCATTTTTGCATTTTGCTTCGGAGGCGCTGTCGGGGTTGCCAAGAATAAAAACCTAACAATCTCCCCCTTTGGCAATGCCGTGACAACACACCTAATAAATAAAATCCTAATCATCCCAACACATTACAGCCAACAAACACAAACTTCTTTCTCAAGGTCATGATCTGCAAAATAGCTATTAGTGCCACAATCTCCAAAACAACTATTAGTGCCGGAAGAGCATATGAAAAAGCAATAAACATATGACTAGATTATCTTGAAGCATGAGATAAAAATATAAATAGATAGAAATTGGAGATTTTAAGAACATGTAGCATGAAAACATGAAAACTAAGACACATGCACCCGACACATGCATGGATGAAACCCCACTACGACGCATGTGCCCCACAACATAACTCCCCATTTTTGTCATGAATTGACAAAGGAAGCTCAATCAACTAAAGCAAGATCATAAACCACACAAGCAATGATATGATTATGTAAATATCAGGAGCATGGAAGAAGGAAATAATAAAGAAGCAATGAAAAGCAACATGCAAACCAACTAATGCCAATCTCGCTTACCAAACAAATCAAAGTGTTCATGCTAACAAACTCTTGCATGATAAATCAAACCCCCCCTCACTAAAAGCAACCACAAATACTGAAAACAGTGAACAAGAAGAAAACGACAAAAATAATATGGTGGAGCAAGCAAGGAATTTACTGTGAAACACACAAGATTATCCAAGAAGCACAATTACTAGAAAACACAATGTGCACAGCCTGTAGAAGATTCCTCATAAAAGAAAGTGATGTCACATGTGAAAAGCATAGATCCCATAAAAAAAGTGTGTGTGTGACTCTTGGAGTTCGACAAACACAAGATTCAAATCCTAGTAGTGATCTGAAAGCTGGACCTCTGACAAGAGAATGTAAGCACAACTAAGGAAAGTCAAACCACTAGGAATCAAGGGGTATTTGTTGAGTAATAGCGGAGGTTCCCCCTCAATCAATGAATCCCCTTTTTTTTTACACATTTTTTTTCTTTTCTTTCTTTTGCACATTTTTTCATTATTTTTCACAATTTATTTTCTTTTGTTTTGCACACTTATTGGCAGCTGACACGCTAAAGAGTATGGAAACCGAACCAGAGAAGCATGGATATAATAAGGATAGCTTGGTTGGTGACTCTGGGGTAGCCTTTTCCTTATGGTTGGACTACAAAGAATAGAGGGAAAAGCCATGGAGATGCAAAAAGATGGAAGGTGGTTAAGAGACTCAATATCACCCATGATGTGCTAGTATAGGTCAATTCCTCTAGAAAAGCAAAAGATACAATGCCAGAAGTCCATAGAAATAAAAAATGATCACTAAGGCGGAAGACTCCAATATTTGCTAATCCAAGAATATGCACAGAATGAGACATACTAATCAAAGAACACACACTCCAAAATGAGTAATGATCACAGAAAATACACACATATTAACATGTAATGGATATTCTCATCAATTCCAATATGCACTAAGGACGACTCAAAAATTTCAAGCTTGCAAAACCATACTAAGAAAATCTTTTTGGATATATTTTTTTTCCCTTTCTAAAATAAAGCAAGACAAAAAAAATAAACAAGCACACACTAAATAATACCACACATTAAATGACCCAAAAAGAAAAAAAACACACAGAAAACAAAAAACAAAAACGAATAAACAAATTAACACAAGTCAAGTTTTCTCACCCAAACCGCTTTAGTATGAACAAAGTTGTGAGAATTGCGATTTTTGGGTGGTGTCTCGACGTTGTGGTTCCCTTCCCCTTCAATGGGAACCCGTCTCGACTTGGTTTCCAACTTCCTATTTCTAGGTCTAGGCAAATACAAACTCGCTCCATGTTTGGTCTCAAGCAAATCAAAATAGCAAGGTTTATTATGACCCTTAACCTCCTTACGACCAATGAAGTGTCGCCTACCCCATGAGATGTTGGAATTTCTTCTATCTCTATAAGACACTCTCCCATGCAACTCATAACAATAAGGGCGAATATGACCATGCATACCACAATGATGACAGATAAAAACAGGGTGTACAGGGTGTACCTTATTTTCTTTGACTTTACCAACTCTAGGAAGATTTAGAAGTCTTTTATCTCGTTGAATCTTATGTTCTCCCTTTCCTTGAGTTTTTGCATCATGAGATGTGGACGCACTCTGTTTTTGCTCTATCTTACCACCAAAGCCAAAGCCAATGCCACTTTTGTCAGAACAAATTTGTTGAGACCCAATGATATTGTCTAAAATCTTTGATCCTTTGTTCCAAAGACCAATGGTTTCCATAGTACACTTGAGCTCTTTCTCTTTCCTGATGATTAACTCTTCTAAGGCACCTTGAGACATCTCGAGACTTTCAATATTTTCTTCATATGTTGCATAAATTTGTTGTAGCTTATTCCTCTCTGTCTCACAAGTCACGAGTTTTGCACAAAGAGCTTGTCGATCACTTGAAATCTTAATGACATCATCCCTAGCCTTGGAAATCTCCTCCTTAAGTTTGACATTCTCACTTTCACATGCTTTGAGTTTCGTTATGAGTTTGTCATTCAATTTGGATAAGTTAAGAGACTCCTAATACAACTTTTCATAAGCTTGCTCAAGCTCTTCATCATCACTCTCTGAGGATTCATCATCAGTGCCATTCTCAATCGGCCTCTGTAGATACTCTGTTTGTCCTTTAGTTTCGGAAGCCGCCATGAAAGCAAGGAATTGTTTATGTCCCTCTTCGCCTTGATCTTCGTTGTCACTATCATCTTTATCATATTCTGATTCATCATCCCAACTGATAGCGAGGGCTTTCTTCTTCCTCAAATGAGTGGGGCATTCTTGAGCAAAGTGGCCAAATCCTTGGCATTCATAGCATTGGACTCTTTCAGAGTTCCCTTGTATCTTTCATTTCTCCTTCTTAGCTATAGAATTAATTTTTAGTTTATCTTTGCCTTTGGATTTATGAGTATGAGTAGAGTCCAAAAGATTAGGATTCTTTTTCAGAAATTTTTTTTTAAATTGTTTTACAAAAGCATCCGTAATCTTGGAATCTATCTCACAATACACATCAGAATCCTCTCCAACTCTATGAGCACTACTTAAAGCAACATCTTTTTGTTTCTTTTTGAAATTCCTATGTGCCTCATAAGTTTGGAGATTTCCAACTAAATGATCCAGCTTGAGGTTGTCAACATCTTGAGCCTCCTCAATAGCCGTAACTTTTGGTTGGAACTGATCGGGCAAGGACTTCAAAATTTTTCCTATAATCTTGGATTCTGGTATTTTTTCACCTAAATTGAAGCTGGAATTTACAATGTCACTCAACTTTGCATAAAATTCATCAAAGGTCTCACTATCTTTCATTGAAAGGTTTTCGAAACTAGACGTGAGCCTTTGAAGTTTTGAGCGTTTAATAGAAGGAGTGCCCTCATGAATAGATTGTAAAATATCCCAAGTCTCTTTTGTGACTTCACAATTGCAAATACGACTAAACTCTTCAGATGTGATAGTGCAAAAGAGAGAATTGATAGCTTTACTATTCCAGCTACTATTTTGGTAACCAATTGTGTCCCACTTATCAATTGGTTTGGGAAAAGTTACTCCATCAACGATAATCTTTGGTTCAGTCCACCTATACATGACAAATTGCCAAACTTTTTCATCAATAGATTTTAAAAACGATCTCATCCGAGCTTTCCAAAAAGAATAATTGGATCTGTCAAGTAGGGGTGGTCAAACCATAGAATTTCCCTCATGAATTGAATCCATTATCACAAATCAAACAAGATCTTGCTCTAATAGCTTTTTTTAAAAAATAGAGCGACTTGCTCTGATACCAATTGAAAAATCTAGAAATCCACTAGATATTGATTTGTGATTATGTATCAATTTTAAGCAGTATATAACAATCCCAATCAAACAATCAAGACAAATTGACACAATAATTTTAATGTGGAAAAACCACAATCGGAGCACCTCCAATTGTGATAAAAAAAAAACCATGGGCAACAGCCACAAAACAATCCACTAAGAAGATATAAAGGAATTACACAGGTATACTCTCAATTACCTAGCAAATCCACGCCCGAATTGAACCAACCTCTATGTGCCTCTTCCAACCCCGTCTTCACCTTGGAATTGTCTTGACGATGAGCCACTCGAGAATCCACCAAATAACAACTCTCTCTTTTGTGTAGAATTAAACAAACAATCCTTTGATGTAAACTTCTTAAACCATGAGTTGAATACTCAATCAAAACATCAAAGAAAACTAGCAAAAATAGCCCCAGATATAAGCCCCATATATAAACCCTAGAACTCAAGAAGAAGATCTAGAGGCGTCACGCTAGATTTGGAGCAACTTGCGAATTCATAGAATCTGAAATTGTGAGGTCCGCTCGAGCGAGGGAATTGACGCTCGAACGGGGACTCTATATGACGTGTTCCAAACTAGGATGTACGCTTGAGCAGGGAAATAGACGCTCGAGCGTGAAAACACGGATCACAGTATATTTGCAGACTCACCAAACTTCTGGAACTCAGCATTCTTCGCTCGAGCGGGGGAATATTCGCTCGAGCAGACAGGCAACTTTGAATGCATTTTTGCATTTTGCTTCTGGGGCGCTGCCCCTCAACCTCGCCGTGGCGCTGGCCCGGACCAGCCAAGGGGCTCTGTCCCCTGGACCCCCGCGAGCTGACTGGGCAACTCGATCCTTGTCCTAGTCAGCGAAGTGGCAATCTTGAAAGAATTAACATCATACACTTCTCTGTAAGGCACAATTCGGGTTGAATTCGTATCTAAAAACTCATAGCCTCACTGAAATTAAAAGTGCGAAAACAAATACAACTGAAAAGAGTTTTGTCAAACAGGGTTGCCAAGAATAAAAACCTAACAGGGTATAACAATCTAGCATTGCCAAAGTCAGAAACACAAGCCTCCAATTCAGAATTCAATAGAATGTTTTTGCTCGATATGTCTCGGTGAACAATAGGTGGGGTGCAATCATGATGCAAGTGTGACAGAGCATCTGATATTGCTTTAATGATGTTTACCCTCAGAGTCCATCCTAATTCAATAGCTTGGGCATCAATTCTTGAGGCACAAAACAAGTTTCCCCTTTCCATGTACTCATACACCAAGAACATGCGTCTGTTGTGCAAACAGAACCCATAAAGCTTTACTATGTTTTGGTGTCGTATATTAGTTAACATTTGCACCTCATTTCCAAAACTCTTGTTGAAAGTTGGCTTCTCTACTTCCAAACGATGGAGTTTCTTCAAGGCAACTACTTTGCCACTTGGCAACCGAGCTTTATACACACCTCCATAATTGCCAATTCCAATGCAATATTTGATGTGAAAGTTGTTTGTTGCTTTAATGATGTCTTCATATGCAATTCTTCCATCGTAATTCCATATTGAGCAAATATCCCCATTTTTATTTGATCTTGCCTCAGTTTGGATTTTTTGGGTCTTTCGACAGAGAAAGCATGCAAATGCGAATGCAAGTAAGGCAAGGAAAATTGCTATAGGGAGAGACATTAGGAAAATAAGCATAGGTATTCTTTCCTTTTTTTGGAAGAAGAGCAATAGGATAAGGAATCATTGACTCTACAGGATGCAATTTTGGAAACGGCATAAGCTTGGGATGGACATGAATACAGAGATCTACCTGAGATTTGATGCTCAAGTAGATTGTATGAGAAGTCATGAACTATTAAGTTGCAAAGACAATATGAGACTTTGCCAGAAAGATTGTTGTGGGAGACATCTAATTGCTTTAACCATGGCAAATATGCAAGTCCAACATGTATTGTTCCATTGAAATTATTACTACCCAATATTAAGTACTCCAAATAGCAGAGTTGTGGTAGCTCTTTTGGGATTGGCCCGCTAAGAAATTTTTTAAGAAGGTCTAAATATTGAATTTTACTGGGAAAATGCCCAAGTTCAGGAGGTATGTTTTCATTGATCTGATTTGCAGACACATCAAGAAAGTTCAAGTTAATCAACTGACCTATAGAAGATGCGTTCTTACCTATAAGAAAGTTATAGCTAAGGTCTAAGTGAGCAAATTGTGTTAAATGTCCTATTTCTGGAGGAATTGGACCACTACGGATGTTATTACTTATATACATCTCAACCAAATTGCTTAGCTTCCCTATATCTGAAGGGATGGTACCGCTAAGTCAATTCGAAGAGAGACACAGAAAGTTTAGATTAGTTAATTGACCAAAAGATGAAGGAATTGTACCAGTGATCTCAGTATTAGATATGTTAAGGTGTACTAGTTGGGTGAGGTTTCCCAAGGTAAGAGGTAGCAAACCTTGAAGATAATAGTTGTAAGAGAGATCAAGGTACATGAGCTTTGACAGAGTACCGATTTCGTCAGGCATGTTTACGCTTCCAGTTGAGAAACAATTGTTGAGATTGAGATACTCAAGGTTTGGTAAGGAAGCCCAATTCATGTTTTCAAGCTTTTCAGGGAGAGAATGGGAAGAAGAAAAGTCAATCCGAGTGACACTTCCTACCTCATTGCAGGTGACGCCCATCAACTCATGATGATTTCTTTGAAGCAAAGTTTCCTACCAACTGCTATCAAGTAGAGCTTTCGCCTCTATTGAGAGGTGAAAATGGCGATGCTTCGCGAGATCTTGTAATAAGAACAATAGCTACTATGCATACTGACACTGCTATTATGAATATAACACAATGAACAGAAGACGTTATGCTATTAACAATCATGATTGGGATTTTGTAGCTCTAAAAGAATGAGAGCATGTATGCAATGCATCCTCATATCAAAGCTCAAGAGGCTTTTAAAAAATATTGTTGTTGTGGACCGTTGATCTTGACCCCAGGCACAGTGCAGTCACGAGTCAACCCTTGATTCTGGTGTCGACTACATACTACTATATGAACCTTCATGTTCCTGATTGTTGAAATCATGATTTGAGTCGTTGAATCATTGGGCACAGATTCAACGGCCCAAATAAATCGACCCTTGAACTCGGTTTTTGGATTTATCACAAAAAAGAGAACCAAAAAAAAACAAAAAGAGTACAAAACGTGTTCTTGATGATTCTCATAAGAAGACTGCTTTCTCATTTATAATCCTCTCAATATTTTGTTCAAAAAATACATAGCATTAACTAAACCAGCAATAATAATGTGGCATTGAGGTTAGATGAAAAGTTATTGATTGGTCCAAGAGTAGCGCTATGTGGCACCTCACATGCATTGTGATTGGTAAAGAGAGTGAGATGCACAATTTTGTGTTAGGTAATTTGAGAACATGAGGGGACATGGTGATTTGTGATTGGCCAAGGGCATAACCACGTGGTGTCCCTGGAGCAACCAATAATTTTTCAGGTTAGATCTTACATGATGAAATGTTTAATAAATCAAAATTTGTCAATTATCAAGCACATTATTAAAAGTAATTTTTAGAGGTGATAAATTAGATGTCTCAAGTATTTTTCAAATAATAATTTCAAAAAGGTACATAAAATTAACTCACACTCCACCACGATGTTGCAATACTATTCAATTTGTACGTCTCAGTTATCTTCAAATATATACATACAGGTGTATTCATTAAGTGAGGAGACCAATATAACAAAGAAAAAAAAAATTGACTTGACAAATGAATTAAATCTCACGGCCTCAACCCCTTGGACAGCCGCACTGAGCATCACATTTGGACAAGTCTGACTGCCCACTTCGCAATTGGTGGCGTTCAATGGTGCACACTCATTCAAGGTCTAACAAGTCAACTTAGTCTGGTGTGCATCTGGCTTAAGATACCCTACACATTATAAAAAAATATATAAAAAAATCAGTTGAAAACAAAACGATTCGAGAATAAGATATTTTCTCTAGGGAAAATTGTATCCATACACATTGTAGGAAAATCACAAATTAGCGGCGTTTCTAGAAAAACACCACAAAAAGATAAGCCAACATTTAAAAAATTCGTCACTGATACAGCCGCCGTCATATCTTTATGGCGTTTTAAATACGCCATTATAGAGTTTAGGAGACGTTTTTTAAGGCATCACTAATTCTTAACATCCGTTGACTATTTCTATCAGAGGAGTTAACTATGACGTAATCATGACGATATTTTGTGACCTTTTTATGAAAAACGCCACCTTTCCCTTTTTTTTTTTTCAAAAAAAAGAGAGCAAAACTAACGATGTTTTTAACTCCTGTTCAAAACAAACCTTTTTCCTCACCCAAAAAAAAAAAAAAAAAAATACAAAACAATCTATAATCCATCACAATTTTCAAAACATATACCATAATGTGAGTCAGTATTCATTTTCTAATTTTCCATAACCAAAAACAAAAACCTTAAATCACAATATGTTAACTCAATACAAAAAAATAAAAAATTGCTAATATTTTCTCATTTTAATAAAAAATAATAATATGCAGTGCACTCTGGTATTTAACTTCAAAGGCTGCTCTCTCTAGGAATGGCAACGAGGCGGGATGGGGCGGGGCCGAGGATCACACTCCCCGTCCCCGATCTCCGATTGTGAAAATCTCCCCAGCCCCGATCCCCGACGGCGAACCTACAACGTCCCCATCCCCGCCCCCTAACGGGGATCGGGTTTCCCTGACCCCGAAAATTTCCCGCCCCCTAAATCTGTTTCAACACCACCATCATCAACAACAATAGAATCATCATCATCATCATCAACCGAATCATCAACATATCAACATATCAACAAAAACATCAACAGATCATAAACCAAAAAAAAAAAAAAAAGGACAGATACACACAGTACACAAATAGATCTGAGATCTGTGTCACAGAGAGAGAGAAAGAGAGAGTGGATGAGAGAGAGAGAGAGAGGGAAGAGAGAAACCGCCTCCGATGTCGACTACTCCGACGCCGATACACAAACAGATCTGAGATCTTGAGGAGGCGCTTTGTCACGTACATGGCCTCCGATGCCGACTGCTTCCCCCTGTACACCATCGGAGACTGCGACACCGTTCCTTCGTTACCGCTGCAGCTCGATCTACTGAAAGAGAGAGAAGGAAGAGAGAAACTAAGAGAAGATGGAGAGAGAGAGAGAGAGAGAGAGAGAGTAGAGACGGCTCTGTGTAGTGTGTGTTGAGTGTGTGTGAGTGTTCAAACAAAACCCTACACACACATATGTTATATATAAGCAGGGGCAAAAGAGTAATTTCACTTCGGGGGACAACCGAGCCGGAGATCGAGGCCGGGCCGGGCCTGGTCGGGTCTGGGGATGAAACATTTATCCCCGTCCCCGACCCGAATATCATTAGGGATTTAATTTTTAATACCATCCCCAGCCCATCGGGGGTATTTTTCAGGGAATAACCGCTCAATTCGGAGTCGGGAGATCGGGTGTCGCCGTCGGGCTGGGTTCCGATTGCCATCTCTAGTTCTCTCCTCGAAAAAATTTGCCTCCAACTCATCATGTTGGCTTTGCAATGATACAACAAAGCATTACACTTCAATACACCCAATAAATATATAACTTAAAATATATATATAGTAGAAATCAACCTCACAAGCCACAACCTCACTCTTGAACCACACACATCCAATAAGCTTTTCACTTCTTGTAATTTTAACCAACTAACCAACCCTCATCAATAATCATGTGCCTCCATCTGTCCAAGAACCTCAATGGAAAAACAAATTAATTAACATAATTTACTCTAAAAAAGTGATAGTATGTAAACAAGCAGATAAAAAGAACCAATGTTTCATTTTCCCCTCATTTTAACACCCATATTCGTAAAATTCACATTCCCTTAATTGTCTTATCCTACTTACCCTACAAACATTTCATTTGATCCAAAATCATCAATTGCACAAACAAGAATCAGCCAGATTAATGGGAGTTACAAACTAAACTACCTCAGCTTAACCTCTTAAAATGTATGTCAATGGGCAGGGAAATTGCCTAAAAAACAGAATGCCATAATCTTGTGGCATTTTTTTTGTTCATTCAACATTATGATAATATGAAATTGCTAGCTCGAACATAAGCATTACTTGTGTTCTATCACACAGTGTATGACGGTTTATTTGTTAAGACAAGCTTATGAGGAAAAAATTTCCAAGTAAATTTTCAGATGTCAAAGAAATTAATCAACTATTTTACATTCAAATGGCAAAATGATGTACATACTGAGGCATAATTGGTAATGGATTTGACACCTCCAGCTCTGCCACGACTAGCACGATGGAATTCATCCTCAATATAAAAGTTCAAGGGGTGACAAACCTTCCTGCATATACAAAAACCAAGACCACATAAAACCTTTCACCTTTCTAAATCAAATTCATAATCCAATTTTTTACCCAAAAAAAAAAAAAAAAATTGAAGAAAGCAACAAATGTCACCTTGAAATAGTTTCCATTTTATACCTCCCAGTTTGAAATGGTAATATAAGTACACCAATGATCCATACAAAAAATTTTAAGGTGATTTTAGCCATACATACCATCAAAGAAACCTCAACAGTGCACCTATTATACTCAACATCCTCAAAAGTGTTAAATATATCTAATTCAGGAAGTGTGATACCCAATGATACCTGTGGAAAAAGTCTGTTATAATACAAAAAATGAAATACAATTTGTGTTTATTGTGAAATGGTGTCAAATGAAACCTGTCAAGCTCACAAGACTAACCATCCTATTTTAATGTGGCAAATGACAAAATCAAGTGGGCTTGATTTTTAATATGCAACATGCTTAGACAACCATGAATACTCAACCAACACATACACCTACTGAGCAAACCTCTCCACAGAATGTAGTGTCACAAGAAAAAAGAACAGTTAATTTAGACATCAAAACATTAGTATGTTAGAAAAGTTAAATGAACAATAAAAACAATTATAAGATTTTTCATGAACATTATTGAAGTAAGCAACATAGTTTAATTTATAATGTGAGCACTTGCAAGAAAGATATATATCTTTAATCGAATTACTTAACAGCCAAAGCCTCCCAATACTCTCTAGTCTTGAAAAACAGGTTGAAAACTAGTCTGGTACCCAATGAAAGGTAACTTTCATCTCCACCAAGAAAGACAGAAGCACAAGTGATGCAATTGAAAACTACAAGCACTTATGGTAGAGTGGAAATAGAAAAGAGATGAAATTTAACATATTTGCTGGGCAGAAATCAAAATGTCAGGTGAACAAACCTTCCTAGTAACTTTCTTATTCTTCACAAGTATAATAGCAGGATAAACGCATTCTTTGACGCTAAATCTATGGCTACAAAGAAAGAAAAGACATTCAAATGTGCATCAGAAATGAGAAATGGCTATGAAAGTTTTGACTTGAAAAGGTATAACAACAATTTTAACAAATAGAAATCTAAGATATACATCCATTTCATTTAATTTGATACTAGCATATTTTTTTTATTTTCCTAATTGAGTATTCAGAAGGAAAAAAGACTTCCATAATTGAGATCAAGGTGTAATTGCACTTTATCTAGTAATAATATATAGTAGCCCTCTTACCTAATCATGTGTAAATCACCAATTAGTGTACGTACAGGAATAAAGATACAAAACACAGAGGAAGAAGAACCATTCCTCTTATTCTCCTTATCCATCTCTCAGCAAACAAAACCATAGACACACACATGCAATCATCATCTAGTGAATCAAAATGTCAAAAAATTTTAACTTGAAAATGTTATCCAATTTTTCCCTCTAAAATATGCTCTCTTAATTTTTTTTTTAGTAAATATATTAGGCCCACCAAAAAACTAAAATTTTTAAGCAAAATCACATCAAAAACCACAGCAAAAAACCTTGAACGCACTTTGAAACTATGGAATCATAAAATTAATGGTCAAATAAAAATAATATTGTCAACAAATCATGATCTAAACAAAACTTTTCCACAGATATTTAAAAGAGTTATTTAAATTTGCAAATCTGATCACAGACTAAAAAACTCCGACAAATTTCCCAATAAAAATTGATTATACATAAAAAAATAATAATAATAAACCTTTTTCCAAACCCGATCTACCATGAAATTTACAGATCTATAAGAAACTATAACGAATTAGCCAATAAAAATTGATCAAACATAAAAGCATAAACCTTTTCTCATACTTGATCAGCCAAGTATCTAATTTCGACTAGATCTAGCAAAAAATAGAATCAAAAAAAGAAGAAAAAAATTATGAAATCAGAGATCAAGAGAACATATTTGATACCTTAAGGGCCTGAGGAGCAACGTCCCAACCCAAATGCGGTCTCTTTCTGGGAAGACAATCCATGTGCATGTGTGGAAACTCGATCACACGTTCCATCTCCATGATCGAACACAAATAGATCCAAACAGAGTTTAGAGAGAGAGAGCGAGAGAAAGAGAGAGAGATTTGCAGAGAGATTGAAGAGAGAAGAAGAGAGTTGAAGAATGATAATGATCTGATTTGAGATTAAGAGCAAGAGAGATCGATCTAATTCAAGAATGATAACGATCTGATCTGATATAATCTGATAATGAAAAAATTAGAAAGTTAATTAGCAGAACTAATTTGACAATGAAAAAGTAGAGAAGATGATAGTTCAAACTCGAACATCGATTAAGAGAACGAAAAATGTACCTTAGATGAAAAGCAAGAGAGATCGATCTGGTTCAAGAATGATATTGATTTTGAATTTGCAATTTGATGAAGAACAGATCAAGATCGAGATCGAGATTGAGTTCGAGTTTGATGAAGAACAGCTAGAGCAAAGCCCTCGAGCGACAGAGATCGATGAAGAATAGCTAGAGAGTTCGATTGTGAAAGAGAAGAGTGAAGTGAGAAAGTGAGATCTGTGAGAGGGAGTGAGATCTACGAGAGTGAGATATGAGTGTAAGAAGGAGGGAGACGGACCATAACGAAGATATGAGTGTGAGAGTGAGATCTGTTATGTGATTTTTATTTTTTTTAAGTAAAACACGGAACACGGTGCTCTGTTATTATACACTAAAAAATGGCGCTTTTTTGAAATGATGTTGTATGAACGCCGTTGTATGCCAATTTTCTTGTAGTGACATAAAATTTATATTGAAAACACCATAAAAATAATGTGTCAGCGTAATTTTTGTTCGTAGTAAAAATCATCTTCGCAAGTGCTTTGTTTTAAAGTGAAAGATTGACATTGAGTCACATAATTTTGTGCACGTTTTCTATTTGTATATCATTATTCATATTATATATAATTTCATAACTATATTACAATAATTTGTAACTAATACCACAAAAAATGTAAACATCATAACAAAAGACACTACAAAACCTCGTAAATTTGCTCACCACAGCCTTATAATAATAATAATAATAATAATAATAATAATAATAATAATAAACACAATGTTCATAACAAAACTACAACTAAATTTCCCCTAGACTATCAAAAACAACCATATGGTGATCATTTTTCCATGTCATTTTAAATCATTTTGGTGCCCCATTTTATATTTCACCCAGGGAATTAGTCAGTTTAGTGTAGTTGAAGTTGGTGGAAAATCTTGGGGGAAGAAAGATCTCCCAGGACTTGCCTCAAGGAAGAAGAAGATACAGAGGAGGACTGACTCGGTTGAAATGAATTTACATTATAAAATGTGCCCCAATCATGGCTTCCAAATTAATTAGAGACCAACTAATGCAAAAAATTAATGGGATTATTAAATTATTGGAGAATAATAATGCCATGGTGAAATTTGCATTACTTTATTTATCTATATGCATTCTTGCTTTTCATTGCCAGTCTCCTCCAATAAACAATTACGTTACTAAAAATGATAATGTTATACACAGAATTTGTATATAGAAATGTCATAAACAATGATATGTCACATTTACACTCATTCATTGGAAATCAAAAAAATACCATTGTAGTTTATAATTCCAAATACTGTCACTACACATTATGCTATATAAGTTTTAGGGTGAATTATAATTAAAAAAATTCATCATAATTAAAGAAAAAAATTGACATAAATTAAGGGTGTATAGTAGGAGATGTGTATAATAGAATTTCTCATTTTATTTTGCTTTATATTTTGTAAATATTTTTTATTTTACATTTTTTCCCTCACTTGAAAGTTTTCAATTTTTTGTCTTGGTTTGAGAGGAGTTAGTCTTACTTTTTGATTTGTTAACATAAATCAGCCTCGTTTGGAAAAAAAAAAAAAAAAAAAAACCTTTTAACTTTTGTTGGTTTTGATGTGATAATTGTGAGAGAAAAAGTGAAAAAATTATGATTTAAATGTGATATTTTGTCTTATTAATTAAATTAACCTATTTTATTTTTATTTTTTTTGTATTTATTTAGTCATTTTAACTCTTGCGAAACAAGCTCTACTGTCATTTTAAAAAAGAATAAGCATGATTTTTTAATAATTTTTTTATCTATTACTTGACGTAAATTTTGAACAATAACGTCTAAAATTTGTTCCGTACAATTCAAAAATTTGGGGCCTAAACCCCTATACTTTAATAAATTAATTACTAGTATAATAGCGTTTTTTAAGAAAATAACAAAAGATTGAATTTATTAAAATAGTTTTTTTTGACCCTTTTTCCTCTTTACTCGTTTTCTGCTGTCATTGAAAACCACATCTTTTTCATTCTTCTATGCAAAAATGACATAAAAATTTCACTTAAAACCCACACAAAATTGACCGGGTAATCAACCAAGGAATACTTCGAGTTGATCTTTGTTTAAAGAAAAAAAACAAAAAAATTCATGATTCATAACGTTATTTATCATAACGTTATTTATTTTGTCGAAAGTCTTTTTTTTAAGTTTAAATTATGTAATTTTTTTGAGATTTGAAGAAAAAATATAATAATTTTCATAATTTTTGCATAATTACACTAATCGTCTTTCTATACATTTCAACCAAAATTAATACAAATAGTATAAAAATATAAAGATACACAAGATAAAATATACATTTCAATCTAAATAAATGATAATGTTATTTTTTTTATACGACTAACGGATTTATGATAAAAAAAAATAATTAATAAATGTTATATGAATTAAAATTAAAAAAAAAATTCAATGTCAAACTTGTAAAATTTATTATATATATTTTTAAAATTTTAAGAAAAGTGCAATTTACCCTCTTTTTTTTTTCTCTAATTATTTGTAATCTTCTGCCTTTTTTTAACACGGATCCACGGCTAGTTGCGTAGCTTAAGGTCAAAACTCGTATGATAGGTTAGGGGATTTTGAAGGTAAGTGCAATGATCCAGACAAAGAAGTGTTTCACCTCATCACCTCAAAATGGTGGATAGAGGGAGCAAAGCTGCGAATCCAACCTTGGAGACAGATCGACGCCAGCCAGGAGTGGCACTTCATAGCAGTAACACCAACATTGTCAATGGAGGACAACCAGTGTAAAGCTAAGGGTATTTTGGGCTTGTCCAACCAGAATACTCTCCCTACCCTCAACCAGTCATCTATGAATAAGTTGGTTTGGAATTGTTGAGGTGCAGGTAATAAAAAGTTTCGTAGGAATATGAGGGAATTAGTCCAGATTAACAAACCTGATTTGCTAATCCTTATGGAGACTAAGATCGAGTTTAGCTCTATGGGCATGTTCTTTAATAGGATGGGCTTCACGGCTTCGTCTCATGTGGATCCCATCGGTAGAAGTGGGGGTATCTGGTTAGTCTGGAACCCCATCCTAGTGAATGTGAGAGTCACTGAGGCTAGTTCCCAGTTGATCACTGTCACCATTTCGAGGCAAGACTATCCTGATTGGATTTTATCTACTATCTATGCTAGTCCTATTAGTCAGAAAAGGGATGAGCTGTGGAATAATCTGGAAAGAACTTCCCAAACTATCACTGATCCTTGGCTCTTAGCTGGGGATTTTAATGATTTTGCTGTCTGGAAGCCAAAACCAAAGTCAAGATCAAAGGAGAGCTCGGAAATTTACTGAGAGGGTGAACAATTGCAATCTGATGGACTTGGGCTGTATAGGTCCTAAGCTCACTTGGTCTAACAATAGAAAGGGGTGGGCTAATACAATGGTGCGACTTGATAGAGCCATGTGCAACACTGAATGGAGGATGAGCTTCCCTGATGGTTTGGTCCAGAACCTCTCTCGTACTTACTCTGACCATTCTCCTTTGATGATTTTCACTCAAGGTAAGCATTCCTCTAACCATGGCTGTAAACCATTTAAATTTGAAGCTGCTTGGATCTCTCATGAAGAGTTCCAGTCAGTAGTGGATTCTAATTGGAAGTTCCCCTCTTCATCTTTGCTGGATAAGCTTGTTAACCTTACTAATAAAATCACTGTTTGGAACAAAGAGGTGTTTGGTAATATTTTTCGAAAAAAAAGATGGTTACTTGGTAGAATTGAAGGAATTCAAAAATCCCAACTATGTAAATTCTCCCATAACCTCCATCTCTTGGAGTTGGACTTGGTGGAACAATATAACAGAATCTTGTACCAAGAGGAGCTCCTTTGGTTTCAAAAATCGAGGGCTAAATGGCTTACCCAAGGGAAAAGAAACACCAAAATTTTCCATCTTTCTACTTTAGCTAAGAGGAGGAGGTGTAAAATTGTCATGCTTAAGAATGATGCAGGGACTTGGATTGATCAAACTGAGAGCCTTAAAACTCTGGTCATTGATTATTTCAAGAACTTGTTTTGTTCTTCTTCTATTGTTGGTTTGGCTCATTGGCATAATCACATTGCTTGTAAAGTTGATGTTACTGATAACTATTCTCTCACTAAGTCTGTGAGTAATGAGGAAATCTGGCAGACTGTTAAACAAATCCAGGCTTTCAAAGCTCCTGGAAGAGATGGCTTCCAAGCTATTTTCTACCATACTTATTGGCCTATTGTTGGGCCTGATGTCTGTGCTTTTGTTAAGAATTGTTTTGTCAACAAGTGTATCCCTCCTGATATTAATAGAACACTTGTGGCCCTGATTCCCAAAACTGAGAATCCTGAGACTATTAAACATTTTAGGCCTATTAGTCTTTGTAATGTGACTTATAAAATTATTGCCAAAATCCTTGTTAGTAGACTCAGACCCCTCTTAGCTAAACTTGTCAGCCCTTATCAGAGCAGTTTTGTTGCTGGGAGAACTACCAGTGATAATATCATCATTACCCAAGAAACTATCCGTACCTTGAACCAGAGTAAGGGTAGAACTGGAGGGATGATTCTTAAAATTGACCTTGAAAAAGCCTATGATCTTGTTTCTTGGGATTTCTTAGAACAAACTCTGGTGGAATTCAATTTTGAGGCTAACTTTATTGAGCTCATTATGAGCTGTGTGACTTCTGTGCAAACTACCATTATTTGGAATGGTGAACCCCTTCAAGAATTCAAACCTAGAAGACGGTTGAGGCAAGGAGATCCCCTTTCCCCATATCTTTTTCTCTTGTGCATGGAAAGACTCTCAAATATGATCATTGCCACCTCTGAAGGTAATCATTGGAAAGGCATTAAGACCTCTAAGTATGGTCCCTGTCTCACTCATTTGTTCTTTGCTGATGACCTAATGTTGTTTGCTAAGGCTGACTTGGCTCATTGCAATACTATCATGAGGATCATGTCTGAGTTTTGTGATTTATCTGGCCTTAAGATTAATGCCCTTAAGTCCAAGATATTTGTTTCTCCTAATGTTGATAGACATAAGGCTAAAGAGCTAAGTGATACGTGTGGGATTCCTTTAACTTCTGATTTAGGAAAATATTTGGGGGTTCCTCTCATTCATGGCAGAATGAGTTGGAGACATTATAATGGCATTCTTAATAAAATGCAAATGAAACTTGCTGGGTGGAAAACTAGTGTTTTATCATTAGCTGGTAGAACTACTTTAATCCAATCTGTTAGCTCTGCTCTTCCTGCTTATACTATGCAGACTGTGGCCTTTTCCAAAAAGGGTTTGCAATGATATTGATAAAATGAATAGAAATTTTCTCTGGGGTGACACCCTAGAGAAAAAGAAGATTCATTTGGTCAAGTGGAATGTTGTCTGTCAGCCGAAAAGGAATGGTGGGCTTGGCATTAAGAAGGCCAAGGATCAAAATCTTGCCCTTCTATCTAAACTTGGCTGGAAAATGATTAGTCATGAAAGATGGTCTTTGGAAAGAGGTCCTTAAGTGTAATTATATGAGGAATAATTGTCTTCAAGATTGTTCTAGAGGTAAGAAAGCTTCTCATACCTGGAGAGGCATTCTTAGCTCTAGAGCCATCTTGAGGAAAAGGGTTAAATGGACAGTTGGTAATGGTGCAACTATTAACTATTGGAAGGACTGGTGGTGTGGTGATAAGGCTTTTGAGGATCTTACCCTTAGTAGCTCACAGGCTGCTCCCTTTTGGGAGAATGATGTTAATGTGAACAACTTGATATCTAAGCAAGGAAGTTGGAATGAAACTGTCATCTGTGACATACTGCCTCATGCAGTAGCATCTATCATTCTGAACAGGCCTTTTCCAACCTCTCTTGAGCCTGATGAACCCAACTGGAAAGGCTCAGCAGATGGGATTTTCTCATCTGCTAGTGCCTATGATCTGGTGAGTGGTAATCAGCCCCAAGGTGAGGATTGGCATTGGCTCTGGAAGTTACGGATTCCACAGAAATTGAAAGGGTTCTTGTGGTGTTGTATGCATGGGAAACTCCTCACAAATAAACTTCGTTTGAAAAGGGGTTTATCTTTGGAGGCCACTTGCCTATTTTGCTGTAAAGAGGAGGACATGATTCACCTCCTTAGAGACTGCTTTAAAGCAAAGGAAGTGTGGTTTGCTATTTTTGGAAGGCATTGGTACTTGAATATGTGTAGCAAGCCCTGGAAGGACCGGATCATTTGCAATTCAAAAAACAAAAATCATTTTAATGATAACCTTACTGTCTACACTATTTTTATTGTTACTCTTTGGGCTATTTGGAAGAATAGGAACCAAAAAGTCTTTAATAATAGTGTAATTAGCATTCTTGACAGTGGCAGGTTCATCATGCAATATTCTAATGATATTCATCAAGCTTTTGTTTTGTCTATTGTTAATCCAAAACCTGCTTTTCGCCTCATTTCATGGTCTCTCCCACTTGCAGGTTGACTAAAGCTAAACACAGATGGTTGTAGAAGAATGGGAGGTGAAGGTGGATTCGGAGGTCTAATCGGTGATGAAAGAGGGACATGGGTGTGTGGCTACTATGGGAAGCTTCACAGTGGCACTAGCTTGGAGGCTGAACTATGGGCGATCTATAAAGGGCTCACGGTGATTTTACAAAAGGGAATGAACAATGTAACTATTGAGACAGATTGTGAGCAAGCAATGAAGCTACTAAAAGAGGAACCAAATGCCAAATGCCCATTCAAAGGGCTGGTGGAGGATGCTCGTATCATCATGAGAGGTTATGAATGTACTGTGCGGCATGTGTATAAAGAAGGCAACCTTTGTGCTGATGCTCTGGCCAAATTTGGTGCTACTCAACCTGAAGAGATCTTAGTGGTTAATGAACCACCAGCTGTTATTAGGGAGTTCTTAGTTGCAGACATGATTGGCATGTCTTGTGAAAGGGCCTAGGCTCGTGTTTCCTTTTTTTATTTCCGTTGTACCTAAAAAAAAAAAAGAAGGTAAGTGCAATGATTTATTTTTATTTTCGTAAACGCTTCACTTAATTAAATCTCTTTTGCTGCTAATTTTATTTTTATGTGTTGAATGTATATATACATATATATATATATAGGAAATCAAACATATATATATATATATATATTTTGAAACCCTTACTGTGTTTGGTTGGGTTGGGGGATTTGAGGATGGATTTGGAACGATAAATAAAAAAAGTAAATAAAATGTGAATAAAATATACTTACATTTCACCTAATTTTACATACATTTTCCCTCTTCCTTTCTAAATCTGTTCCTAAATCCCTAACCAAACAGAGCATAAAAGATTTTAAACCGTATATATCGTTTGACGATACGTGTGCTTATGTATGAAGTGTTTATGAAAAATGTTGCAGATTGTGAAGTGATGCAATTTGAGGAATTGGGTTGTTTTAAAATCCGAGAATGGTGTTAGTGTTGGCAACTGGGGATCTTCACATCCCACACAGCGCACCAGATTTGCCTCCTAAGTTCAAATCCATGCTTGTTCCTGGCAAGATTCAGCATATTATTTGTACTGGCAATCTCTGTATCAAAGTAATTTTGTTTTCTCTTTTTTTTTTTCTTTTCTTTTCTGGGTTACTTACTGATTTCCTTTATGTTAATTTTATTAATTTAATCTGCTTGGAGTTATGATGCTTCCTTGTCATATACATGATGATGCTGGAAATTAGTCACCAAATTATATGCGCAACACCCGATGCTTTTGATCAGTCTTGTTTTGATTTCAATATAATCTCTAGGCCTGCAAATGAAGTAAAATTTAAGAGATGGAAATGTTTTTGGTTTACTGAAGGGCTATTTGGTCATTTTCTGTGTAAATTTATTTTGGACAATATATTTAATTTCTTTCCGAATGAATTTAAATGGTTACAAGTACGCTTTTTGTGAAATTTTGCCTGTGGGATATCATCTGCTTTGTTGTCTTGGAATTTTAAGTTAATGGTAACCTATTCATAGTCCAACAATGCATAGGCTTCTTGTAATATTACATCATAAAGGTTAAATCGCATTATTCACACACTACTTGGACCTCAACCCTAATCTAGTGATTGTAAAATTACTTTTTAAAAAAATAATAAAATAAAATTGAAGGTTTTTTTTTTCTTTTTTGTCAATTTAGATGTAATATTACATATTGGTTATGCTGTTGATTTGACTGGGCACACAATACTACAATATTTCTTCCTGTCTTTCTAAAACCATATGCACCATTCTCTAATCAAATATTGTTATATTTTCATAAGCAGGAAGTTCATGATTACTTGAAGAGCCTTTGCCCTAGCTTGCATATTATTCGCGGTGAATAAAGTCTATAGTATATTTTGTTTAAAAAATGTACGGTACATAGAAAATCAATGGCTCAGATTAAGCAATATCATTAAAAGTGACCAACTAAACAGGTCATTTTTTATAGTTATGAGCCAAAATCATATTTCTTCATAACTATAATCAAATTGATCATAACTTAGTTATAACCACATCTCATAACCAACACCATTTTGTTCATAACTAATATCACATATTTCATAACCACATCTCATAACCAACACCATTTTGTTCATAACTAATATCACATAATTCATAATCATAATCACATATCTCATAACCAACACCACTTTGATCATAACAAATATTACATATCTTATAACCATTGTTCACATATCTCATAACTACTACCCACATAAATCATAACCACATCTCATAACTAGCCCCTTTGAGTCATAACCAACATCACATATCTCATAACCTCCAGTCACATATCTCATAACCAACACCTTTTTGTCATAACCAACATCACATATCTCATAATCACTAGTCACATATCTCATAATTAACATTTTTTTGCTCAAAACCACACCACTTTGATCATAACCAACATCACATATCTCATAACCATTAGTCACATATCTCATAATTAACACATTTTTGCTCATAACCACACCATTTTGATTATAACCAACATCACATATCTCATAACTACTACCCACATGAATCATAACCACATCTCATAACCAACCTCTTTGAGTCATAACCAACATCACATATCTCATAACCACTAGTCACATATCTAATAACCAATATCACATATCTCATAACCAATAGTCACATAACCAATATCTCATTACTCATAACCATTAATACATAGAGCATAACCAAACACCCTTTGACACCATTTTGCTCATAACCATTACCCACATATTTCATAACCACTAACACATATAGCATAACCAAACACCCCTTGACACCACTTTGCTTATAACCATTACCCACATATCTCATAACCACTAACACATATAGCATAACCAAACACCTTTTGACACCTCTTTGCTCATAACCATTACCCACATATCTCATAACCACTAACACATATAGCATAACCAAACACCCTTTGACACCACTTTGCTCATAACCATTACCCATATATCTCATAACCAGTAACACATATAGCATAACCAAACACTCTTTGACACCACTTTACTCATAACCATTACCCACATATCTTATAACCACTAACACATATAGCATAACCAAACACCATTTGACACCACTTTGCTCATAACCATTACCCACATACGTTATAACCACTAACACGTATAGCATAACCACACACCCTTTGACACCATTTTACTTATAACTATTACCCACATATCTCATAACCAACATTGCATATCTCATAACTACTAATCACATATCTCATAACCACACCACTTCGATCATAACCAACATTACATATCTCATAACTACTAATCACATATCTCATAACCAAACACCCTTTGACTTATAACTATACCACTCTATTCATAACCAGAATCACATATCTCATAATCACTAATCATATATCTCATTACCTTTACTCACATATGTTATAACCATATCTCATAACTAGCACCCTTTGTTTCATAATCAATATTACATACATCATAACCACTAATCATATATCTCATAACCACTACCCACATATAGGGTTGTAAATTTGGCCCACGAGCTCGCGGCACACCCCAAGTCCGCTCGCGCCTTAGTTAGGCCCAACCAGGCTCGAGCCTAAGCACAACCTAAGACCCTGGGCTATGTGTTCTAGAGCCCGGCTTGGCCCGACCCTGGTGTGTTATGGAGTGTGACCTATCCCGTGAGCTCGGCCCAAAATTTTCTTCCCCATCTGGCTCGACCCGACCCCAACGGCTCCCTACCCCTTCTGCTAGTGCAATGGTAAAAAATTTAAAACAAAACAATTTGAAAGAGTCATATAATTGTTAATTCCACCAACAACCAATTTTATTTATTTTTACCACCCTTCGTCCTATAAATACCACCCTTCTCACATTTTATTTCTTACAAACAAATCTGTCTCTCAAACTATTATTCTCTCTGAACTCTCAACTCTCTCAATTAATTTTGAAGCGTCATCCCGAAGTGACAATTGCAATTGATCACCTATCTCTATTTTAGATTTATTTTTAGTCATAGTATCTTCATTAACAATAATACAAATAATATACAAAGGATATACTTTTTAAAATATCTATATACACTTATAGACATATATATATATATATAAAATTTAACTAAATTTTAATAAAAAATATGCTGAAAAAAATTATCTATGACATGATTTTATTTTGTTTTACTAAATAATTTTTCTCCTAAATTTTTTTCGCAAATTTTCTTTATTTTTTTCTCCACACAATTTTCTTTCCCCTGATTTGTCCTAGTTGTGCCTGAGCTCTCACTACAAGAAAAGTGGGCTTAAAAGACGGAAACATTTG
The DNA here is from genome assembly GCA_025200525.1 of Camellia lanceoleosa. Lineage (NCBI taxonomy): Eukaryota > Viridiplantae > Streptophyta > Magnoliopsida > Ericales > Theaceae > Camellia > Camellia lanceoleosa. The sequence continues at coordinate 211,309,392 of CM045758.1, forward strand.
CGACGACACACTTTTTTGAGACGGCACAGCTTGCCATCGCAAAAAAAGTGAGTTTTTGCGACGGCACAACTTGCTGTCGTGAAAAAGGGGAGTTTTTGCGACGACATTATTTACTGTCGCAGAAAAATAGAGTATTTGTGACGGCAGAAAATGCTGTCGCGAAAAATGAGAGTATTTGCGACGGTAGAAATTACTGTCGCAAAAAAGGAGAGTATTTGCGACGGCAGAGATTGCTGTCGCGACAAAAATAAAGTTTTTACGATGGCACCAACTGCCGTCGCAAAAAAAAAAAAAAAAAAAAAAAGGTGAGTTTTTTGCGACTGTAATAGGTATCGTTGCAAAAAAAAAAAAAAAAAAAGAAGTAAAATAAAATAAAATATTATGTCTTTGAGACAGCTTCATAAATATACAGTCACAAAATGGTTTGAATAAATATAACGGTATTTTTCTGTAGCAAAAAAATTTTAAAAAAACGAGGTCGTCTTACTCTTTTGATATAACATTTCTCTCTTCACCAATTTTTTCATATTCCTGTCTCTCTGTCTTTGTCTATTCTCTTTCTCTCTTTTACTCATCACTCTTCTTTCTCTATTTGTCTGTCTGTCTCTGTGTGTGTGTGTTTTTCGCTCATCTCTCTTCTCTCTATCTCTCTCATCTGTCTTCTCTCTCTCTCGCTCATCTCTTTATCTCTCTCTCTGTCTCTCTCGCTTATCTCTCTTCTTTCTCTTCTTGCTCATCTCTCATCTCTCATCTCTCTTCTCTCTCTATATCTTTCTTTTTCTATGTCTCTCTCTCGTTCATCTCTTTTTGTTTATCTCTCGCTCATCTCTTGTTTCTCTCTATTTTTCTGTCTCTCTTTCTTTCTCTTTCTCTCTCTGTCTCTCACTCTCTTTCACTAATCACTCTTCTCTCTCTATTTTTCTCTCTCTATCTGCCTGTCTATTTGTCTATCTGTTTGTATGTCTCTCTCTCTCCCCCTCATTGTGTTCGCCTTGCTCACTCTACCACTCACATCTTCTCTATTTATCGAGCACTCTTTCGATTTATCGAGACACTACAAGAAAATGCACTTTTAGCGACCACTTTGTCTCTCTCTTGCTTATCAATTTGTCTCTGTCTCTGTCTCTGTCTCTATCTCGCTTCTCTCCCTGTCTGTCACTCTTTCTCTCTCTCACCACCCATATCCTCTATCACATTCACCACTACTGCAAATGCCATTCCATTACCACCACTACTACCACTGTTGCCACTTCACCTCTACAACTATCATTACTACCACCATCGCTACCGTTCCACTACCACCACTACTATTACCTCTCCTCCACCACCACTATTCTATCTCCTCTACGACTACCACAACTTCACCACTAATCTTCTTTGATATCACCACCACCATCACCTCTTATCCACTACCTTCACCACTACTGCTGCTTCTTATCCTCTACTAGAAAAAAATTAGTACCTGATTTTTAGTAACAAAAAAAAAAAGGTCGTAGAAATATATTTTTCATTGACCACAAAAAATTAACTTTATTTTAATAGAAAATATTTTTTATCAAAATATTACCCCTACTTCTGCCAAATAAAAATAAAAAAAAATAATTTTTTATTCATTAAAATAAAAATAAAACAAATAAACTTTCAATCTTAGTAACTAAAAGAAAATGAAAAAATTTAACAAAAAATAAATTTTATTATCGCCGCAAAAAAAAAAAGGAGTCGTTTTACTGTTTAAATATTCATTTGTAATGGAAATCAAAATATATATATATATATAAATAAAAATAAGGAAGGAGGCAAGGAAGGAGGAAACAAACGGTTGACTAGATGGGACCAAGGCTCTGATACCAAAAGGGATGGAAGCAAGGAAGGAGGAAACAACACTAAAATAAAACAGTTTAAATAATCATAAATAATAGAACTTACAATTGTTTATTGGAATGAAATCAACAGTTCTTCAAAATACATAACTTGAAAAAGAACTTAAAAATAAAGTTACACAACTATTTTTCTTGAGGAATAAGAACTCTTAATTTTTTCTAACTCTGCCTTATTCCTGACTGAAGAGGCCCTTTTATAATCAAAAGAGACTATTGGTAGCCTTGTGAGTGACTACTGTTAGTCTTGTGAGTGAATAATCTGACTTGAAAGGAGCTTTAGGAGCACATGGGAGCTGTCTGCTACTTTCGGTGAGTGACTAAAGTTGATGGCTGCTTTTTACTGTGCTGAATTTATCGGTTGGATGAATCATGATGAATGATGAATAGTAATGTTGACTTTTTGATGAATAGTGAATAGTAAAGTTGACTTTTTTCACTATTCATTACTTAGAGGCATGTGACTGAGGGAATCAATATAGATATAATATCAGCAGCTTTTCTCAAAAGACGAGTATTAATTGAAGCTTATAATTATAGCTATAGAGAATCCAATGATTGAATTAAGCATATGGGTCCTGAGTATCTTGACACTCAAGTCCATATGGATTTTGAGTAGTTGAACCTTCAGAAGATTTTGAACTGTCTGAACCATCTTCTGAACAGCTGTTATCCGAGTCTGACTTGGCTTGGGCCATGAGGAAACGAGCCATTTGGAGAAGCTCATCTTTGGATGGCTTGGACTTGGGCTTAACCTTTGATTTGGACTTGTCCTTTGACTTGGGCTGGTCAGTACTGGGCTTTGCTGACTTGGATTTAATCTTTGATTTGGATGATTTGGGCTTGGAAGAACTGGATGTTCGGCTTCCAAGATTAACTGGAGGAAGTTGGCTTCCTTGTGTTAATGGAGTAGTTGGGTTCTGCTGGGCTTTAATCATGGCAGGCGTAGGGGCATGAATGTTGATTGGAAATTCAGTTTGAACAATTTCAACAATGCGTGGAATCTTGAAATTATCCCACTATTTAACCATGTGTTGCCGGTGAATAACATCATCAGAAATACCATATTGCCATTTGAATATCCAAGGGATTTTGTATTTGGATATAAAAATAAGCAATGGAGGGAATTTCCTTTGCTGAGGAGTGAATGAGAAAACAGTGGAAAAATAGTTGACTTGTTCCGTAATGACTGATGGGAAGATTTCTGAAATGGTGCCATATTGAGTCCACCATCGCAGAAACCAGGTAGGTAACTCGGATTTGAACTTTTGATCAAATTGAAGAAACCAAGAGTGACTGTTTGAATCATTTTGATACAAGAGGACTTTGAACCAAGCATCAATGTAATCATAGTAACTGTATTGAATTGAATGACCAGGCAGATCTCACAGTTGATAAGGAGAACCCAAATCAACCAGAGAAAGAAAGTTGTGAATATAAAGTGAATGGTACACAATTTTACTTGTGTAAGTGCGATCATAAATGGGTTTAATCACAATCGACTGATGGTTGAACATGATGTCTTTGTAGAATGTAATTGTTTTTTTCTGGATGGAGAGGAATAAAATGCTATCCAGGAGGGAAATAAGATTTAACCAGATCATGAACAGTATGACTTTTTGGGTGACTAGGTTCTTTGAAAAAGAGATTAGTAGTGGTGGATTTAACATAATTAGATCGGGCGGATTTAATTGGATTAGGAGGGTATAGAGTAACTGCTTGACTAGATGAAGCAAAAGGATCAATAGCCAAAGCAGATGTATAACTAGGTTGAGGAATGTTACCAAGAGTTTGGTAACGGTTAACCAATTCAGCAGGATGGTATTTGGTGACTAACTCCAATGGAGGAGGAACAAACGGTTGACTAGATGGGGCCAAGGCTTTGGAAGGAGGCCGTGGATGAGACATCTATGAAATAGAGGAGATAAATTAACATCCACTGAGGATATCTAATTGATCAATATGTTCATGTAAACAGTTAATATAATGCGCAAGTTGTTGTTTCTGAGCTTTAATCTGATGAAACTGTATGTATTGGGCTCTTTTAGTAGGTAAATGGGTTGATTTGAGAAAGGCAAGGCGACGAGCAGTATGTTTAATCAGGGATTTGTAGTGTTTAATTTTCTGTTTATGGGATGAAATAGAGGGAATTGGCATTATTATCCACCCTATAAAAATTCTCTGGTAAGAAAATCAGGAATCGAATTTTGACAACCAGGAAAATATTCAATGTCAAAATAAAAAATACTTAATATAGATTGTCATCGGGCAAAAATTTGCTTACTAGCAAGATTTTGAACATCTTTTTCTAAAACATACTTAGTAGATTTACAATCAACTTGAAGTAAAAAATTTTGATTTAAAATATCATCTTGAAATTTACTAATGCATAAAACAGTAGATAAAATTTCTTGTTTAATAGTGCTATAATTCTTTTGTGCTTTATTCCAGACACTAGAATGATAACGAACAATTTGTTCAGATGACTGAGGAGTAATTTTTTGGAGAAGGATGCCACCATAACCAATATCAGAGGCATCAGTTTGAATAATTTTGAATGAATTTTCAGTAGGAATACCAAGACAAGGAAGAGACTTGACATATTGTTTGACTTGTTTAACAATAGCAGTATGAGTAGAAGATCAAGGAGGAGGATTGTCTTTTAACCGATCAAACAGAGGTTGACAAGTTTTCCTAAGGTCTTTGTAAAATTTAACAATATAATTCAGTGATCCTAAAAAATGTTGTAACTGGGTTTTATTTAAGATTTCATTAAGAAATTTAGAAACAAATTCAATAGAGCGACTAATTGGTAGAATTGTATTCTGGTGAATATCATATCCTAAAAATCTGACTTTAGTTTAGAACAATTTAATCTTAGAAGCAGATATGCCTAGACCATGACTTTTAATAGTATAAAAAAAAGCTGTAAGATGTTTCCAATGTTCACTAATTGATTTCGAAAAAATGAGAATATCATCTATATAAACTATGAAAAAATGGCTAAATGGATTGAAAATATCATTCATTATATTTTGAAATTCACTAGGTGCATTTTTTAATCCAAAAGGCATGACATTCCATTCATAATGACCAAAGGGTGTAGTAAAAACAGTTTTATATCTATTTTTAAGATGAATTTGTATTTGCCAAAAACCACTTTTTAAATCAAATTTACTAAAAATAACAGCTTGACTAAGTCTTTTGATTAAGTCTTTTTTTATTAGGAATAGGATAGCGAATCCATTCTAAAACTTTATTTAATGGTTTATAATTGATGACTAAGCGATGGACACCTCGTTCTAATTCAGCATTTTTATTAACATAAAAAGGACAAGACCATGGTGACTTACTAGGACTAATAATTTGATTTTTTAATAGTTCATTGATTTCTTTTTTACACATTTCTACTAATTCATGATTTATTTGAATAGGTCAAGATTTAGTAGGAATTTGTCTTTCATTAAAATTCTTAATGTATGGTAAAGAGACGATATGTTTTTTCCTATGCCAAAAGGCAGTTGGTAAAGTAGAACAAACAGTTGTTTCTAATTTTAATTTAAATTCTTCAATTTGAGATATAACAACAGGATCAGTTAATTGTTGTTCAATGCGTTTATAATGGATTTCTTCTTTGAGAAAATGTAACTGACGAGTTAATCGATTAATAAATTGAGAAATAGAATAATCTTTTAATTGATTTAATTCCAATACTTTAGGTGGTGATAAGAATTTAAAAGTAACTGTTTGACCAAAAGCTTGAGTTGTTATTCCTTCACTAGATGTAGTAAATGGATATAATAAGAATATAAATGGTGTTCCTAAAATAACTTTATCAGTCATATTTCTAACTAAAACAAATGAAGTTTTAAAACAGACATTATGTTGACATATATGGACTTTAGGCAATTTATATTTAATACGCATTTTACTGCCATTAGCAGAAGTTAATTTTTTACTTGTTTTTTCATAATATTTTGTAGGAAGTAAACCTTCTTGAATACAGTTGAGATCAACACCAGTATCAATGAGAGCAATAATATTTAATTCAAAATCGCCAATAACGAGTTTAACTTTTGAATACCATTTTTTAATATGAATTTTATTGATTAGGTTCAATCTTTTATTTTCATGATTATGTGATCGATTATCAAATAAAAGATTATCAGGATTAGTATGTTCAGCTTCATTAGGTGATTCAACATTGTTTTCGTGGAAATTCTCTAGACTTTTATTAAGTTTTAATGTAAGAATTTCATCTTCTAAGACTGTATCTTTATTTTGTAAATCTTTAATAGTTTGTTTAATCTGGTTGATTTCATGTTGTAAATCTTGAAGAGTAATTTTTTTTGTTTATTTTAAAATCTTTCTAAAGTTTTAGATAAACTAATAATAGGTTTATCATGCTTTGGTTTATGATCACTATTAGTAAGTAAAGATTTTAATTTGTCAGTATACTTTTGTTTTAACTGGGGATCATCTAATCGACCAATTAATTCAATAAGGGCAGTTTCTTCTTGATTTTGTTTAGTAAGAACAGTGATTTGTTTAACGGGTTTGCAACAAATATCATTACATCCTAATTCAATGTTATTGGCAGAATCATCACTAGGTGAATGGTAATCTGATGAGGTATGAGGATTATCAGAAGAAGAATTATTATCAGATTGGTTTAATTGGAAGATTTCAAATAATTGATTTTTTGATTCATTATTAATTTGAAATTGATTAACTTTATCTTTTAATGTTTGTTTTTCTTTACATTTATTAGACTAATGACCTTTTTGACCACAGTTATAACAAGTAATATCTTCATTAGATTTAGATTTTGGATGTGATTTCTTGTAATATTTCTTTTTAGGTTTAGTATAGAATTTATCATTTGATTTAGAAGGTGAATAATTCTTTTTATACTTGTTTGAATATTTGTAATGGGATTTACTACGTTTACTATGTTTATGTGTTTTCCTATGGGAAGGTGCGACAGGAGGTAAACCATATTGTTCACAAAAATTACCTAATTCATATTTAGCCTTATGTTTATCTTTAGCAGCTTTTTGACTAAGTTTAAGATCAATACACATTCTTAATCCTTCTTTTTGAATAGTGCTAATGATATCACCATAAGTTAAATTGTCATATTCAATGACATCAGTAGGTTGACTAAAAACATCTCTAATTTTGTGAGCAACCAGACTAGGTAATCCGTTAATAAATTTTTCTTTCCAAAAAGATTTAGTACAATCTTCTCTTAACATAACTCTAGGGGTGAATACGTCTTTATACCATCAAAAATCACTTAATGTTGGACAAGTAAGGTTACTAAGTTGATCATGTATGTGAGAATATATATTAGTAGGAGTACTTATAAAATGTCTAACTATGGTATATATTAATGTGTTAACACCATCAGGTTTGTAATAGCCAATAGTTTCATCAAAGATTGGTAAATCATTTTCATCTTTTTGGTTAGCATGTAAGATTGATTCTCTTTGATCTTCAGTAAGGTATTTTTTCCACCAAGATTTGAGCATAGCGGTAAAACCAGAGGTAATTAAAGAAGTAATTTCAGGTTGAGAGTAATCAAGGTAGTTAGTAAGATAACTATTTGCAACCATAGATAAGTGATTTAATTTTTAAAGTATTTGATCTTCACTAAGACCATCAATATTCCATTCGTATAATTTTTTATCAGATACAGAAAATTGATTAGAAAGATTAGTTTCTTCATATTGGAGGTCAAGCGGAGTAGGTCGAGAATACCAATTTTTAGTCAGAGTAGTACGTTGAGGTTTAGGATAGTGGAGTTTATTAAGATTAGGAGATTGAAATTGTTGCGCTAATTGATTAATTTCATTATCAGTTGTATCAGTTTCTGATTGAGTGGAAGCCTTGTCTAAAGGTTGGTTTAGGACAGTAAGACCCTTTTCCTGAGATGGTGAAGCTTGTTCAGAAGTAGCTAATTTGGTAAATAGTTGTTCTATAGCTATAACAGTAGAAGTATCCTGAGTGACTAAACTATTTCTTTTAGAACGATTACTGGGTAAGTTAATCAAAGGTTAATCTAAAGATTGTTTAGTGGATGTAGTGTTAGCGGAATAATAATCTAAATTAGTTTCTAGTTTATCTAATTGTTTATCAATTGTTTTTAAACATTGATTAGTATAATTATTTTGTTCAATAATTTTTTTAATTTCAAGGTCAGTGCTAGGCAACTTAAAAGGAGAGGCTAGGACTTCAGATCCTTGATGTTCAATAATGATATTAGATAAAGGAGGATGACTAGAGCTAACAGTTGTATTAGGAGAAGTTTTCTATTTATATTTTGTGATTGTATTTACTTTTTTTGTAATAATTTTCTAAATATTCAAAGAAAGGAATTTCCATACTATATTCAATCATAAAATCATACCATTTTCTAGTTATTCTGGATTGTTGATTAGAATCATATGTATCACGATAAGCATGTCTTTTAATCTTATTTTCTTTAGATTTAAATGCGATAAGTAATTTATCAAGATCAAGAGTAAAAGATTTACTAATTGTCATTAATTGAGGATTGATCGGAGGTGTAACTTCGAAATCAGTTTGAGTAGGGAAATCTTGAGATTCAGTATCATCTTTAGGTAAATGTGTGTGAGTAGAGTAAACAGGTTTACTAATTTGAGAAGTTGTGGAGTTATCAATTCATTTTAGTTTACTATGGGAAGTTTGACCAAGATTGATTTGACTATTTTTTCGAAATAAAGGAGTATTAAATATTTCATCTTCAGTTTCAGTAGGTATACTAGAGGTACTATGTCTAGAAGATTGACTACGATTAAATTTAATACGGACTAAACCATCAGTAAATTGTTTAATATCTTGGATATCTTGACTGGTAGATTGTTGTTGATTATGTTTGTAATTTTTATTAATTGTAATCCATTGATCAGGGAGAGTAATATCTTTCCATTCAATCATTTGAGGAATGTTAATATTAGTATCATTACTGCTACTTTGAATCAATAAAGTTTTATCCTTTGGACTTTTATGGAAAGCTTAAATATTTAAATTGGTTTTAATACATTTATAATGAACACGATAAATTAAAGCAATATTATGAACTTTATCCTTCATATTAGTAAATGAACCATTTAATTGAATATTCAAAGTTAATGCATCTAATATATGTGGATCCTTAAGACTGAGAGTAAAATCAGGAAAACAATTAAAATGAACGGGTCGTTTGTGGAGACCAGTTTCCATCATACCCATTAAACTGTCATTGTAATCAATAAAACGAGCATCTCATAAACATAATAAAATAGTAGAATTTTTACCTTGTTGAGTTAATGGTTTGATTCCAACTGGAATTAATCCTAAATGAATAAAATTGTGACCAGTTTTTAAATGGCGTTTAATAGTATTAGTATCAAATAATTGACAGGTTTCTCGAGGTTTAGATAAAGCGTAAACTTGTTCCAAAGTTTTAACATGCAGATTAACTTGAAATGCAGATTGTAAAAAAGTGGTTTTGTAAATTTCTTTAACTGATAATTTTGGTATATTTCAACTTAAATCAATTTTATCATTTTGTATCTCAACATCTTCTTCATTAATTACTAATCCTTGATTAGGTATTGAGGGCAACGTAGTTGACCTAGAGCTGACTGACGAGTTACTTCTAAATAATCGACTCATTATTCTGACTGGGTGAATGACTTACAGGAATCTTAATACATTGTCTAAATTTATCATGTTTTCACATACGATGTTTTCACTCATACCAAGTTCGGATGACCCCTAAAATCCAACACTGCCTGATCAAAAGACTTACTAAGGACTGGGACGAAGGTTGGGTGACTAGTTACAAAGTGGAAAGACACAGATAGAATTTTGACAGATTAAGATGACTGAAGGCCGAAACGAAGCAGAATAGAGAAAGATTAAGCAGAATTAACAAGACAGTTAGCAACAGATAGCAACATAACTTGGCTTTGATACCAAAAGGGACGGAAGCAAGGAAGGAGGAAACAGCAAATTGTTTATTGGAATGAAACTGATTGATGGGACCAAGGCTTGGAGTTAGTCACCAAATACCATCCTGCTGAATTGGTTAACCGTTACCAAATTCTTGGTAACATTCCTAAACCTAGTTATACATCTGCTTTGGCTATTGATCCTTTTGCTTCATCTAGTCAAGCAGTTACTCCATACCCTCCTAATCTTATTAAATCCGCCCGATCTGATTATGTTAAATCCACCACTACTAATCTCTTTTTCAAAGAACCTAGTCACCCAAAGAGTCATACTGTTCATGATCTGGTTAAATCTTATTTCCCTCCTGGATGGCATTTTGTTCCTCTCCATCCAGAAAAAACAATTACTTTGTACAAAGACATCATGTTCAACCATTAGTCGATTGTGATTAAACCCAGTTATGATCGCACTTACACAAGTAAAATTGTGTACCATTCACTTTATATTCACAACTTTGTTTCTCTGGTTGATTGGGGTCCTCCTTATCAACTACGAGATCTGCCTGGTCATTCAATTCAATACAGTTACTATGATTACATTAATGCTTGGTTCAAAGTCCTCTTGTATCAAAATGAGTCAAATAGTCACTCTTGGTTTCTTCAATTTGATCAAAAGTTCAAATCCGAGTTACCTACCTGGTTTCTGCGATGGTGGACTCAATATGGCGCTATTTCAAAAATCTTCCCATCGGTCATTATGGATCAAGTCAACTATTTTTCTACTGTTTTCTCATTCACTCCTCAGCAAAGGAAATTCCCTCCATTGCTTATTTTTATATCCAAATACAAAATCCCTTGGATATTCAAATGGCAATATGGTATTTCTGATAATGTTATTTACCGGCAACACATGGTTAAATGATGGGATAATTTCAAGATTCCACGCATTGTTGAAATTATTCAAACTGAATTTCCAATCAACATTCATGCCCCTATGCCTGCCATGATTAAAGCCTAGCAAAACCCAACTGCTCCATTAATACAAGGAAGCCAACTTTCTCCAGTTAATCTTGGAAGCCCAACATCCAGTTCTTCCAAGCCCAAGTTATCCAAATCAAAGATTAAATCCAAGTTAGCAAAGCCCAGTACTGACCAGCCCAAGTCAAAGGATATGTCCAAATCAAAGGTTAAGCCCAAGTCCAAGTCATCCAAAGATAAGCTCCTCCAAATGGCTCGTCTCCTCATGGCCCAAGCCAAGTCAGACTCGGATAACAACAGTTCAGAAGATGGTTCAGACAGTTCAAACTCTTCTGAAGGTTCAACTACTCAAAATCCATATGGACCCGAGTTTCAAGATGCTCAGGACCCATATGCTTAATTCAGTCATTGGATTCTCTATAACTATAGTTATCAACTTCAATCAATACTCGTCTTTTGAGAAAAGCTGCTGATATTTATATCTATATTGATTCCCTCAGTCACATGCCTCTAAGCAATGAATAGTGAAAAAAGTCAACTTTACTATTCACTATTCATCAAAAAGTCAACATTACTATTCATCATTCATCATGATTCATCCAACCGACAAATTCAGCACAGTAAAAAGTAGCCATCAACTTTAATCATTCACCGAAAGCAACAGACAGCTCCCATGTGCTCCTAAAGCTCCTTTCAAGTCAGATTATTCACTCACAAGGCTAACAGTAGTCACTCACAAGGCTAACAGTAGTCTCTTTTGATTATAAAAGGGCCTCTTCAGTCAGGATTAAGGCAGAGTTAGAAAAAAATTGAGAGTGCTTATTCCTCAAGAAAAATAGCTCTGTAACTTTATTTTCAAGTTATGTATTTTGAAGAACTGTTGGTTTCATTCCAATAAACAATTGTAAGTTCTATTATTTATGTTTTATTTAAATTGTTATTTAAACTGAGTTCTATTATTTATGTTTTATTATTTATGATTATTTAAATTGTTTTATTTATATATATATAAATAAAAATAAATATATATATATATATTTTTTATCGTTGTACAATTATGACCAGCTTTGAGATGTTTTCTGATGGCATCTTTAGATAATAACTGGCAAGTTTCTCGTGGTTTACTTAAGGCATAAACTTGTTCAACAATTTTGACTTGTAAATCAACATTAAAGGTAGATTGTAAAAAACTAGTTTTATAAAAAAAACTACTTCCTGTTCAACAGTTTTCAATTATAATTTATCACGTTTTCTCATACGGTGTGTTCACTCATACCCTTTCCGGGAACCCCTATATCCTTCAACTGCCTAAACCTAAGGACTTACTCTGTATTGGGACGAAAGGTGTGTGGCTGCTGACAAAGTGGAAAACAAGAGATAAATTAATCAAGAATAAGGAAACTAGAATTTAATTGAAAAAATCAAATGGGAAGGTTAAACAGAGAAAATAATTCAACAATAGCACAGTGTGTTTGACCAAGGTTTTATAGTGTTTAATCTGGTGTTTATGGTAAGGAATAGAGGGAATTGGCATGATGTAACTTACTGTCCACCCTGTAAAAATTCTCTGGTTAGAAAATCAGGAATAGAATTTTGACTACCAGGTATATACTCAATATCAAAATAAAAAATACTTAAAATAGATTGCCAGCGGGCAAAAGTTTGCTTACTAGCAAGATTTTGAACATCTTTTTCTAAAACATATTTAGCAGATTTGCAATCAACACAACGTAAAAGTTTCTGATTTAAATTATCATCTTGAAATTTACTAATACAAAAAACAGTACATAAAATTTCTTATTTAATAGTACTATAATTTTTTGTGCTTTATTCCAAACACCAGAATGGAAACGAACAATTTGTTCAGAGGACTGAGAAGTGATTTTTTGGAGAAGGATACCATTATAACCAATATCAGAAGCATCAGTTTGAATAATTTTGAAGGAATTTTCAGTAGGAATACCAAGACAAGGCAAAGTCTTGACATATTTTTTGGCTTGTTGGACAATAAAAGTATGAAGAGCAGACCGAGGACGATTATCTTTTAATCTATCAAAGAAGGGTTGACAAGTCTTTCTAAGGTCTTTATAAAATTCAGCAATATAATTTAATGAGCCTAAAAATCGTTGTAACTGTTTTTTTATCTAAGATTTCATCAGGTAATTTAGAGGCAAATTCAATAGATCGACTAATAGGAAGAATAGTGCCTTGGTAAATATCATATCCTAAAAATCGAACTTTAGTTTGAAAAAGTTTAATTTTAGGAGCAAAAATGACTAAACCATTATATTTAATAAGGTGAAGAAAAGCATTAAGATGTTTCCAATGTTCATTAATAGATTTAGAAAAGATGAGGATATCATCGATATAAACAATGGAAAAATGACTAAAAGGGTTAAAAATTTCATTCATAACATTTTGAAATTCACTAAGAGCATTTTTTAATCCGAAAGGCATGATATTCCATTCGTAGTGGCCAAAATGTGTAGTAAAAGCAGTTTTGTAGCGATCATTAGAATGAATTTGGATGTGTCAAAAACCACTTTTTAAATCAAATTTGCTAAAAATTTCTACTTGACTAAGTCGTTTAATTAAATCTTTTTTTATTAGGAATGGGATAACGAATCCATTCTAAAACTTTGTTTAATAGTTTATAGTTAATGACAAGACGAGGAACGCCTCTTTCAAATTCAGCATTTTTATTAAAATAAAAAGTAGGGCAAGACCAAGGTGACTTACTATGACTATAACGCTCTCAAAATAATACATATAAACCCACATTCTTGACATGCATAGCCATAAGAGAATAAAGCATATTTCCATTCATCAGAGTATTCATTACAAAAGTATTACATGTTGACAACAAAAGTAAATGCCCTACGGGCTTACAACTTTCTAAGCCAACACTTGGTTACAAAAAGAGAGTACTAACTCAAATACACTTTAAGCCCTTGGCTTGAATTTACATGTAATACCAAAAGAGAACAACCAAAAAGATCTATCAGCCTCAAAGCCTCCCAAGCTACGTCCTTGGAGGTGGCATATCACCTGAACCTGAAAATGATGTCCCATATAGGGTGAGTCAATACCCAATAGAAATATACTAAACCAATTATGAGCAATAACTAAAACATTAGCATTTGATAGATGATTAACACTTATAAATCAACTTATAACACATTCCTGTCCCATGACAATTTCATCCGTGTTTCATTCCACTTTCCTTTACTTATCCAATTTACATTCATAAACCTGGCTCAATATCTAGCCAAACAATTAAATGAGACTACAACTCATATCAAAACACTTCCGTTATTCACAATTCACATGAGATTACAACTCATTAAAGCACTTCCATACTTCAACTATCTACGTTATGCAAACGTAATCAAGATTTCGGGACTTTCACCCTGGACACTCCGGCCAACTTAGTTATCAATGGAGTCCATCCCCTATCTCCTCCTAAACTGGTTTGAGAGTCCATCCCCTATCTCCTCTCAAACCATGGAGTACATCTCCTATCTCCTTCCAAACAATATACATATACAATGTATTTGAACACTTATCATATACAATGATCAATCAATACACATATTCGATGTATTATTCCAACCGTCATATTCAATGACATATTCAATGTGATTAGTTTCAGTTTTCCCTAATCAACATACAGTGTCTACAACAATTAAGACTATCCTCCACCGATAGTCCAAACCAGTTATCTCTAAACAGATAATAAATTTATCAATAGATAAAATACCAACATTTTCATAGATGAGTGATTAATTTATCCAACTACACCATTTACTCTCACAATTCCCCAATTTCATGATTCTTAATTCAATTTCGCATTTCCCCAAATTAATTATTCAACATAATTGGGGCATTTTTTCCTTTTTTCAAACATCAACCCTAAGGTTCAATTTTATCAAATTAACAACAATAATTCCATTTTTTTGAGGTCTCACATACACATGGAGTTTAACATTTGAAAACCCCCCTTTTTATAACCTCAAGTCAAGCCCTAACTTTCCCAAAATTTCCAAACAACACCACCTAATCAAAATGACTAAAACTTATGTTAAAACACATAAGATGGAGTAGGGTATCCCTACCTCAAGAGAAGAGACTCAAAGGAGATGTTGAAGAAACTCAAATGTGCTCCAAACCCAATGATTTTCGGATCCAAATGAAGACCAAGCGAAGCTCCACACTTTATATAAAGGGATTAAATTAGAAGATCACCAGAGCTAGATGATTTCATAGAGAAAAGTTGTATTCTAGAGAGAGGAGCTCTCAAATGAGGGTTTTGAAAAGTTAGAGAGAGAGTGTGGGTCGAAAAAGTGATTTAAAATAACACAGTCGCGATCTGATACACGTATAGTCCGCTCGAGCGTAAGACACAAAAACTTCACCTTCTCGAGCGCAAATATACCCGCTCGAGCTCCAAGGCACAACAGCTAAGCACTACTCGCCGAAAAAAATACCCGCCGGCGAGAATACACTCCTCGATTTTTACAGACTTTGAATACCTGCTCGAGTGCAAAGACACCCGCTCGAGCTCAGACCCACTCGAGCGTGAAGAACTCCGCTCGAGCGTGAAAAACACTTCTGCAATACATTTGTAGACGCACAAAATGCTAAAAGGATGCAAACTCCGCTCTAGCGCAAGAAGACCCGCTCGAGCAGATCATCAAAAATCTGGGCAACAAGATTAGAGATCAAAACTCAACCAACCTGTTCGAAACATGGCCACGACATCTTAGAACTCATATACCAAGAATTAAAGAACGGAATGTGACATAAACAACAATACTCAATCATGGAACTAAAGTCCGAAATACTATACATAAAGGGGAAAAACCCGGGATCGCTATAACGACTGATAATTTTATTTTTTAATAGTTCATTAATCTCTTTTTTGCACATTTCTACTAACTCATGATTCATTTGAATTGGGCAAGATTTGGTAGGTATTTGTCATTCATTAAAATTTTTAATATAAGGAAGTATTACTACATATTTTTTCCTATGCCAAAAAGCACTGGGTAAAGTGGAACAAACCGTGTTTTCTAATTGGGTTTTAAAATGATTAATTTTAGATATGAGAAGGGGATCAGTTAATTGGGTTTCAATTCATTTATAATTGACTTCTTCTTTAAGAAATTTAAGTTGTTTAGTTAATCTATTAATTGTTTGAGAAATAGAACAATCCTTTAATTGATTTAACTCTCTAATCTCAGGAGGAGATAGGAATTTAAAAGTAACTGTGTGACTAAAAGCTTGTGTAGTTATACCATGATTAGTTATAGTAAAAGGATATAATAAGAAAATAAATGGTGTACCTAAAATAACTCTATCAGTTAGATTTCTTACTAAAACAAAAGAGGTTTTAAAACAAACATTATCTTGGCAAATATGTACTTTTGGTAATTTATATTTGATATGCATCTGACTGCCATTGGCGAAGCTTAATTGTTCAGTAGTTTAGTGATAATACTTAGTTGGAATTAATCTTTCTTGGATACAATTTAAATCAGCACCAGTGCCTATTAATGCAATAACTTGTATTTCGAAATCATTAATAACTAATTTGACTTTTGAATGCCATTTTTGTATATTAATTTGATGAATTATATTAAGACGTTTACTATCTTGATCACTGTTATGTGTAGTGGTTCGATTATGAAAGATAACTTTATTAGGATCAAGTTCAGATCCAGATCCATCTTCTGATGTATGAGCAGATTTGTCAGATTGTTGAAAGTCATTAAGGCTTTTATTAATTTTTAATATAGCAATTTCTTCTTCTAAAGATTTATCCATGTTTTTTTAATTCTTGAATGGTCGTTTTAATTTGATTAATTTCATTTTGTAAGTCTTAGAGAGTAATTTCTTTATGTTTTTCTTTTTTAAATCGATCTAAAGTTTTATTTAGACTAATGATTGGTTTATCATGTTTAGGTTTCTTATCTTTATTTGTTAACGACGATTTTAACTTATTGGTATATTGTCTTTTTAATTCAGGGTTTTCTAATTTAGCAATTAATTCTATAAGAGCAGTTTCTTCCTGTTGGGATTTACTAAGAACATTAATTGTTTTACAATTATATATAAATATATATATATATATATTTCAGCACTCCTTTATTTTATGTATTTCAGTATTCCCGATAAAAACATATATATATATATATACATTTCCATTCCCACTCGGTTCCCCCCCCTTTTTTCCATTCCCGCTCGGGTTCCCCCCCACCCCCCAAAAACCCAAAAACCCAAAATCCCCAATCTCTTCAACCAAAATCCCCAATCGGGTTCTGTCATACCCCAAACCCGCCCCTAAAAGTTTGGGCATGACCACCTCAGGAGCAGATATAAAATCCGATATGTATAACATATGGGGCCTAAATGGAAGCACTAAACAACACAGAATGACATCCATTGAGCTAATACTAACATGCCAGGATCATACACTTGATGTCGGGTAACGTATCCTACAATAAACACACACACAGCTATATAGACATAAACAGATATACAGTCCGTCCCCGAGTCTGGGGATGTAACCAAACTGGGTTAGGAGAAGTTAATTAAATTTTACAATATTCGACAAAAGGCTCGATACACAAAGCCAAAAGCTCTGCAAGGGTTCCACAAAATGGATGAGCTTCGTCCAGGGTTTGGTTGTGGTGCAAAGGCAAAATACAAGTGGTCCAGGGTTAGACTAGGACCAACCTCCAGACCGAGTACCTACAGAATAGATATAACACAGAGTGAGAGAAGTTCAATGAATAATAGTACGTAATAATCCAATGAATAACTTGATACAATGTACATGAGTGCAGAGAATTTATGGTTAATCTTATCTTGTAATTATTTGCAGAACGGCCTCGGGCCCAGTCTATAAACATAGTGGCTTTAAGTCCAGTAATATAAAAAACAGAACATCCTTAAGCCCAACAGATTTCACAGATCAGCTTCAAGCCTAATAGATTATACAGAATGGCCTCTGGCCTAGCAGATTATACAGAATGGCGATAGGACTAACAGATTATACAGAATGGCCTCTGGCCCAAATGTTAACAGATTGGCTTTGAGCCCAGATATTAAATTTCAGAACGGCCTTGGGCCTAGTTCATATATGTATGGACCCAAGAGGCGTGTCGTACAGATTCTAGAGGTGACTCACACTGCAGCACTTAGTTCCGTACAACACTTTGTTCCATACTAGAAATCAATAGGTCTTAAAGACAGAACAATTCTTATCATGTCATAGCATAAACGGAGCAGGTAAACAGAACAGATTAATCCCAGATTCATGAGAATACCGTTACACAATAGTGTACATAAATTACCCCATGGTTTATTACAAGTCGACGTAGTTGTTTTGCGGATAACAGAACATTAATAATAACTATTGACGAAAGGCAAATATATCACTGCATTAATAGGGACAGAACAATTCACATCATAACGTGAGTCGCATAATAATGTTATTAATGTTCAATTCTTTCCTCAGGTTGAGTCATTCATAGGTCAATCCGGTATTTATCATAGTTTCTTAACGGTCACTAACGTATAAAGCAACTCGTAGTTTTATCTGATTATTCCTTCCGATGATCCATTCTAGGCAGATATATGTGTCATAAGACATGTGTTGAACCAAACAGACTGTAGGAGTCCCTGATAGGACATTCAGGATACCATGTTCCCAGTAAGCGGGGTTTACATTCACAATTTCTTTCTGTCAACCAATTTCATAGTGTTAATAATTTGTATGCAATTCTTATGCGGAGTCGTAAGTAATTTACAGGTTATAGCCCATTAATGGTAATCATTAACCGTACCGGAATGCAGAGTAGTTCCAGAGTCATACCGATGTACACAAAATCTTTCAACGTTCACACTGTTTTCCAATCAACATAAATGTTAACGTAACTATTTGCAAAGAACAAAGCGTTAATAATAAAAATTATTAACAGTAAGTAAACGTACGATTACAGTATTACTACTCATAGTGCGTTGATGGAGCGATAGTCCCTCCCGGTAGGTGCCCTTGAGTCAAATTCCCTTCAACCCTCTAAATTTCCCCAATTCCTTCCTTGAAGAACTTTCCTCCTCCTCTCAAACTCCTCTTTCCTCTCTCTCATGATATTTTTGTATAAAGCTCTAAGTTAACTATTTAAGAGAACATAGATGTATATAAAAGGTGAATAGGACAAAAATCAATCAATTAAATCATTCCAAACCAGATTTCTACAAAAATACTTATTATTACTTAAAAATTATGCTGATCTCAAATGTAAAATCAATTTCAGATTATCAAGCCTCTAAGGCCCTCAATTTCTGATTCAAACATTCTAATTGTGACAGATTTTTCTCTTATTAAACAGATACAGGTCTCTACTCATAAGATCCATTTGCTTAAACTTAATTTCACATAGAATTTCACATTAAGCATTTAACTACATATAATAAGGGACTGATAGTGTACCAGAAACATGTGCGAGGGTTGGGTTATTACAGGTTCCCCCCGAGAGAGAGATAGAGAGAGAGAGAGAAAGAGAGAGAGAAAGAGAGATGAAGGGTTTGGTTTGTGTATATTTGGTTTTTCTTTTCCTTCTTCTTTGTTCTTTGGGTTCAACAACTCTTCGCACACCATCAAACACGAGGCTTCCGTCGCTTCAGAGTGAGAAGTTGATCAGAGAGCTCAATTTCTTCCCAAAGGAGTCCATCAACATCGTCGATCCCAATGATGTCTCTGTTCTGTCGCTGTGATCGCCGAAGCGTTTCAAGTTTCCCAATTTCGCTGACCCTGACGTTTCCGCCGAAAACTTGGGTTACCATGCCGGCTACTACACGATTCAGCATTCTCATGCTACTAGGTATTTTCAAATCCCTCTAATTTCGATTTTTATTACTCATTTTTATGTCAATTTGTTTATATCTATACTATACTATACTATACTATACTATACTAGTGGTGTGTGGTGTGCTATTACAGGTTCTAAATTTTGATCTCAATCTGAATTTGGATTTCATTAGTTCCAGGATGTTTTGATCTGGGAAATTACATGAGGATATTTTGGAAAGGAAATAAAAAAATGTGACATCTACCTTAATTTTGGCCTTCCCTTTTAGATATAGATATGTATATAGAAAGGAAATTGAAATAGAGAAAGACTCAAACATTTGCAAGAGCCATGCACATGTTATTTTAGAATGGTCAGTTGAACCCTAGGAGGTGCAGAGGCTCTGGCACTATGTGCTACCCCATTTTGGTTGAATTTCTTTGATTTATCTGAAATTTGTGAATTGAACTTGACTTTTTTTTTTCTTTTTTTTTTTCTCTTCTTCTATGGAATGGGATGTATTAAAATTTTTATCAATTGAAAAGTAGTGTTCCTTAATTCAATTTTTATTGACTCATTCGCACAATTTTTTTTTTTAATTTACACACGCATCGCGTGTGCCTTAACCGCTAGTATTTATTTATTTATTCTTGTGAACTTCTGTTAATTTTCAAGTTTTTCTTGTGAAAATTCTTTGACTGAAATATGAATTTCTATGTGGTTCAAATTTTATTCTTTGGGTTTGGTTTGTTACAAATCTATGAAATAAGAATGGGTTTCTATGAAATAGATATGTTATGTTATTATTTGGCTTTATATATTTGGTAGTTTAGTATTGTTAGTCCTATTTTGTTCTTACTTAGTTAATTTTAAATTTTAAGTTGTTCTGGGATAGTTTTTAAATTTTTCATTATGTGCACATACTTTTAGTCCTATTTTTCATCCTTTTTGGCCTAGCAATAAATAAATAAATAAAACTTCAATTTACACCTATCAAATGAATTTCAGTTTATTTGTTAGTTGAGTTTTATAGGCATGGCAGCATGGGCTAGATTCACGCTAATTGGTAGGCTCCTGTTGATTGTGATACATGCTGCTGATTATGATTTTGAGCAAGTCTCCATTAAGGGGGAATTTTTTTCTTACTTCTTATTTTAGCTCATTTTTGGTATTAATAACTGTTTGTTTACTTTGGTTATGAAGTGTCAGTTTTCTCTTGCATAAACCACCCTCTTGCAAACAAACATGGGCAATTAAGTTATATATAGTTTACACTTTTTTGTTTTTATTTTTTATTTTTTATCCTCAATATTTGAAATTGTAGAGAAATTTTATGCACTTAATTAGTCTGCTTTTCTAACATCTTGTGCTTTAGTGTTTTCCAAAACTAGCATGGAAGACATTCATAATGTTTACTTGTAGTTTGCATTTCTGGAATGTTAGTATGGGCCACTAATTTTCTTGAAGGTTCTGGGGATCTTTGCTTAGCTGATCACAAGAATTGACAATGTGGCCTGCATACCCGAGGTATATTTTGTTATCATTGTGATATTTTGTCCAGAAGGAAATATTATGTAAGCTTTTTTATTTTTATTTTTTAAAAAATTTGTCCGAAAGAAAAAGACACTGGACTAAATTTCTAAGTGATTTAAAAGAACAAGCTTGATTTTTGGAGTGGGGCTTGTAACCCCCTAGCATATGATGAATCTACTAGTTCTTTATGTTGCCAAATGTGATTTTGGGCAAGTCTCCATGACCGTAAGTGTTTTCTGTAGTAGCAACATAATACAAAACATTTAGGTTTACAATGCATTTCAAATTTATCTATATGGATTCACTGCCTTGCCTACTTGATTAACAATTTTAAACGTCAAGATGGAAAAACTGTTTAAGGCATTCATTTCAAGCCTACATTGAGGTGCTCGTTTCTAACCCTAGCACAACTCTAGTTTAGAAGTGCCTGCTCGAGTTGAGTTGCGGTTGGAGTTATTATTGTAGTAATATGCCTTGTCCCATGGATGCACGAAAAACTGGAGCTTTTTTATTTTCAATTTTTTATTTTTTAGTTTTGGATAAATTTGTATTTTCAAATTTTTAGATGCTAAACTTGATTTACCACAAACATTAAGTAGTGAATAAACTCTAAATGCTTTCAATTTTCCATGTTATATTTTTGCTGGCACACCATATTTCTATTACAAGTTACAACTATTTAGATTTCAGGTGAAATAGTGCATAGTGTCAATTTTGATTGTCTATCCCTTAATTCTGTTGCGGATTAAGTCCTGCTAGAGTCATAAATTTCTAAAGAACCATGGGCATGAATTCTGTTGGATTCATTTGCTGTTGATTATGTTGCTGTCTTCTTTCTCTAGTTCTATTTTGTAGTTAATTCTTAGCTTTAATTAGTAGATTTATAAGCAGTATTTATGTTTCTTGATCATAAGCTTAATTGGAAGATATAGAAGCACTGTTTTTGTAGGTTAGTCATATAGGTATGTTATGTTGTGTTTGGGACATTGTGTTGCTAAGAAAATATGCAATGAGGGAAAGAAAAGGAGACTGCAAGTCTATTTGGGTTTTGTGTGTGTGTGTGTGTGTGTAATGTATTTGTGCTTGAAGAAGATAAATAACAGCTAATTGTTGCTTATTTCGTGTAATTAGTAGATCCATAAGCACGTACTATGCTTGGTTGCTGAGAAAATAAGTTCAGTAAAAATAAGGACTTCAAGTTAATTGAATGGTCGCAATAGATAATTGATGTGTAGCGAAATTTGTAGGTACCAAAAGAGTATTGAGCTCTTGATCTTGAAGCTTCCATTCAAGTGGCTTGTCCATGAAATTGCTCAGGACTTCAAGGTAATTGAATGGTCACAATAGATAAACATTGTCATATTTATCGTATATGTTTAGGGTCTTTTTTTTTTATTTAATGTTTTTGATTAGTAGTGTATGTTAATGTTAATTTTTTTTATTTTGATTTTTTTGTTTGTTTGTTTGTGTGTGTGTGTGTGTGTGTGTGTGTTTTGGGTTGTGGATTTGAATAGGTTACATTCTTTGATTGTTGACTAAAATTTTGAATGGTTTGCTTTTGTTTTTGTTTTTTTGTTTTCAAATTTTTTTCCTCTACTACAATTTGTTGCTGATTTTCTTGTGTATATGTGTGTGTGTGTGTCTGTGTCTGGAAAACTTTTATTTATGATGGACATCACTCTTTAGCAAGTTTGGCCCCTCTCTCTCTATATGTATGTGTGTATTCTTTCTCAGTTTGATCATTGTTGTTGCCTCTATCAGGTAAAGCTTGAATGACTACAGTGACTGTAGTTAGACAAACGCCTATTTTTTTGAATTAAATTGTTGGTCATAGATTTCAAAGCATTGTTGACTATGACTTTTCTGTTTTGACTTTTTATTTGCCAATTTTGTTTTGGTCAAAGTAGTTTGTGGCCCTTTCAAGAGTTTCATATGACAAATTTGAGGGTGGACTTATTGACAGTGTCCAATAAAGCACCTTTCTAATTGCTTCTCTTTGGCACCTATCACTCTCGATAGAAAATACCCAACATGATTTAAATAATTTATGGTTTTTAGATCACAAGTTTTGTCTTTGAGTTTTGCCATTTTAATTTACTTTGAAATTCTGTACTCTTAAAAAGAGTAGTGTGCATTAGAGCTATCCTCCATATAATTTTTTGTCTAATTTATACGAATTATGGGCAACTTTCTCATGTCCATCATGGTTTAAAATTTTTCTTATTGCTAGCTACTTGATTTCTTTAAGAAATTTCTGACAATGGTGGTTTACTTGAAATATGCATGAAAAACCATGGACACAGTTGTTCAATAGAAAAGAGGCCAGCTGCATGCAATAAATCATAACTCCTTGGGCAAGGATGTGAATGACATACGGATGCGGATATGTCTCCTCTCCAGTTCAGTTGAGTCATGATGTTTAGTCTAGAGAATAAATTATTTATCATCAAAGAAATTTGTGAAATATAATGGCTGGTTTTAAGGCTAAGTTGGTGTAGAAACTTGGTGCTAATGAGTTTCTACTAAAGCAATATAGTGGTTATAGATTGGAGCTTCAGAACATGGTGTTGCATTTGTTTCTTTTTAACTGTAGAAATAGAAATTTGGTTTGAATTTTAAGGTTTGTTAGATGGTGTTTAAAAGACAGATGGCAGGAATTTATAGATTGGAGCTTCTAAGGTATATTTGTTTTTCTAAAAACTTTTTTTTGGGGGTTAATATGTTAATGCCTTCTGTTTGGAAAGAAAAAAAAAATACTTGTATTGGTTGGTTCGTTCCTAATGTTGCAAGTCATATTGTCCATCTGAATATCACATATGAACTGTTTCCTTACAGTTATGAATGCTTTGTTAGAATAATGAGGATTGGGTGAGAGAATTTCTTCTTCTTTTCCCAATCTATTCAATTTTATTAAATTCTTTATATAGTTAATTAGGTGAGATTATTGTTGATTTTTTTTTTTTTTTTTTTGGTTTAGGAAGGTAGAAATACAAAATTAAAAATGGAATGAGTTAAGCAAAAAGGAAGTCTTGTTCAATATGAATTTTTGACATCAGTTAATTCAGGTAATGGATTTTTTTTTAAGACTTTAACAAGTTTTACACTTGGCTTACCATCTTTGTACTTGACTAATTTCATCGAAAAAAAATTAGATTACAACCATGAGAGCACATTCAAGTCAAAGAGAAACCATTTTGTTTCTCCCCTGTTTCTCTGATCTCGACTAGTATGAATGAACCACTTTGATTATTTTCTTTCCTTTCCTTTGTTTTGATTGGTAGATTTCTATAAATCAATTTCTAATATTTCATTTCCTCTTGCTGCAGTTCATGGGTCTTTGTTGCAAGTGGTGTCTTGATATGACTGGATGGCAAGTGGTGTCTTGATATGAACTGCATTATGTGGACAACAAACATTAGTGGCACAGTAGATTGTCCACAAATGTTGAGCTCAAAACTTGTATTCTTAGTAGTGAACAAACAATATTGAATTTTAGATGTTAAGTTGAGTGAGTTTGTAGCTTGGGATCAATTTGAGGGAGTAATTGAATTCAATAGAGTTAATAATAAATTGTGATTAGTTTGGTTTGGGGGAGTAATTGGATCAGTGTAGACACCCCATTGGATCAGTGTAGACACCCCATTTTTGACCGACCGTGAGACTCAGACGTCACCGATTGAGCGCTCGGTGATGTCGCATACTGTGCTCGTTCAGAAGTCTCAGAGTCATGGCGCCCCGCCTCCCGACTTCGAACTTTCTTCTCTACCTTGTCTCTTGCCATAACCGTGCACGGTTTTCTCGCTTTTCTTTCCCGAGGGAAGGGAGTGGTCTCAGAGATTATCTCCCAGGTGGCGTGAGCTACTTTTTGTGGTCAGAGGCCATTTTGCCCATTTCGAGATCTTGCTCGGAGCCGTGTGCCTCGGCTCGGGACCGCCCAACCATCTCCGAGTTCTCCGGTTTTTGGCTTGCACCTCTGCTTTATAGTTCCAAGGAACACTGGGGCCTCGATGCCTCACTTCAGGTCAGATGCCACTTTGCTCAGAGTTTGCGGACCCCGAATCGCGCGGTTTGGGCCCCGAGCATTCATTTTGCATCAGTTTTCTCTGATTTTTGGCAGGAACCTCTGTTTTGTCATTCCGAGGGACACTGGAGTCGCAGATACCCACTTCGCTGCCGTATGCCACTTCCGGCACCTGCAGCCCATTTTTGAGATCCCGAATTGCTCGGTTTTGGCCCCGAGCGTTCATTTCTCATTAGTTTTTGTTCAAATTTGGCAGGTACCTCTGTTTCAACACCAGGAAGATCACGGGGTGGAGGCCAGCAATTATCCCAGATAACCGCTTCTTCCTAGCCTGCTTTTGCTCACTTCCTGCCAATGTTGAACACCCCGGGGTATTTTCTTCCAACCAAAGCTACATATCTGTGATCGTGGGACATGGAGGACCCTAAAAACTATGGTCGGCCAGAATTGTGGAGTTCATTTTGAGCCTCTCCTTCAAGCTCTATGTTGTGGCTCTGCCTGTTGCCAATTTCCGACCTTGGAACCTTGTTGCACACATCTCGAGGACCCTAAAAGTTGGTGGTCGGCCAGAATTGCAAAGTTTCATTTTTGAGCCTCTCCTTCAAGCTCTATGTTGTGGCTCCCGCCTGTTGCTGCAGATTCGATCCTGGGCCTTATTCTACACACTTGGGAGGACACCAATCCATAGTGGTCGGCCAGAAAATTTGTTGTCCTTTTTGACCATGGCCGGCCATGGTGGTGGGTGGCCGACAGTGGGGTGGCCGGCCACCTTGCAGAAACCACTGCCGGCCAGCCTTGCTTCCAAATTTCAAGACAATTGTCTGGATATTTTTGTTGAAATATCACCCCATCCGGATATTTTGGGAGGGAAAGCTTGGTGCTTTTCCTCCCTTTACACCTTTTGTGCCTATTTAAAGGGACCAACAGCTCCTTTGCCTAGGTTAGAAAAAATTGTCTCAAGAACACCTCTCCCAAATCCTCCATCTCCATAGCCAAAACTCAAGAAAAAGCTTCAAGTGTCAAAGCCAATTCCTTCATCAACCCTTAGCTCCACCATCCCCACTACCATTCCAGCAGCAAGGAAGTGTTCTCCAGTGGCTAAGAAGCACCAAATTCAGGCCAAGAGGTAGCAACAATCGGATCTTCAAGGGTAAGTCTCCAAATCTCTTTTTGTAGCATAATTTTGCTTCCTATTTCTACCCTATTTCCTTTCAGTTTTTGGGCCTTGACCCCTACTGGTTTTAGGCTTATTTTGAGCCCCTCTACAACTTTGTAGAAGGGCTCAACTTCATTTGATGGCTCCATGATACACTTGTTTCAATATCTAGCTTGTATGTCACAATCTTGCATGCTATTTTTAGCCTATTTTCATTTGTTTTTGGGGCTCCGACCCATACTGGTTTTGTGCTTATTTTGATCCCCTCTACAACATTGTAGAAGGGCTCAACCTTGTTTGGCCATTCTATATACCACCTCCCTTTGAAATCCACTCTAGGCCCTAATTCTTGCATGATTTGTAGCCCTTTGTGATTTTGGTTTTAGCTCTTGGTCAGAACTGAAAGGGGTCTTATTTTGACCCCCTCTACATGTTTCATGAAGAAAGTTTTGTTGTTTGGTGTATGCTTTGCATGTCTCTTGTTATAACCTCTTTTGAGCTCCATTTTGAATGGAATTGTTAGCATGTTTGCATATTGATTTTGGGGCATCCATAAATTGAATATATGCTTATTTTTGGGCCCTCTTCAGTATTGTAGAATAAAGTTTTTCCATTTGAATTTTCTATATACTACTTGCTTCAATACCCTCTTTTGGCCCTTATTCTTGCATGCTAATGTTGACCCATCTATGCTTACAATTTGGCCATGTTTTGTACTGAAAAATGCTATTTTTGGGACTGCCTTGCTACTGTTTTTGCTGTCATGTGTCAATTTTGCATGTTTAGCATAGCTAGAGGCCATTTCGGCACTTAGAATTGCATTTCGATGATTTCATGCATTGATTGTCATTTCACATCATTTCGGGCTGTTTTCCCTTCATTTAGTGGCTGAAATTTGGTTTGCATGCTTGCATATCATTTCCCATGTCATTTTATGCCTTAATGCATTGTTTTGGCTTATGCGTGCGTAAGCACGCATTTCGAGGCACTTCCGTTTTATCCGACGGCTGCCTATGTGAGTGTGGTTGAGGCCCTCTCATGTTGGCGTAAGCCCAATTTGCATCCCATATGCCATTTCATCCCATTTCATCTTCGCCTCGGTTTGCGTGCGTGCTGCCGAGGCACTTCGGTTGTATCCGATTTTCTCATTTTATCATCGCCTCGGTTTGCGTGCCTGTGGGCGCGCGTTTCGAGGCACTTCGGTTGTATCCGATTTTCTCATTTTATCATCGCCTCGGTTTGCGTGCCTGTGGGCGCGCGTTTCGAGGCACTTCGGTTGTATCCGATTTGCATTTTATCATCGCCTCGGTTTGCGTGCCTGTGGGCACGCATTTCGAGGCACTTCGGTTTTATTCGATTCTCATTTCTTTTATCATCGCCTCAATTTGCGCGCCTGTGGGCACGCGTTTCGAGGCACTTCGGTTTTATCCGACTTTCATCATTTCATCATCGCCTCAGTTTGCGTGCCCGCGTGCACGTATTTCGAGGCACTCTGCTTTATCCGATTTGCATTTCATCATCGCCTCGGTTTGCACGCCTGCGGGCACGCACTTCGAGGCATATCATTTTCATCTCATTTTCACAGCATTGTGCATACTAGGTTGTATCTTAGATTGCATTCATGCATTTCGGCTTATGCGTCTGCAGCACGATTTCGAGGTTACTCATTTTCATGGCATTGTGCATGCTATATCACATGTTAGTTGCATTTCATGCATATCATGCATATTGCACGGGAAACGAGGCGCGTTTTGTACTCCGAGTAACGGAACGGGTCTCAATTCCCAAGTCACCGACACTCCGGATTACCCATGATGGAGTTAAGTTTTGTTGTAGCATTCATCCCTATACTGAGTTGTGCAATCTGGTTAGTCTGCCATCATGCATCGGTATGCGTGATTGGTGGCACGAGGATCGAGGCATGCATATATTTGTGAAAATACATTGCTATGCCCTTTTCCTGCTCTCTGTTACAGCAAAATCGAGGATCAACAA
Source organism: Camellia lanceoleosa (assembly GCA_025200525.1). NCBI lineage: Eukaryota > Viridiplantae > Streptophyta > Magnoliopsida > Ericales > Theaceae > Camellia > Camellia lanceoleosa. The sequence continues at coordinate 211,337,768 of CM045758.1, forward strand.
CTTTTCGGAGTCCGGCGCGCATTTCGAGAAATACTGCAAACAGAGGCTAATCAGGGCATCCCAGTGGATTTCCGCGCCAGCAATAACATACATCATCTATCGTAAGCAAGGCGGCCTCGGCTTGTACGCCAGCTTTTACTTTCTTAGTTTAATTTGTACATTAATTAGAAATCAGATTATTCTTTCATTTTGAATTTGTATTATTATTTATTCGACCCTCATGAGGGCATAATTGTAATAAGGTGTGTGAGTGTGATGTATGTCTTCCAACCCCATTTCTTTTCCCTTTTATTTACCTTTGATGGTTAGATATAGGGCATATTTCAATTAGCATACAAGATGACAAAGATGTTTGCATCATTCATCTGCTTTTGCATGCACTCGGCTAGATCATACAAACCGCATTCAGATTTCAATTCCAAATTGAATACATGTTAGTCAGAGCATCTCATATGCCATGTTTAGAATAGCCGAGCTCGCTATAGTTGCATTTTGCATGTGTTGCATTAGGCATTTCAAAGATATTTAAGATCCTGCATGGATTACTAATCGGTTTCTGTTTTGGCTTGGAGTACTCGGTGAGTTTTATGCTTTAGCATCCTTGCATGCGTGTGAGTGTTGCCATGATAGCATGCTTACCATGAGGCTATGTGCTTATGTTATATAACTGCCTTGAATGCCTGTGGGTGGAGGTTGAGTTAACTGAATTGGGACAATTCATCAATTGTTTGTTTTAAGCCCACTAGATAGTGGCAAAAATCATGATTTTAAGCCTACTCGAGGGTAGCAAACCATTTTCAAACAAACAAACATGAAATGTTTTGTTCCAATTCAGACGGCCCATTTATACTTGTTTGTCATGAAAGCATCACATAGTAACCTAGGCTAATAACCTAATAAGAACTCACAAAGTTTTCAAAAACAGATATCATGGTTAGTAGAGGCCGGTCTTTGACTGGCGAGAGGGGTGCTCACGATGTGACCTTCCCTAATCGTACTCCAAGTTCCCGAGCCAACTTTGGTGATGACGGACACGTGGCCTTTTTCGGCACCGAGTCGTGGTTTCCTAAATTTCCCATTTTAAAATATTTAGGTGGCGACTCATATCCGCAAAGCAATCCATGTTTGGCACTTCTTTCAAAAAATCTGCTTTTCTTCAAAACGATTTGCGGATTTGGACTCTTTGGTTCAAGATTTAGAACCGCAACAAAATCGAGTCCGAATCAGAAGCGAGGTCCTCATGGGCGTTGTTACAGCTTCGCGACTCATTGGGATTTAGAGAACTTGACTCAACTCATGATATCTGGTTTTGACTACACTTGTGTGTTTCTTTTGCATTGCATTTGCATTGGTGCGCCTAGGACACCGTGGTTTGCCATATGCCATTCCCGAACGATTTGCCGGAGGCTTGTCTTGTCAAGTCATGTCCATAAGGCCGACGGCTCGGGCTCGACAAAGATGGGGAACACAAACCCGGTTTTACCGGCACCCTTTGACCATTCGACCTAGTGCATATTCGATCCATAGTGACCATTCCAAACTAGGACAAAGTTGCTTACCCGCTTATAGGTTGTTTGAAGTCACATGCGTAGTGAACCCTAGTTCCCCATTTAAATAGGACAGGGAAACCCTACCCCAACATAGGGGTGTTTTGGCTCTCACTTATCTCGCTATGTGCTTGTTAGAGTGCGCCTCACAGGAATGCATGTATCAAGATGAGTTTGGGCATCCAGTTCGGGCATCGCTTTGAGTTGGCACGCTATTACCGCGGGCATCACGCTTATTTGAGAATCGCTTGTCTCATGGATATCGATTCAGCTTTAGGGGAACAAAGGATACAGAATATTGACTCGTATTTGAGGATGTGTATTTCCAAATTTTATCCAACCGTGTGTTGTTGTATACCCGACTGTGTGTGTGTATTAAATTTAAGCCGTTATGCGCCTGCTTTATTTCTCGGGTCATTTATTTCTTTTCGCTTTATTATCTTTTTGCTAGGGCGCTTGTAGCACGATTGCTTCCGAGCCACCGATACTCCCAAGCAATTTGGACACGAGGTCGCCGACTCAACCGATCCGAGGATCTAGTTGACGGACATCCAAGTGTTCCATTCTTTACCCCTACCACCGTAAGAAGGCCGAGAAGGCATAGTGTGTCGAAAGCACGATCACCGAATAATGCAGCCTACTCTAGTGTCGACAATAAAGTTGAGATTCCTGCTTCGCTATAGAGATACACTTGCCGTTCTCGATGGAACAATGTAACACAAAGAATGGAGGCGATGATGCGCCAGATGAATGAAAGCATGAAACAAATGCAAGATGATGCTATCCGCCAGGCCGAATTTTCCAAACAAAGAAGCCTCATTATGGCCCAACAAATTGAAAGTTGATCACAGACATAACAACAGAACGCCAGATCTGCTTCACACCAGTCCTCCTCGCCATTGGGCACAAAGAAGTTCCTCCACCCCCCCGGGCCCCATTACCCGAACAGATATCTATCGCCGTAATGCCCTCCAAATCTGCAGAACACCCAAGCTACCCTCCCAAATCCACAAAATGCTCGCCAAACCCACAAAACACCCAAGAGGACACGGGTCTTCCAATCTGGCCGCTCACCGCTTCTACCACAACCGCCCAAAAACATTACACCTAACTACCCGGACGCCCATTTGAGTTCGAGGTAGACCAGACACCAAATTGAGCAAGTTGGAAAAACTCTTCAAGAAATCACAGGGTGAAGGCCATCCTGCATATTGAAGACGGCTATACTGATGTGGCCGTGACATTGCCGGACAGATTTAAGATGCCCCAGATCGATCGCTTTGATGGATCCGGGGACCCCATGGTCCACCTCCGGCTATTTTCAGACATCTTAAGACCAATGGGCCTAACCCGACCGCAAAAGCTTTCCTTGTTCGGTCGAACTTTATCGGGTGTGGCATCCACTTGGTATGCAAAGCTAGAGGATGATGTGAAGACAAACTGGGATGAGATGGCCGAGGCCTTTGTTGCACAATATTCATATAACACACAGATCGAGATTACCACTCGTGATCTCGAGACAACGAGGCAGGAGCCCAAAGAATCTTTTTCAGACTTTGTAACCCGGTGGAGGGCGAAGGCATCGATGATGACCTTAAGGCCAACAGACAGAGATCAGATACGGATGATTGTGCGCAATCTCCAGCCGGCGTTAATGAAGAAGATGATCGTAGTCCCTTTCCCCACTGTCGCAGATCTGCATGATATGGGGATGCAAATAGAGGATGCGATGAAGCAAGGTCTGTTTGACCAAGACCGGGATCAGTCCCGAAGAACATTTAATCGGAATACCAATGCAGTCCGAGTGGCTCGGCCAATACAAGAACTTAAGAGGTCGGAATGGTCACCACCAATCCCCCTCCCCAACCAAGGTCCGCAGCGGCCACACCTTTTCTCGATGCCTCCGAGCAAGAACTAAGCTTCAAGGTACCAACCTGCAGGGTCAACGAACGTTCTGTCCACTACATATGCCTTTATCCAAAGTCCTCGGTTCTAGTCGAAAAGGGCATCTGAAACCCTTGGAACCGAGGCCCCCACCAAATCCACTCCCCCCTTCCCATAACCCACCCAAATATTGAAAAAACCACCAAAGAAGATGGTCACGACACCGACCAAGAGTTACAGTCAAGGCCATGAGGTTCAAGATCTCATTGACAAAAACATCATTCTACCTCCCGAGCGACCCAATGTTACAACCAACCCACTCCCAACACATAACCAAGATCCACCCAAAAGAATCAATCTTATCCAAACTGGGGGCGTATCTTACGACCCTAGTATCTACATTACTCCCTCCCACCTACCCAAGCCGGAGGTGATCCTCCCTGATAGCACGGACTTGTGCATGGTGGACACCTCCACAACCCAACCTGAGCCAAAGGTGGTGACCACCGAGAATGGAACGGGGCAGGCTTCCGAGGAGAGCAAAACTGTTGAGTCTGGGGTGGAGCAATCTGAGAATTTAGCTGGCAGAGCTTATGATCCGAGTGGATATATCTTGTCAATGAGCCAACCTAAGCCGAGTATGGGGTTGCCAGAGAAGGCTGAGTTGTGTATGATCCGGGGGGATAAACTTGAATCAGCGGGGGATGATTTGACTGCGGCGGAAGAGGGCTTCGCCAACCCTTAATTTTTCAACGATCTGGAATCGTGATGCATCAATTAACCGTTCGACACGAGGAGTCACGAAGTCGCCGGGTGGTTGGATGATCACCGACATTGTACCATTTGTGGCCTAAGGGCCAAGGTCGAGTGAATCGCCGGAGAGCGCCGGTGCGAAGAATTCCGCTCGGGACCAAGACATTTTGAAAACCGAACAATTGACACTAGAGGAACAAGAAAAAAGATGGGTTTCTGAGAGAGCCCGAAAAGTAAAGAACCATGAGGAAGTTGAGAGTGCTGTGGGCACGAAAACTGAACATGCTGTGAGTATGAGGGAAGAAAATGCCGAGAGCACAAACAAACCGTAACTGACAGTGCTCGTTAGATGCTAATGGAATGTGGTGGAGGATGACGACTTATATCTCGCCCACACGCATTTAAGATCGGGTGGCCAACCAGACAAAGACTGTACCTCGAGGAGGTAGACCATATGACTAGAAGTGGGCGGTATTTCAAGCCCCCACACCTTGATCAACCCGAGGTATCGTGGAAAGATAAAGAAGCGAGAAGGTAGAGAGAAGCAAGTTGAAGAAGAGGTCAGATCAAGCAAATAAAGAAAATACAAGGCACATCTCCATCTGGGGACCGCTATGGCTTCCAGTGGTACACAGACAGTCGCTCTTCGCTATGGACAAAGCCAAACTTTCCATCGAAACTACGCTGTAACAGCTAGTTGGTTTGGTCTTCCGGAGGAGGTTCCCCAAATTGACCTTTTCGGATAAGGAATTGCCACCGAGGGCGTGGATCATAATGCACCTCTCTACATCTCTCAGAGAATGCAGGGACAAATGGATTCCGGTGGTACTGGTTGATACCGGATCCGCTATTAATGTCTGCCCGGCCCGAACGGCGTATGCAATCGGGTTAAAGCCCGCAGACTTCACACCAACTACTCAAGTGATCAGAGCCTACGACAATACAAGTAGGGATGTCCTGGGGACGGTAAAAATCCAAACCAAGATTGGGCCCGACAACACGAGGTGGATTTCCATGTCTTGGAGGTCCCTGCATCTTTTAACATGCTTTTGGGGCGACCCTGGTTGCATCAGGTGAAGGCCGTCTCATCTACTCTACATCAAATGGTGAAATACCCCTATGGAAAGGGAGTAGCCATTGTTTTTGGGAATTCATCAATCCATCCCCCTCCGGAGGTATCTACGCCAGTCCTGGAGATCGAACACGGCATGGAAGATATGTTTATATCGGGATTTACTTTGGCTGAGGCCCGTGGTACAAAAACATTATGGTCAGGATTGAGGGTATGTACGTTAGTGCTCAACCTGCCTACCTCATGAACAAGCTACAGCATATCCCTGGGATGGGATTGGGAAGAAGCGGCCGGAAAGGCGTTGCAGCATTGGCCGAAGTGCCACATAATCCACATACCTTTGGATTGGGTTATCTGCCCACCAAAGAAGATTGGGTGAGGAAAGGAAAGGAAATGGCTAGCAGAGCCAGAGCAAAGCAGGCTGGGAAGCCTTTTGATCTAATGCATAGGCCCATCTGGGGTACCCTAAACGGACGCTTTGTCCGGGAGGGGGAAGATTTTCCATTCTGCGGCTTCCCAGAACCATGGTTGAACGCGGAGGGGAAGCGCTGCATCGTGTTTCAAATCTTTTCGACCCGCAACTATCCGGGGATGACGTTGCACAGAGCGCATGCACTCCAACAACCGAGGCCGAAAGTAATAAGGCAGAGGATGCTGAGGGCACGGAATTGGAAATGGGGGTAGCACTGCATGTCTCTCTCGATCCTCCGACGACCAAGATTGCTTGGGGAATAACTTCATGGTCTCCATGATTGGGGATGAAACGGCTGCGAGCCAACCAGCAGCTATCTTGGACGCATCCATCGCACCCTCTCTCACTTGGCAGTACGAGGAGGGATTCTTATCCACGCCAGCCTCGGAAGTCAGTGAGCCTAATCGATTCCACCGAAGTCTTGTGAGTTTGAATCATTTCCACCGACCGAAGTCTCGAAGTCTGGTACTCCTGGGGATGTTAACCCGGATGCCAGAGTCTTGTCCAGGTCGTCTTTTTCCTTTTCATTTGAGTCTGTTGTAACTGATGAATCAGACGATTTGGATGAACTTAATGAGAATGAGGTGAATGTGGTTTCCGAGTACTTTTCTGTGCCCCTAATTTATTGCATTAATTCAGACTTTCAAAATTTTGATCAAAACGACGAGGACGAAGTTCCTCCGGTTTTACAACGTCTAATTGAGCAAGAGCAAGAGAGATTTGTTAAGCCATTAATGGATGAAATCATTTTTGTGAATATTGGTACTGAGGAGGACCCGCAGCTGGTCCAGATCGGGTCCACGTTGTCTTCAGAGGAACGCGAGCGCTTAGTCGCTTTATTAAAAGATTTCAAAGATGTTTTCGCGTGGTCCTACGAAGACATGCCTGGAATCGATCCTGAGATTGTACAAAGATCGATCCCCTTGACCCCGAGGCCCGACCACAAACAGAAGCTCGTAGGATCCGCCCGATTGGGCTCTCAAGATTAAGGAAGAGGTCACTACAAATTGACGCAGCTTCCGCTAGTATCGTAATATCCGACTTGGTTGGCCAACATTGTTCCGGGTCAAGAAAGATGGCAGGATCCGTGTGTGTAGACTTCGTGATTTGAACAGAGCTAGTCCGGCGACGACTTTCCTTGCCACACATTGATGAGTTAGTGGACTTCACCGCAGGCATGCATTGCTCTCATTCATGGATGGCTTCTGGGTACAATCAGATAGTGATGGCGCCGAAGACAGAGAAAAGATCAGATTCACCACCCCGTGGGGAACATATCGCTACGGGTCATGCCGCTTGGTTGAAGAACGCCGGGCTACTTTATCAACGAGTCACACCACAATACTACATGATATGATCCACAAAGAGGTTGAGGTGTACGTGGACTACATGATTGTCAAGTCCAAAGAAAGAGAGGGCCACTACACCGCCTTTGCACAAGTTTTTCCAAAGGATCGTGGAATTCCTGCCATGCTAAACCCTCGTAAATGTACGCTTGGTGTTACAAATGGAAAAATGTCGGGTTTCGACACAATAAAGGCATCGAGGTCGACCCTTCCAAAATCAAGGCCATCTTAGAAATGCCACCACCAAGGACCTAAAAGGAGGTGCGAGGCTTTCGGGTAAAGTGCAATTCATAAGACGGTTTATTTCAAAACTAACCTTGACTTGTGAACCACTTTTTGGTCTTCAAGAAAGGCAAGAAGTTCCAATGGGACGGCCGATGTCAAGTCAAGCATTTGAACAGATTAAAGAATATCTACGTAACTCCACCCGCTTTATCACCAAAGGAACCAGTGGAAACCGTTGATTTTGTATCTATCAAGAATCGAGACCACGATGGGTCAGATGCTTGCACAAGAATCAAGATAGGTGGAAAGAGCCATCTACTATTTGAGCAAGAAGATGCTAGAATATGAGACCCAGATACGCCAATCGAAAAGGCTTGCTTAGCTCGTATGGGCTACCAGAAGTCATGCACTACCGTTAGCTCACTCAGAATGTTGGTTTCGCCTCGATCCCATCAAATATCTTTTCGAGAAACCCCACGGTAGGCTAGCTCGTTGGTTGTCAAGTTGCTCTCCGAATTTGATCTCACATATGTAACGCGCAAGTCAGTAAAAGGAAGAGCAGTAGCAGAGTTCCTTGCCGACCATCCGGTTGAGGGGGATGAAGCAGTTGAGTACCTATTCCCAGATGAAGCAATTCTGCATATCGACGAGGAAACTTGGACAATGTACTTTGACGGAGCGCCAAATCAACATGGGTATGGGATAGGAGTGTTGCTGATAGCACCCGACAATTCCCGTATCCCTCTAGCCTTCAAACTCCGGTTCAAAGTCTCAAATAATGAAGCAGTATCACGGTTGCATTGTCGGGTTTGGAAGCAGCCCTGAATTAGGGCAAGACTACCGGACGCCATTGGGGATTCGAACCTTGTTGTGTCTCAAGCTAAAGGAGACCGGAAAGTAAAAGAGGAAAACATGATGATGTATCATCAAACCTTGGATTTGCTGATTCCTCGGTTTGAAAAGTTAAGTTTACTCATCTACTAAGAGAGAACAACAAGTTCGCAGACGCTTTAGCAACTCTATCATCCATGATAGACATCCCACGGAGTCCGAATGCGCCCAAATATTATTGACCGTAAATTTGCACCGCTTATGAGTCGATTGCAACCATAGATGAAGTTCGTGATTTAACACCCCGGTATCACGACATCCGAATTTCTTGGAGAAAGAAACATACCCGCCAGGTGAATGCCAAAGACAAGAGGGCAATAAGAAGGTTGGCCGCTCACCATCATCTCATGGGGTAAATCAGATAGAAGGGGTCATCCGGGAATGCATAAACCGTGTGTTGATGTCAAGAGTCCAAGCGTCGATGGAAGCCATCCACGGGGGAATGTGGTGCACATATGAATGGGGTGATGTTGGCACGAAGATCCTTAGACAGGTTATTATTGGTCCACCATGGAGGAGGATTGTATTGGTTTTGTTCGGGCGATGCCACAAATGTCGATCCATGCAAATCGCATGAACATCCCGCCGCCGGTCAGACAACATGACTTCGCCATGGCCATTTTCACCGGGGAATTGATGTGATCGAGCCGCCACGCCGAAAGGGTCGAATGGGCATGAGTTCATCCTTGTAGCGATAGATTATTTCACAAAGTGGGTTGAGGCCCAATCTTATGCAAAGGTTGAAAGCTTCACACGCTGCAAAATTCATCGAAACAACATTATCTCGCCGCCACGAGTCCCAAATGAAATAGTTTCGCATAATGGTTCCCACTTCAAGAAGGAGGTGATTGACTTGTTGGAGAAATACAATGTGGCTTTTCATAAGTCATCTACTTATCGCCGCAAACCAACGGAGCAGCTTGAGGCCGCCAACAAGAATATCAAGCGATATTACGTAAGATGGTGGAAACCTATCAGGATCGCCGCATAAGCCGCCGCTTGCTCAGGGCTACAGGACTTCGATCGAACTTCTATCGGGCGACTCCATACTCATTGGTCTATGGGATGGAGGCCGTTTCTACCAATTGAGATTGAGGTCCCGCTATTACGAGTATTGGCCGAAAGTGCCGATAGTCAAGCAGACAAAGAGAACAGATTTGAGGAACTCATGCTTTTCGATGAAAGAAGGTTGAAAGCACTGTACCACGTCCAAGGTTATCAACGTAGAATTGCTCGGGCTTTTAACAAGAAGGTTAAGTCCAGGAACTTGAAAGAAGGAGATTTGGTACTCAAAGACAACCGAGCTCCCATCCACGACCCAAGGGGCAAGTTCAGACCCAATTGGACTGGTCCTTACATCATCAAGTCAATCTGGTCAGGTGGAGCTGTGGTTCTGATGGATCTAGATGGCTTGGAGTTTTCCCAACCGATCAACATGGACAAGTTGAAGAAATATTATCCCTGAGAGGCTCGCTAGGCCGAAAACCCGAAAGGGCGACCTAGGCAAAACTCAGAGCATAGAAAATTTGAAAATTATAAAAACTGAGCTCGCAAGGTTGAAAACCCGCAAAGGGCGGCCTTGGCAAAAGTTAGAGCGCAAAAGGAGAGCAAAAATACTCGAGCTTAACCCGATCCCGAACTACGAAGACTTGATTCCCATCTTTGGGATACGAGGCGCCTTCATCTTGAAGTTCACCACAATCTTTTCCCGATCAACTTTGTCCATTCTCGATCATCTCACCATCTCTATTCATCAAGATTTATCGTGATCTCCCAGACAAGGTTATTCAAACTAGGGGCAACTTTCCGCTGCCATGAAGTGTTACGCATCATTCAGCACTAGGGGCAACTTTCCGCTACACTTTGCCGAGGCACCTTTTTCAGACTAGGGCAACTTTCCAGTTGCTAGGATTCGAGTTGTGCATCTCAAAGGATGTATCTCAGCGTGTCCAGCTCGATCCATATCGAAGATAGTTTTGAAAAGTTTTAATAAAAGTTGACTTAATTCAAAGTAATCTTTTCACAAATAAGTTCATTTTTTGACCAAAAGTGGAGTATTTTCAGTGTTACAACCTTCAATTTCATTGATTTCAAAACAGAGTTCTTTTGCTCTTGCATACAATTGAAGTTGCTTTTTATTACATTCATAAAGAAAACTTGAAAGTACTAATAAAGCAATAACTGGGGCATAGTCCAAGTCAGTGTCCTCGCTCGCTTCAGAGCTTGTTGAAGCCTCGATGCCAACCTAGGCCCAACTCAGGCCTCCTCGTTGAGCCAATCCCAAAGACTCATCGATAAAGTGCAACCGAAAATAGCAGGGGCGAAGCTCTCTAACTCTCCATGTCAGGCCTGTCGAGCCAATGCACCTCGAAATCGAAATGTAGCCGATACTCTATCCTCCGTGGGCAAGTCCGATCATGGCCAAACCGGGCGCAGAATCCGGAATGGGAAATAGAACACAAAGTGAGTCAAGCCGACACCGAATCCCGACCTGTCGGGACATGCTATAACTCATTGCCGGGAGATTGAGCCAAGGGCAACGCCAAGCAATGCGATCTGCCGACAGATTGCACATCCATTCAAACCACCAGCTCTCATCAAGAGCATTCACTAGGCGTTGCCGAAAGAAGTAGCCACGGGCTGAATAAACAGGACAAGAGTCCACAACTTGCAATTTATCCATCAACCATATCTGGGAAGGGATGAAAAATGAGAGAATAAAGAATAGAGAGATGTGCGATGAGAGAAAAGTAAGATAAGGGTTTTGTGAGAAAAAATCGAGCCCGAGGGCCGAGTGATGTGAGCCAATATACATGTGAGCATGGGTGGGAAACATTACCTGCAACAGTAGTGGACTCCCTGCAAACCTGGTTGTCTCCTGGCGGTAGAAAGCATCCAAGCCCATCAATGTCTCAGCCAGAGTCATGGCAATACAACTCTTTCCTTCTCTCAAACCTTGAGCGACTTCAATCAAACGGAGGCTAGTTCTCCTAGCCCGAGACAAACGTAAAATGAGATAGTAGGCACAAGCAGAGGGCGGTCACGAAGCCTTGCCAATAGTGGTTGCCGCGATCACCAAAGATCGAGAAGCGGTAATCGACTCGGAATGTCCAACATTCCATCACCAATCGAGATCTAGCATCATGCGATTAAGACCGCACATCCGCCTCTAAGGTCTGGGCATAGTTAAAATTGAGTCAAGATTTTTCGCCGCCGACTCCATCAAGATTTGAAAATCTTCAAAAGTAGGACATACCTCTTGCCCGCCAAAGCTAAAGACGGCGTCACCGGTTCCAAAACCTTGCCGCGCATGGAGGAAAGGAAGATGCAAGGAGTCCGCTTAGCGTGAATAGTGCATTCAAGCCGAAACCCCGAAATTCAACTTCTCCGAGCCATCTAAAGAAGAAATCCAAGACGAAGATTTTCGTGAGAAATGCTTCCATTTTGAGAGGAAAGGTGATGAAATGAATAAGTTCCAAGAGTGGAGCTTTTATAGGAGGCTAAAACACTATTCAAGGGACACTTGTCAACATTTTGGTGGTCACGGAGGGTGGCCGGCCGCCACCTATCCTAGTAGGCCGCCACCTCTCCAATCTCATCGCAAAATGCTTTCTACCGCATTGGTCCCATTTTGCCCGCCGAAGAAAGTTTGAAGCATTTTCATGCATCGAATGTCAAGGCCTCCATTTCTATCGGTTTCGATATATTCCATCATCCGCATCGTCCGTCTTCAAGTATGTTTTGTTTTGCTTATCGAGTTGTTGTTTTGCTTATCGAGTTGTAAGTTTTGTCGAAATAGCCGTGATTTTGTGTTTTGAGTTGTTACTTTTTGATTATACAATTTTGTTAAGTCTTGTTTATTGAGTCATTAACATTGTTGTATTTTGTTTATCGAGTTGTAAACTTGCTAAGATTCTCATATTTCTTAGTGAGTCGATTTGTTTTTATTTGTTGCGCTTCATTACTAACCCGATAAATACATGAGGCACATTTCAATTCAATTCCATTTTTGTGCAAAATGATGCGATGCGATGCTAAGAATTTCAAATACAAACATCTTTTCAAAAGCTGTTTCATTCCATCATGTTTTACAACAAATAAAGGTACAAGTTTTACACAAAATAAAACTGCCTAACAATGTGCAAAGTGCTACAAACTACTAGCCAAAAAGCAGAATAAAGCAGGAGATAACATCAAGTCCTCGAACGAGAATGGGAGGCCCTCTCATCCTCTTCTCATGGATAATCTCAGATCACCATCACCATCCGGATCGGAGCCGCCATCCTCCGGATCTCCTCAGCTCATCTCCGCCTCCCGAACCAAGACCGAACCTCCTTCCCCAGAGATGCCTCCGACGACATGATCTCGACCTCCTCCTCGCATCCTCGACAATGGGTGCCTCAAGGCTCATGAGACGACCTCGCTCCTCGAGCTCCCAGAAGGCCCGGATGGCCCAAATCCTTGAGTCCTCAGACTCGAAAGCAGTCTAGCGCCGACCTCTCCGAGAAGGTTCGGAGGCCCACCTCGTGTCGAAGCATACACGGAGGCATCTCAAAATGAAAAGTGCAATGCGCCGCTCAAACATGAAAAGCAGTGCAAATACAAGATGTAAGTGGGTGTGCCAGATGTGTTCTACACACCTATCGGTAATGGAATGTTTAAAGCCGAGCATGTTAACAAAAATATGATAAATGCAAGAAAGATGAAGGGTACCGAAGCCCATGATGGACATCTCAGGCCTCTCACGCAGACCATCCTCAAGCGAGGCCACCACCCCGAGCATCCGTCTATGTACTCCCGAGGTGGCCGCAGACACAAGCTCAACTCATCAATAAATAAGCAATCGCCAAAATGTCTGTGGTGACAAATGAAAATGGTAGAACATACCGGCAGAGTCAGATCACCGACGATTCGTGACCAGCATCGAGGCTCCATAGGGATCGGAATCGGGAGGTAGCCCCATACCGCCAACTCACAACTCACCAAGATCTCCGCCATCCAGGTGATCAAGAGTCGGAGGGATCGGAGGAATCGAATCGCTTCTACCTCTAGATGTACCGCCCTGCTAGAAGAAGGGATATTCAGAGCACGGGCGCGACTCAAGATGGTGCGCCAAGGACCTCCGTAGGAGCCCAGACTTCTGCCGTGGGGGCATCAGTATATGCGGCGATAGGTGGCGAGTTCCTCAAGAAGATGTAATAAAGCATCACCGCCTCAAGCATAGCACTATCGACCTCCTCGGGATAATCTATCAACAGTCCGCATGGTGTCTGGAGGCACAGCAGGAGGGTCCTGAGAATTGCTCCCCCATATCTCGACAACAAAACGCTCCCCAGAACTAAGCTCGCCGACCGTCCTCGAGAAGGAACTCAGACTGAACTAGTCGACCTCCGGGAACCGATTGTCGAGATCATCGCCAAAGATCGCCAGGTCGCCAAGGATTCATGGACAACCAAAGGTATAAATCAATCAAATCGTAATATATAACAGATCAAAGATGAAAATGAAAGGAGCCGAGAGTTCAAATACTGCCGCCTTAACAAAGGTCAAAGCACTGCCGCAGAGAGAAGAGAGTCTCGAGGCCTCGAGATGCTCACCCTCAAACATCAATGAATACGGAGTCGCTTGAGGCCCCGCCACCTCCATCTCCCGAGCTAATGTGGGAAAATACACATACACCCATAGCCGAGAAAAGCAAGGTAGAATGTGAATACAGAATGCAAAGTGCCGTGTGTGCAAAGTGAACAAGTAATAAGGAGCAAAATGTAAATCAAGAGGATGTAATGTACCTCCTGTGCTCTCCAAGAGTCAGCCGAGTAAGTCCCTCAGGTGCGAGATCAAGGCCATGTAACAAGACAGGTAGCTAAGCGCCGCCTAATCATACCGCCGACTGTGAGAGGTCTACCAGAGCGCCAGAGATATAATCCTACCATGTTCTCTATCAAGAAACAAGGTGGTGCCAAGAGATACATAAGGAAACCATGCATATCGCTTCCGCCTCAGAGTCTCAGTGCTCCATCTGTGGGTCACGGAAATGGGAAGCAAACCAGAGTATCGGACCTCCCAACCTCTCGTTTACAAAGCGGGTGTGCCCCCAATAGGTGCATCCAGGCAGCCTCCCACTGACCCATATCCTCGTCATAGGGAATGGGCCCACCGCCTACGCCTAGGCCGGTGAGTACAGCGAAGTCCAACGGGGTCATGGTCATATCCCCGGTGGCAGAAAAATGGAAAGAATTGGTGGTGTCCCACCATCTCTCCGCCAAAGCAGCAAATAAAGTCCTACTGATGAGGCAATGAGATAAGCCTCTGCAGAATGGCCCGAATCTCGCAAAGTCAACCAATCCCCGCACAGCTTCCGGAAGCTCAAAATACCACTCTCAAGCATGACGGAGCTATATCCTCAAGATCAGGCGAGAGTGAACTCAAGATTTCAAATAAATGCATAGATCAAAGAAATGAAGTGAAAATGAGTCAGTGCAAATGAAGTGAAAATGAGTCAGGCAAATGGAGTGAAAATGGGTCATGGTTCAAGAATTTGGTATTTGGGACTGTGTGTTCTACTTCTAATCAGTGGACTGTGCGTTCGCTTCAAGTTTGGGACTGTGTGTTCTACTTCTAATCAAGATGTGGTGTTCGCTTCAAGTTTGGGACCGTGTGTTCTACTTCTAATCAGCTGTGTGTTCGCCGTGTTCTACTTCTAATGGACTGTGTTCGCTTCAAGTTTGGGACCGTGTGTTCTACTTCTAATCAAGTGGTGTTCGCTTGGGACTGGTGTTCTACTTCTAATGGACCGTGTGTTCGCCTAAGTTTGGGACCGTGGTGTTCTACTTCTAATCAAGGATGTGTTCGCTTCAAGTGTTCGCCTAAGTTTGGGACCGTGTGTTCTACTTTCAATCAGTGTTCTACTCTCAATAAGTGGGACTGTGTTCTACTTCTAATCAATGGGCAGGTGTTCGCTTCAAGTTTGGGACTGTGGTGTTCTACTTCTAATCAAGGCCGTGTGTTCGCTTCAAGTTTGGGATCAGGTGTTCTACTTCTAATCAAGCAATGTGTTCGCTTCAAGTTTGGGACCTGTGTTCTACTTTCAATCGGGCAATGTGTGTTCGCTTCAAGTTTGGGATCAGGTGTTCTACTTTCAATCAAAGTCAGGTGTTCGCCTAAGTTTGGGATCGTGTGTTCTACTTAATCAAGGTCGTGTGTTCGCTTCAAGTTTGGGACCGTGGTGTTCTACTCTCAATCAGCTGGGTCGTGTTCGCTTCAAAGTCGGGTCATGGTTCGTAAAATCTGAAGTTTGGGACTCGTGTGTTCTACTCTTAGTCAAGATGTGTCGTGGTGCTCATTTTCAACTTCGTTGTGTCTTCTGTGAATCAATGTTTGAGTTGTGTTCAATTTCTAACTAATGTGCACCGTATGCTCACAATTATTCAAATATGCCAGGTGTTCATGAAATTCAAGTGTTTAAGTCACATGCTCACGATGCAAGTATCATGTCGTAAGTTAAACTGCGTGTCTAAGCATGGCAGGAGTATGAAATGCACGAGAAATACAGAGAATAAAGTGAAATACCTCTGCATCGCAGGAGAGGTGCCGCCGCCTCGTAGAAGAAGATCCCCGTGCTCGATCGTTGAATTCGTGAAATGACGAAAAGTGGCTCATGGAAGCCTATGCATCACCGAGCATAACGACGGAATGAAAGGGCGGACCTCTGGCAAGGTCATGAGATCAAAATCATCCCCAGCACTGGAGGACCTCCACCGAATGGAAAATGACCCGCCATTGCAAGAAATCAGAAAGAGGAGCAAAATGAGCAAAATGAGCCAAAATTGGAAAAAGTCAACAAAAGTCAACTCTCAGGAAATGAAAAGTCAACAAAAGTCAACTCCCGGGAAAATTTTCCAAATAATGAGACAAAATTACCTCAAGTGGTGAAAATGAGAAGAGAAGCCCCGAAGTCAAAATTTAGTCGCTTAAAGTGCTTAAATCTGAAAGATTTCACAAAAACAACTTGCGTGGGAGGCCGAGGGCGCGTATAAAATGCAGATCTGAAAGAGAAAATGGCTTAGAGAGCAAGAGGAGAGAATTCCACACTTGGGGGTGTGATTTCGGAGGCAATGGGCAAGCATATATATAGAAATGCAAAATGACCAAAATGCCCCTACTTTGGGCAGGTGGCCGGCCGACCACCTAACCTGGCTGGCCGGCCACCCACTTTTTCCCCGGCCGATGGCCTCCTAGGGGAGAGCTGGCCGACCATGTCCCCACCCCTCCCTACCTCTCGCAAATTTTGAGGAAAATCTGAGTTCCTGACCAAAAAGTTGAAGAAAAGTGCACTTTCTGGCGCCGAATTGCTCCGCCGAACTTTAACTGCAATTATTGACATGTGTCTCATCATTATTCATCAAAATCAGAGTGTATCCTTTTTAAACATGTTGTGACCTCTCCGGAGGTAAATCGAGGTCATGATCGAGTTGCCGCCGAATGCGCTGCTTTCCCATATTTCATGTCAAATGGGCATCCCGATTTGTGCTCGCTTTTCATTATTTGGCTCATAATTTGCATTCTCATGAATGTTTTGCATTGTCATGCATGTTTTCTTGATGTACCATACTTCTATGCTCGAACATGCATTGTCGCGCATTATCTTTTCTCGCTGTGTTGCATCCTTTCACCGATAATCGTGTGTGTCAAACTTTTCGAATCATAGGAATCGCATTGAATATATGTTGTTAGCATATTGTTCTTGTTGAATTTCTCTTTGCGTGCAGCACGATATTGTATGTACGGTTCATTTGAGGTCAAAAGTACTGCATTTAATCGCAGTATCGATCTTCTCCGTGAGACGCGACGAGAATTGAATGATTCTCCGCATTCCTAATCGCATGAAATGTAGTTCTTGCTTTGCATTCTTGCTTAAACCGCATCTATTTGTCAATACTTGTTTCATTACAGCCTTGTTGCACTTGCACAATCACCGCCCGCTACTATCATTTGCATTCTCGCCTCGCGGGCACACATTTCGCTTATCTTGTATGATTGTCTAAGTCTTCTACTTGTCAAAATGGGTCGCCTCGGCTTTGACATTCACTCGCCACTTGACTTCCGAAGTTCACAAAGAGGGGCAATCAGAGACACCCCATTTTTGACCGACCTTAAGACTCAGACGCCACCGATTGAGCGCCGGTGATGTTGCATATATCAGGCTCGCTCAAGTCTCAGAGTCGCGCGCCACCGCCTCCCGACTTCCGAACTTTCTTCTCTACCTTGTCTCTTGCCATAACCGTGCTCGGTTTTCTCTGCTTTTCTTTCCCGAGGAAGGGAGTGGTCCCAGAGATTATCTCCGGTGGCCGTGAGCTACTTTTTGTGGTCAGAGGCCATTTTGCCCATTTCGAGTCTTGCCTCTTGCTGGATCGCCAAGCCGTCAGGCCTCGGCTCGGGACCGCCCAACCATCTCCGAAGTTCTCCGGTTTTGGCTTGCACCTCTGCTTTATAGTTCCGAGGAACACTGGGCCTTCGATGCCACTTTCGTGCTCAGAGTCGGTTTCGGGACCTCGAATCGCGGCTTGGGCCCCGAGCATTCATTTTGCATCGCTTTTCTCGATTTTTGGCAGAACCTGCTTTTGTCATTCCGAGGGACACTTTGCAGCCAGATGCCACTTCCGCACTCGCAGCCCCATTTTCGGATCCCGAATTGCTCGCTTTTGGCCCCGAGCGCTCATTTCTCATTAGTTTTTGTTCAAATTTGGCAGTAATCTGCTTCAACACTAGAAGATCACTGGGGTGGAGGCCAGCAATTATCCCAGATAACCGCTTCTCCGAGCCTGCTTTTTCACTTCCGCCAATGTTGAACACCCTGGGGTATTTTCTTCCAACCAAAGCTACATATCTGTGATCGTGGGACATGGAGGACCCTAAAAACTATGGTCGGCCGAAATTGTGGAGTTCATTTTGAGCCTCTCCTTCAAGCTCTATGTTGTGGCTCTCGCCTGTTGCCAATTTCCGACCTTGGAACCTTGTTGCACACATCCGAGGACCCTAAAGTTGGTGGTCGGCCAAAATTGCAAAGTTTCATTTTTGAGCCTCTCCTTCAAGCTCTATGTTGTGGCTCTGCCTGAGTTGCCAGATTCACCCCGGGCCTTATTCTACACACTTGGGAGGACACCAATCCATAGTGGTCGGCCAGAAAATTTGTTGTCCTTTTTTTGACCCTGGCCGGCCGGCCATGGTGGGTGGGTGGCCGACCAGGTGGGGTGGCCGGCCGGCCTCCTTGCAGAAAACCACCTGGCCGGCCAGCTTTCTGCTTTCCACCAAGATACCGTCCGGATATTTTTGCTAAAATATCACCCCATCCGGGGGATATTTTGGGAGGGAAAGCTTGGGTGCTTTTCCCTCCCCTTTTACACTCTTTTGTGCCTATTTAAAGGGACCAACAGCTCCTTTACCTAGGTTAGAAAATTTGCTCTCAAGAACACCTCTCCCAAATCCTCCATCTCCATAGCCAAAACTCAAGAAAAAGCTTCAAGTGTCAAAGCCAATTCCTTCATCAACCCTTAGCTCCACCATCCCCACTGCCCTTCCAGCAGCAAGGAAGTGTTCTCCAGTGGCTAAGAAGCACCAAATTCAGGCCAAGAGGTAGCAACAATCGGATCTTCAAGGGTAAGTCTTCAAATCTCTTTTTGTAGCATAATTTTGCTTCCTTTTTTTACCCTATTTCCTTTCAGTTTTTGGGCCTTGACCCCTACTAGTTTTAGGCTTATTTTGAGCCCCTCTACAACTTTGTAGAAGGGCTCAACTTCATTTGGTGTCTCTATGATACACTTGTTTCAATATCTAGTTTGTATGTCACAATCTTGCATGCTATTTTTAGCCTATTTGCATTTGTTTTTGGGGCTCCGACCCCTACTGGTTTTGTGCTTATTTTGAGCCCCTCTACAACATTGTAGAAGGGCTCAACCTTGTTTGGCCATTCTATATACCACCTCCCTTTGAAATCCACTTTAGGCCCTGATTCTTGCATGTTTTGTAGCCTTTTGTGCTTTTGGTTTTAGCTCTTGGTCAGAACTGAAAGGGGTCTTGTTTTTCCCCCCTCTACATGTTTCATGAAGAAAGTTTTGTTGTTTGGTGTATGCTTTGCATGTCTCTTGTTATAACCTCTTTTGAGCTCCATTTTGAATGGAATTGTTAGCATGTTTGCATATTGATTTTGGGGCATCCATAAACTGAATATATGCTTATTTTTGGGCCCTCTTCAGTATTGTAGAAGAAAGTTTTTCCATTTGAATTTTCTATATACTACTTGCTTCAATACCCCTCTCTTGGCCCTTATTCTTGCATGCTAATGTTGACCCATCTATGCTTACAATTCGGCCATGTTTATAACTGAAAAATGCTATTTTTTTGGACTGCCTTGCTACTGTTTTTGCTTTCATGTGTCAATTTTGCATGTTTAGTATGGCTATAGGCCATTTCGCACTTAGAATTGCATTTCGATGATTTCATGCTTTGATTGTCATTTCACATCATTTCGGGGCTGTTTTCCCTTCATTTAGTGGCTGAAATTTGGTTTGCATGCTTGCATATCATTTCCCATGTCATTTTATGCCTTAATGCATTGTTTTCGGTTATGCTGGCACGCATTTCGAGGCACCTCCGCTTTTATCCGACGGCCCTATGTGAGTGTGGCCGAGGCTCTCTCATGTTGGTGTAAGCCCAATTTGCATTCCGTATGCCATTTCATCCCATTTCATCATCGCCGGTTTGCGTGCAGTACGCTGCTTTCGAGGCACTTCAGTTGTATCCGATTTTCTCATTTTATCATCGCCTCAGTTTGCGTGCCTGTGGGCGCGTGTTTCGAGGCACTTCGGTTGTATCCGATTTTCTCATTTCATCATCACCTCGGTTATGCGTGCACGTAGGCGCTTTGGCACTGCCGGTTGTATCCGATTTTCATTTATCATCGCTTCGGTTATGCGTGCAGGCACGCATTTCGAGGCACTTCGCTTTTATCCGATTTTCATTTCATCATCGCCTCGGTTATGCGTGCGGGTGCACGCATTTCGAGGCACTTCGGTTTTATCCGATTTATTTCATATCATCGCGCCGGTTATGCGTGCGCGTGCACGATTTCGAGGCACTCTGTTTTATCCAATTTGCATTTCATGCCATCGCCTTGGTTTGCGTGCCCGCGTGCACGCTTTTCGAGGCATATCATTTTCATCTCATTTTCACAGCATTGTGCATACTAGGTTGTATCTTAGATTGCATTCATGCATTACCTCGATTTATGCGTCTGCAGCACGATTTCGAGGTTACTCATTTTCATGGCATTGTGCATGCTATATCACATATTAGTCGCATTTCATGCATATCATGCATATTGCACGGAAACGAGGCGCTTTTGTACTCGAGTAACGGAACGGTCTCAATTCCCAAGTCACCGACAATCCGGATTACCCATGATGGAGTTAAGTTTTGTTGTAGCATTCATCCCTATATTGAGTTGTGCAATCCGGTTCTCGCCATCATGCATCGGTATGCGTGATTGGTGGCACGAGGATCGAGGCATGCATATATTTGTGAAAATACATTGCTATGCCCTTTTCTCGCTACAAAGAAAATCGAGGATCAACAACTTTTTTCGAGTCCGGCAAGATTTCGAGAAATCGCAAACAGAGGCTAATCGGGCATCCCAAAGGATTTCGCCAAAATTTCAACAACATCATCTATCGGCAAGGCGCCCGCTTGCACGGCTTTATGCCTTTCTTAGTTTAATTTGTACAATTAATTAGAAATCAGATTATTCTTTCATTTTGATCAGATATTATTTATTCGACCCTCTCGCGAGGGCATAATTGTAATAAGGGTGTGTGAGTGTGATGTATGTCTTCCAACCCCATTTCTTTCTCCCTTTTATTTACCCGCTTTGATGGTTAGATATAGGGCATATTTCAATTAGCATACAAGATGACAAAGATGTTTGCATCATTCATCTGCTTTTGCACGCATCTTCGGCAAGATCATACAAACCGTGATCAGATTTCAATTCCAAATTGAATACATGTTAGTCAGAGCATCTCATATGCCATGTTTAGAATAGCCGAGCTCGCTATAGTTGCATTTTGCATGTGTTGCATTAGGCATTTCAAAGATATTTAGGATCATGCATGATTTCTAATCGCTTGTTTTGGCTGGGAGTACTCGGTAAGTTTTATGCTTTAGCATCCTTGCATGCGTGTGAGTGTTGCCATGATAGCATGCTTACCATGAGGCTAAATGCTTATGTGATATAACTGCCTTGAATGCCTGTGGGTGGAGGTTGAGTTATCAGAATTGGGACAATCCATCAATTGCTTATTTTAAGCCCTCTAGATAGTGGCAAAATCATGCATTTTAAGCCTACTGAGGGTAGCAAACCATTTTCAAACAAACAAACATGAAATGTTTTGTTCCAATTCAGACGCCCATTTATACTTGTTTGTCATGAAAGCATCACATAGTAACCTAGGCTAATAACCTAATAAGAACTCACAATGTTTTCAAAACAGATATCATGGTTAGTAGAGGCGGTCTTTGACCGGCGAGAGGGTGCTCACGATGTGACCTTCCCTAATCGCACTCCAAGTTCCCGAGCCAACTTTGGTGATGACTTTACACGGCCTTTTCGCACCGAGTCGTGGTTTCCTAAATTTCCCATTTTAAAATATTTAGGTGGCGACTCTGTTATCTGGCAAAGCAGTCCATGTTTGGCACTTCTTTCAAAAAATCTGTTTTTCTTCAAAACGATTTGCCGGATTTGGACTCTTTGGTTCAGATTTAGAACCGTAACAAAATCGAGTCCGAACTGTAGCGAGGTCCCTCGTCGGGCGTTGTTACAATCAGTTCCGAGACGAAGGCTTGGTGAAAGAGTTACAGAAGATTCGAAGGCAAATTGATTGAGTTGGGTAATTTGTGTATTATCTTTGTAATCTTTCTTTCTTCAATAGTGGATTGATTAGTGGTGTTTCACCCATAGTTTTTGATTACGATTGAAGGTTCTTCAATTGTGGTTTTTCCATGTAAAAATTGTTTGTGTCAATTTATTGTTTATTCCGAAAAACAAACAATCTAAATCACTTTCGTAAGTGCTTGTTGATTTAGGTTGTGAGTTTTGGATTATTGGGATTTGGAATATTTTAATCTTGATCTAATCACGAATCACTTAGGATTTTCAATTGGTATCAGAGCGAGTCACTCTTTGTTTTTTATCAAAACTATAGAAGTGTGATTTTGTGTGATTAGTATTATGGATTCTATTCGTGAAGGTAACTCGACTCATAGACCTCCTTTACTCGACGGTACAAACTATTCTTATTGGAAAGCTCGTATGAGAGCGTTTTTAAAATCCATCGATGAGAAAGTTTGGCACTGCATAATCTATGGGTGGAGTGAACCTATTGTCACCATTGATGGTGTTGATATTCCTAAACCCCTTGATAAATGGGACATAACTGATTAGCAAAACTCGAGTTGGAACAGTAAGGCTCTCAATTCCTTGTTTTGTTCCGTCACACCTGAAGAGTTTCGTCAAATCTGCACGTGTGAGGTGGCAAAAGAGGCTTGGGACATTCTTGAAACGATTCATGAAGGTACTACTTCTATCAAAAGGCCAAAACTTCAACGTCTCACCTCCGCCTTGGAAACCCTTTTTATGCAGGATGATGAGACGTTTGATGATTTCTATGCAAAACTTAGTGATATCGTTAATTCTCGTTTCACACTCGGTGAAAAAATCCTAGAAGCTAAAGTGGTTGGAAAAATTTTGAGGTCTTTACCCGAGAGGTTCCAATCAAAAGTGACAGCCATTGAGGAGGCTCAGAATGTTGATACCTTCAAGCTTGATCAATTGGTTGGAAACTTGCAGACTTATGAAGCCCACCAGATTTCAAAGAAAAAACAAAAAGATAGTGCGGCTTTCACTAGTGCTCATGAGACTGCAAAAACTCCGGAGACTGAATTTGATTTAGAGTCTGAGATGACGGCTATGTTTACTAAACAGTTTAAAAAAAATTTGAAGAAAAAGAAGCCTAATTTCAGAGACCCTATTTCAAAAGACAAGAGTAATGAAAAACCCAAAACTTTTCCACCAAAATTTGCTCAAAAAACTGAAAAGAAGATTGTAAAGGGACAAGGGGTCAAGTGCTATGAATGTCAAGGGTTTGGTCATATTGCCCTTGAATGCCCTTCGAAAAAGAATCGAAAGAAAGTTTACTATGACTTGGGATGATGAAAGCGGGTCGAAGCAAGAACCCGAAGAACCTGAATCCGGTGAAGACGGGGATAGTGCTTTCATGGCATTTTGGACCACTTTTTCTCAACCTCTTCCAAAGCCATCAGAATTAGCTCGTGGTTAGAACCTGCATCATGCTCCCATCTTTGATGGGACTAACTACCTGTATTGGAAAATCAGAATAAGGGCTTTTCTGAGAGCTTTTGAACCAGAAGGTTGGCAAGCTATTGAAGAAGATACAGAAAGTATAGACAATCCGGGCAATCAGAGAGCCCTGATTACTATTCGTGGAGAAATTTCCTATGAAGAACAGCAATGAGTTGTTCACTGCACAAAGGCTAAAGATGCATGGGAAATTCTGAGCCAATTCCATGAAAGAGAAGTTTCACCTTCACCACCATCCAACAACTTCCCTGCCTTGGTTGCTAGATTGGATGAGGTCATGGAGAATGAAGAGCAAAAAGAGGATGATGAAACATCTGAAGACAATGATGAGATCAATGGCGATGAACTACAACAAGCTTACGAAAAGTTGTACGAGGAATCTCTAAATTTGTCCAAAATCAACGACAAACTCTCTCTCAAGCTCAAAACATGTGAGAGTGAGAATGTCAGGCTAAAAGGAGAACTTGTAGCAGCAAAACATAATGTCATCAAGATCTCAAGTGACAGGCAAGACTTATGTGAAAAACTTCTATCCTGTGAAACTGAAAGGAATGAACTTCTGAAAGTGTATTCCACATATGAAGAATAGCTTGAAAGCTTTGAGATGTCACAAGCTGCATTGGAAGAGAGAGTCTATCAGAAAGATGAAGAACTTCGCATTGCTAGAGCAACAATCTCCATGTGGAACAAAGGTTCCAAATCTCTAGATGACATCCTCGGGTCTCAACAAATGGGTTGTGACAAAAGTGGGCTAGGCTATGGTGCAATAGCTCACAAGGGATAGGCCTTTACCTCACATAACCTGAAGACTCAAGCAAAGGGAAAGTTGAAGGTAGACCAGGATGATTCCTCTCTTCATCTACCGAAAGTGGGTAAGATCAACAAAAGGGAGGTAAAACCTGTTTTTATTTGTCATCATTGTGGTAGGTATGGCCACATTCGTCCTTATTGCTATGAACTGTTTGGTAAGGTGTCTCAAAAGGATAGAAATTCGAATACATTTTGGGTTAGGAGACAACCTTACATGTCTAGGCGAAATACCAAGATTTCTGAGGGTGTTCACAATGCCAAGATATTGACCAAGACCAAAAGGATTTGGGTGAGGAAAGATGATTTGACTTGTTTAGTTGTTCACACTGCCTTAAAAGCACGTGACTCACACATGTGGTATCTTGATAGTGGCTGCTCTCGTCACATATCTGGTAACAAATCTTACTTCACCTCTCTTGAAAAATATGAAGGAAGAATTGTTACCTTTGGAGATGGCGGCACTTCTAGAGTTATTGGCAAAGGCTCTATAAGTGTTGCTGGTCTTCCCAAGCTGGATAATGCTCTACTTGTTGATGGTCTTAAAGCAAATCTTTTGAGCATTAGTCAAACGTGTGATTCCCATCATGAAGTATTGTTTTCTAAAAATAAATGTGAAATTTTGGATAAAAAGGGAAATACTGTCTTACATGGGGTTTGCACATCTGATAACTGCTATGGGATTGTTACTACTAATGATCTCACTTGTCACTCTGTCATCATAAGTAATATTGATTTGTGGCATCAAAGATTAGGTCACATGAATTTCAAAGACCTAACTAAGATAGCCAACAAAGAGCTTGTGAGAGGAGTACCTAAACTGGGTAAGAATCTGAGCTATGTGTGTGGACCATGTCAACTTGGAAAGCAAACCCGTGCCCCTCATAAAAAGGTGAACAGCTTTACAACCAAATGTCCTCTTGAATTGGTTCACATGGATTTAATGGGTCCTACTCGCACTGAAAGCATTGGAGGTAAAAGATACATTTTTCTAACTGTTGATGATTTTACTCGGTTTTCATGGGTAAATTTTTTAAGGGAAAAATCTGATACGTTTGATGCTTTCCAGGCATTAGTCCTTAAAATCCAAAATGAACAGGGTGTTTCCATTGGGCGTATCATAAGAATCCGAACTGATCATGGTCGTGAATTTGAAAATAGTTCGTTCTCAGATTTTTGTGATATGCATGGAATTAAGCATGAATTTTCTGCACCTATTACTCCACAACAAAATGGAGTGGTTGAGAGGAAAAACAGAGTTGTTCAAGAAATGGCTAGGGTCATGCTCCTTAGCAAGAGTCTTCCTCCAAAGTTTTGGGCCGAAGCCCTAAATACTGTTGTTTATGTCATAAATCGCGTGTATTTAAGGCCTGACACTTTACAAACTCCATATGAATTGTGGAAGGGTTTGAAACCTAATGTAAAATATTTCAAAACTTTTGGGAGTAAGTGTTACATCTTCAAAGATAGAGAGCCCTTGGGTAAATTTGACTCCTGAAGTGATGAAGGTATTTTTATAGGGTATTCAACCAACAGTAGGGCTTTTCGAGTCTATAACCTGCGAACTTCATCTTTAATGGAATCTATCAATGTGGTTATAGATGACACAGGTGCACCTACTCCAGCAACAAATGAGGATGACAATGGTGAGTCTCCAATCTTGGATACTGAACCACAAAATCAAGGAGAAGCTGTGGTCCAATCACAAGAAATTGTTACAGTACCATCCTCATAGGTAAGTTCAAGTCCAAAGAGTGCTCAAAGGGACATCACACCTGTTGCTTCTGTCACCGCAAGTCCTGAGCTTAAACCATCAGCAAGGGTGAAACTGAATCATCCAGCTCAACAGGTGATTGGAAGTATCTCGAATTGAATGAAAACCCAAAGACAGATTTGGGATGAGGTATCACATATGTGTTATGTTTCATTAATTAAACCTAAGAATTTTAAAGAGGCCTTGCTAGATGATAGTTGGGTCAATGCTATGCATGAAGAATTAGGTCAATTTGAACGTAACAAAGTTTGGACTTTAGTTCCCAGACCTAGAGACATGAATGTGATAGGTACCAAGTGGATCGTTAAAAATAAATCTGATGAGAATGGTACTATTGTTAGGAATAAAGCTAGGTTGGTTTCTCAAGGCTACACACAAGTAGAGGGTGTTGACTATGATGAGACGTTTGCCTCAGTTGCACGTCTCGAATCTATTCGTATTTTGCTTGGTGTTGCATGTTTTCTTGGCTTTAAATTGTTTCAAATGGATGTGAAAAGTGCCTTTTTGAATGGGTACTTGAAATAAGAGGCATATGTTGAGAAACCAAAAGGGTTTGAGGACCCTAAATGTCCTAATCATGTCTACAAGTTAGACAAGGCTTTGCATGGCTTTAAACAAGCCCCTCGGGCTTGGTATGATAGACTTACTACCTTTCTTCTTGATAATGATTTTCAAAGGGGTAGTGTTGATAAGACTTTATTTGTGAAACATACTAAGTCTCATATTCTTGTTGCTCAGATATATGTTGATGATATTGTGTTTGGTTCCACTGCTGATCATCTTGTGAAATATTTTTCGGATTGCATGACACATGATTTTGAGATGAGTATGATGGGAGAGTTGTCTTATTTCTTAGGTCTTCAAATTAAACAGTCTCTTTCGGGTATGTTTGTTTTTCAATCTAAGTATGCTAAAAATCTGGTGTCAAAGTTTGGTCTTGAGTCTGCCAAACATGCACGCACTTCCATGAGCACCAGTCTTCACCTCTTCAAAGATTCCTCTGGTATTGATGTTGATCCTACCCTTTGTAGGAGTATGATAGGGAGTCTTTTGTATCTGACAATTACCGTCTCCGATATTTCTTTTCGATGTCGGTGTTTGTGCCCGTTACCAAGCCAGTCCTAAAGAGTCTCACCTTCTTGCGGTCAAACGCATCATCAAATATGTTAATGGGACCTTGGGGTATGGGGTTTGGTTTTCCACTGATACTACAGCTAAAATTACTAATTTTTCGGATGCCAACTGGGCAGGGTGTGCTGATGATAGGAAAAGTACATCCGGGGGGTGTTTTTACCTTGGGAATAATTTGGTTTCCTGGCATAGTAAAAAGAAAAATGCCATCTCTCTTCCCTTCGAGGCCGAGTACATTCTTTGCGGTCAGGAGTTGTGCACAAATGTCAGAGATAAAGCAAGTGCTTCATGATTATGGGATAGAACAGAACACTCTCACACTTTTCTGTGATAACACAAGTGCCATAAACATTTCAAAAAATCCTGTCCAACACTCTCGCACCAAACACATTGACATTCGTCATCATTTTATTCGAGAGTTAGTGGAAGAAGGCTTTGTTGTTCTTGAGCATGTTTCCACTGAGCATCAAAAAGCTGATATTTTTACAAAACCCCTTGATCTTCTTCGGTTTGAGTTCCTTAGAAAGACCTTGGGTGTCATGCTCGATCACTAGAGTGTTACTTGTTCCTTGAGTAGGTGTGAGTGTTTGGCTGTATGAGTGCTTGGTTGCTATAATCTCATTATCATTGATTTCTGTTTTTCTTGCATCCAACTTTTTATGTACACTACTCATGCTGCTTACAAGATCTCATTAATCATTGTTCATAGCTCATTTTGAATGCCCATGCTCATTAAACCTCATGATCTCATTCTGTACACATCCTTGAGATAAATTCTTGCAGGGGTTTCCACACAAGTGATCAAAGTTCTCTATGGACCACTAACAATGTTTCTTATACTTTTACAGTGGAATTGACCGATACTAGCATATCATGGGTTATGTTGAGTTTCTTAACCATCTACGGTTTTTCCCTCAGTTCCTTGAAGTCCGGGTATTAGGAAAAGGCTACCTCAGAGGCACCAACCAGGCCATCACTAAATTTCATTCTTCTCTGGTTCGGTTTCCATACTCTTGAGCGTGAATGCCACCAGTGAGTGCCCACAATAAAGAAAAATTCTGAAAAAAATATAAAAGAAAAGGGGACTAATTGATTGAGGGCGAGCCTCTGCATTTACTCAACAAATACCCTGTGATTCCTAGTGGTTTGACTTTTCTCTGGATTGTTAAGTTACTCTTGGTGGAGGTCCAGCCATCAGATCACTACGAGGATTAACTCTAGCTCAGTGGACTCTCATGGATTGCACACACACACTTAATTTTGTGAGATCTGATGTTGGATTTTGAGTTGTACATTCTCATGTAGCTTATGATCACTGATTATATTTTATCTGCTTTGCTCATGATTTCCAGTGTCATTGTTTTTTTTAAAAAAAAAATTGCAAGTTTACAGACTTCATGAATTGCGGATTATTTCATCTTAGTATTCATTTTTAGCTAAATATGATCACCTACTTTTGTTTCAGGTCTCACCTCTTGATTTTGAGTATAGTGTTATTTGTTTTAAAAAAATAAAACATAAAAAATAATTTTTTTTTAGGTTTGGTTTTTTTCTTCTTGGCTCGAGCGATGAGTTCCTCGCTCGAGCGTGCTTCTACTACTGCATTAGACTTGAGAGCGTGTGTTTTTGGCTCGAGCGAAAAGTTATTGATGGTGTTTGGGAAGTGAGTTTTTATGTAGATTTTATTAGATGTAGGTTTTTATGAGATAAAAAATTTTTGGTGTTTGGGAAGATAGTTGGGTTTTTATGTGGTTGGATATGATGTTTGTGAGAGAAAAAGTGAAATGATTATGGGGTTGGATGTGATATTTTGTTTGGATGTGTTTTTTTTGGTTTTGCAAAACTTTTGTCTTTTAGTGGAAAAAATGAGAAAAAAATTTGGGAACTTGCTTCCCAAACACCACCATTAGCTCGAGCAAACCCCTACCTCACTCGAGTGATAGAGTCTTCGCTCGAGCGACCTGTCACGGTTCAAATTCTGAAGTGGTGCCTTTTCAGTTCATTTGTTTTCCCTCCTTCTTCGTGTTTTCTCTCTCTCTCTCTCTCTCTCTCTCTCCCCTAGGGTTTCTGAGTTGTCCATTGCTGGTCTGGTCTGTGATTTTTCTCTGATTTCTGGGGCTTTCCCTACATTATTGTGCATTCTCCATCGTGGTAAGTTTTTTTTTTGTTTTTTTTCTTTCTTCGTTTGTCCTATGAATATGTCTATACTCTATTTTTCATATAGGTTTTTCTCTCTGTTGTTTTTGGTCCTTCAATCATGTTTTAGAGTTCATTCATGTTTTCGAGTTCTCTCATTGCATCTAGGGTTCGTACTTTGTAGCTTTTTGCTAGATTTTGTGAGGGTTTAATTTGGGGTTTTTTTTTTCTTTCTTTAATTTATTTTTTATTTCTATTGCCTTGTAAGAATAACTTGCTGATTGACTCTCTTATCATACTGTTCCAATACATTGATGTTCTCTTTTATTACTGGCTTTCCTATATTGTTTATTCTGTGGTTGATTATTGTTTCGCTAGCACTGCTAATCATTTCATTTCTATTGTGCTAATGCTATGAGTTTAACTGATTTTCTCACCAATGTTGGAGTAATGTGGTTTGATTGGTTGCTTGTGTTTTGTTTTGGGGTTTTCTGTTACTGGGTTTTGTGCTTGTCTTCTTGGTTTGGATTTGGGGGTTTTCTAAAGTTGTTGGTTAGGTGTTCCTTGTCTGTCTGGCCTCTGTGTTTGTCTTGCTCTGTTTGGGTTGTTTAGTCATGGTGGAATCATCCAAGTGTCGTAAAACCACTGTTTCCCGTCCATCCTTCAACACTAAAAAATTCTTGTCTAAAGAAAAATCTAAGTCATTTCGGGAGTCTTTTGCATCTCGTAAAGTCCATTTAGAGCGCAATGTCCTCCGCAATGCCTTTGAGGTTCTTCCCATTCGGTCTTTATTTGATTCATTAGGCGGAGATCAAGTGTTGCATTTTTCGGGGTCCCCAAAATTTGAGTCTCATCCAGGAATTCTATTGCAATATTCATTCCATTCAGAAAGAACTTCCAGCTTCCTTTAAGACTTGGGTTAGGCAGAAGTCACTTGCTATCACTAGAGATGTGTTTCAGGTATTTCTTGATCTTCCTGAAGTTAGTAATTGTCATTTTCCGTTTCTTACTTGGTCCGGTGTTGATTTTGATAGGGTTGCCTCTGAGTTATGTGGTGTTGACCGGACTTGGCCTGCCGGGGCACTCATTCAGCAGAATGAGTTGCTTCCTTGGTTCCGTCTTCTCAATCTCATTGTATGTGCTAATATTTATGTCACCACCCATTCCTTGCATATTACTCAGGACCAAGGTTATGTTTTGTATTGTATTCATCACCGTCTTCCTATTGATCTTCCAGAAATGATTGTTTCGAAAATGATTGGGGTCTTTGAGGGTAGAAAGTCTTTAGGGCTTCCTTACGGGTGTTTGCTTACCCGTTTTCTCACTTCTCTTGATGTTCCTTTTTCTGATGATGATGAGTTTGCTCACCCTATCAAACCCATTACCAAGCTCACTATTTCCCAAAGTCAGGCCCATGTGAGGGGGAGTGTGTCAGGGGTTGGGAGTTCTGGTGCAGGTGATGCTGATCCCATTGCCAAGAAGGAGGAGTTTGAGGCAGCCACTGCCGGTGCTCCTAATCTACCCGAGATGCCCCCTCGCTCATTCTGTGGCCAGCTGTAGCACTTTGAGCAGGCTGTTACTCGTCGCCTTGATTTTATGGACGGCCGCCTTGATGCCCTTGACAGCAAACTTGATGAGCAGAGTACCATGCTCTCCTAGGTCCTCTCGCTTCTTTAGCTGCAGCAGCCCCCACCTACTTAGTTTTTTTGGACTATGGTTGTCTTTGCACAGTTTTTTCTTTATCTGGACAGTTTTTTTTTTTTTTGTTTATTGCCTTGGATAGTTTTACTGTTGTTGTCTATGCCTGTTTTTGGGTCACTCCCGGACAAAAAGGGAGAGTAGTATATATGTTCTTTTTGGGGTACTCATGATTTTTTTTTTTACAGAGGAGCATTTGGACGAGTTTATATCAGTTTATATGTTACATATGTTCTTTTTGGGGTACTAATGAATTTTTTTTTTTTTTGGCAGAGGAGCATTTGGACAAGTTTATATCAGTTTATATGTTACATTGTCATATTTGCTAATGATGTGGATATTAATGCTGTGGATATTAATGATGTGGATATTGGGCTATATGTTTTTCTTTAATGTCTTGATGGTTTGGTTTGTTATGTTATATTTCAAGTTTGATGGACTTAGATTTCATTACAGGCTTTCCTCAAGATTGGTTTATTGTTTCAAGATGTTGTTCCACTTTGTTTTGAGATTGGTTGCATAGTTGGTTTGCTTTGAGTTGTACTCGTTTTAGCTAGTTCGTTTTTTTAGGAAATTGTGTTAGAAACTTTTGCCCGGGTATTGACAAAGGGGGAGATTGTTAGGTCCCTAAGTCTTGTCAATCCCGCGAACAAACTTGTGTAATCACGTTGTAATTTCTGTGCTATTTTGTGTTGCTCGCTCGAGCGACGAAGTCCTCGCTTGAGCGAAGGACTGCGTCTGGGTTAAAACTTGAAAGAAGTCATTGTGCGTTCGAGCAAAGCATTGGTGGCTCGAGCGAAGAACTGCGTCTGCAAAAAAACCTGAAAGAGTTCATTCCTCGCTCAAGCGAAGACTTCGTGGCTCAAGCGAAGGCACTTATGGAAATCACACGAGATAAGCTTGTCGCTCGAGCGAGAGAAGCTTCGCTCGAGCGAGCTTCAGAATCTAGATTTCTATAAGTAGTTGGTTTTCTCCAAACTTTAGGATTACTTTTCCAGATCTACTTTGAGGTTTTCTAAGGTGTTCTTGTGGAGAGATTTTTGTGAGTTTTCCTTGATGTTTTGAGAGAGTTCTTCACTCATGATCTAAGATACATACATCAAAGAGTTTGTTACTTTATAATTCAAGAGAGTTCTCTTCGGTGGATTTCAAAGATTCAAACGTAGAGTTTCAAAAGGCATTTGATTTTGTACGTAGTCGTTAATTCGACAAGTGAAGTTGTGGATTCAACTTCAGGTGGATCAGTTCCGAGATGAAGGCTTGGTGAAAGAGTTACAAAAGATTCGAAGGCAAATTGACTAAGTTGGGTAATTTGTGTATTATCTTTGTAATCTTTCTTTCTTCAGTAGTGGATTGATTAGTGGCATTTCGCCGTGGTTTTTTATTACAATTGAAGGTTCTTCAATTGTGGTTTTTCCACGTAAAAATCGTTTGTGTCGATTTATTGTTTATTCCGAAAAACAAACAATCTAAATCACTTTCGTAAGTGCTTGTTGATTTAGATTCTGTGTTTTGGATTATTGGGATTTAGAATATTTTAATCTTGATCTAATCATGAATCACTTAGGATTTTCAAATAATATTTTTGCTTACATTTCAATTTAATTTTGTAAAATTCTGTGGATCTAATTCCACTCCCAAACTAGCAATCGCACAGAGCCTTACTAGAAAGTTCAAGAGAAAACCCCTCCCCCCCCAAAAAAAACATAGGGAATTAATAGATATGCATAAATAGTGCTCAAATACCTTAACTAGAAAATAGGACATTTTTCTGGCACCAACCTTTGGAAATCCAACAATTGAACCAGCTGTCAAAATTGTACTCTGCAATGTGGTAGTCCATATCTAGGCCATAGGCAAAAGCACACAAAATGCCTACAAGAATTTTCGGAAGCAAGCTTGTACAGAAATTTAAGACATTTATATTCATCATTAACATAGCATTTGTGTACTCTAGTATGGTAACTGAGATATACGTTCCTCTC
Organism: Camellia lanceoleosa; assembly: GCA_025200525.1. Lineage (NCBI taxonomy): Eukaryota > Viridiplantae > Streptophyta > Magnoliopsida > Ericales > Theaceae > Camellia > Camellia lanceoleosa. The sequence goes on from CM045758.1 coordinate 211,370,919, forward strand.
CTAAGAACAAAACTAAGCATTTGCTTCCAAAAAGTATGTCTAAATGCTACTCCAATGCAAAACAATTCTAAATGGATCCAACTCCAATCCAACTGCTAGCTGTGGCATTTTCATGTTTGATTTTTATTTTTTATTTGGTGTAGAGGAAAAGAACAGCAAAAAAACAAAAAAAGCAAGCGTACTGTTCATTCTACTAAAAGCAGAGCACTAATTCTTGGAGGGATCTACTAGGCATACAATGCATAAAATTTTTGGTTTAATGGCTGCAATATGGTAATGTTGTTCTCCTTTATTGGTGAAGTTGTAGAATATAATTTTTCTATGTAGTTCAAAGTCATAGATTCATCCCTAGCGTATAAAAGGCAAGACAAAATCATCTGAAGGAAGGGCTTCCTAGCCACCAAAATGTGGTGGAATTGAACTAAATTGCCATCACAGCATGTCATCTTTGTGATGTAGTCCACAAGGAGCTTGGTACAGCACAAGAAATAAACAGGAAACTTTGTCCAATCATTATGGTAGCAAGACTTCTAATATTTTCTTGTCGCACTTGCCTACTAGGAAAAAGAAAAAGAAAAAGAAAGGCAATGCCAAAGAATTAACAAGAGGAAACAAGTTATACTAAATCCAAAAGCCTTATCCCAACCAAAGTAAATAATATATAATAAAACAGAGGATAACATACCAAGAAGAAGACAATTCTTCCAGGAAGTTAGCCACTGATATTGTTTACCTGAAAAAAAAAGGGACCATAAAAAATAAAGAAAGATCAAACCTCACTTTATAAACCTATGGATGGCGTCTAAAATTGGAGCTATAACGAGATATAGAAACATCTAGGAAAATGTTTTAGTAAAGAACAAAATTGTGTGAAACTGAAGTATTTCATTCAAATTACATAAAAATCCACAGAAAAGGGGCCACTTTTCTCTACCTAAATATACCCAAGTGCACCATCCAACATGTGCCAAGAGAAGCTAATCAAAGTGTTGATGCATCGGCCAAAAGATTTTTGCATTACTGAAAGATTTATGCACTACTTAAAGAGTGATCTTAGCTAAAAGATTTCTGCACTACTAACACCGTCGATCAATTGGTTTTGATGAGTATGGTGAGTGACACTTCCCCGCATCGATCCCTTGGTAATTGAGTTACGCGTAAACCGATTCACAGTTGAGCGCGTACTCATTGATCCGAGGAGCACATCGGAGGTTATGCACTACAAGACATTCACCAAACTCAGCTTCTCCAAATTGGATCTCTCCCTGGCCCCTTATCTACTATTTGGCTTCAATGGCAATCCAGAGTACCCGTTGGGGAAAATCACACTACCCGTTCGAGCGGGCTCCCGAACAGTTGATGTGGAATTCTTGGTCGTCAAGCTACCATCGTTGTACAATCTCATCATGGGGCGATCTTGGTTGCATGTTATGCAGGCCGTGCCAAGCACCTATCATCAACTGCTACGCTTCCCGACAGAACGCGGCATTGACCAAATCCGTGGCTCTCAAAAATCGGCACAAGCATGTTATCTCCTTGCTCAAAAGACACCAAAGGAGTTGCAAGTGAACTCTATTGAGGTAACAGATCGGGAGAGCCTCTACGATGTTGGGCAGCTCCCAAATGAAAAGGTCACGGAAGACCTAGATCGAGTTAAAATCAATAGCAACCCAGACAGGTTCTTTATGGTCGGCGCCTCCCTCAATCAAGCCGATAGACAGCAGCTAATTTCCTTCCTGATTGGCAACCTTAATGTATTTGCGTGGACTCCATATGAGATGCCAGGTGTAGATCCGTCTGTTTCGCAACACCATTTAAATGTTGACCCTAAATGCAAGCCGATCATTCAGAAAAACCGGCGATCAGCTGCAAAGCACACTGCCGCAGTTGTTAAAGAGGTTGACCGGTTGCTTGACGCCGGGGCAATCAGGGAAGTGACTTACCCTACATGGCTCTCTAATACTGTGGTTGTGAAGAAGAAAAATGGGACCTGGCGAGTCTGCGTTGATTTCACGGACCTAAACAAAGCCTGCCCCAAAGATTGTTTTCTTCTTCCCAGGATAGACCAACTGGTAGATGCTACAGCACGTCATCAGTGTATGAGCTTCCTCGATGCCTACAGAGGCTATCATCAAATTGCCATGCATCCGAAGGACCAAGACAAAACTGCATTCCTCACCCCAAGAGGAACCTATTGCTATAAGGTTATGCTTTTTGGGTTGAAGAATGCAGGGGCAACTTACCAGAGATCAGTCACAACCATGTTCAAGGAGCAACTCGGCCACACTATGAAAGTGTACATTGATGACATGGTGGTCAAATCCAAGGAAGAGCATAATCATATAGCCGATCTGGAGGAGACATTCGGCATTCTACACAAATATGGAATGAAGCTGAACGCTTCCAAATGTGCATTTGGGATCGGCTCTAGCAAATTCCTGGGTTACATTGTCAACCACCAAGGAATCGAAGCCAATCCACGGCAAATCACAGCAATCCTGGAACTCGGCTCCCCTCGATCGGTCAAGGAGGTTCAGAAGTTAATGGGGATGGCCGCCGCACTTAATAGGTTCATCAGTCGTTCCATGGACCACTGCCGACAATTCATTCATACACTACAGTAGGGCAAGGCTTTTGAATGGTCTGCCGAGTGCGAAGCCGCTTTCAACGGCCTCAAAACCTACCTCCGATCAGTTCCACTCTTGACAACACCTTCGGCAGGTGACCCACTCATTTTGTATTTGGCAGTTTCCGACCAGCCCGTTAGTGCCGTACTGATAAAGGAAGAGCTGGGGAAGCAGCGACCAGTATATTATGTGAGCAAGGCGATGGTCGACACCGAAACACGCTACCTTCCGCTGGAAAAACTCATCCTCGCCCTAGTCATGGCGGCAAGAAAACTGATGCATTACTTCCAGGGGCATAGCATCAGGGTGCAAATAGATTACCCCCTCCAATCAGTACTACGCAGTGCGGAAGCAACAGGACGTGTTTTAAAGTGGGCTCTTGAACTTGGCTAGTACGATATTCAGTTTCTACCTAAACCTCAATCAAGGGACAGGTGTTTGCCGACTTTGTGGCCAAATTCACTGGGGTTCTTGCCGACTTCAAGTCTGATGAAGTTCGATCTAAGCCGAACTGGAGAATTTATGTTGGGGACATTTGGCAATTGTACTGTGATGGATCATTCAATCAACGGGGCAGCGGAGCTGGAGTAGCAATCATGGCTCCCGACGGCATAATAATTGAGCAGGCCATCAAACTCAGCTTTGAAGCATCAAATAACAAGGCCGAATACAAAGCCCTTCTGGCCGGTTTGAGGAATGCACACCTTCTGGGTGCTCGGCGTTTGCTGGTATTTTGCGATTCAAAATTGGTGATCAATTAGCTAAAAGGGGAGTACGCAGCCAAAAAATGACCGTATGGCGGCTTACATGAAATCGGCTAGCGCCTTGTTGGCCAAATTTGACCATCATGAATTGAATCAGATAACACGTGATCAGAACACACATGCAGACGCCCTAGCTTGCCTAGCCTCTGCCATTAACTCAGAGATTAAATGGACCATCGAAGTAGGTTTCATCCTGGAGCCGAGCATTGGCCCTTCGGAGGAAATCCGGGTCAATGTCATAGAGTCAGGACCGAGTTGGATGGACCCCATTGCTGCATTCTTGTCTTCCGAACAGCTCCCAGCGGACAAAAAAGAAGCGCAGAAGCTGCGAAACAAAGCCCTGCAATACTACTTGGATCCGCAAGGAAAGCTTTATAAAAAATCCCTTTCTGGTCCATACCTGGAATGTGTACACCCGGACAAAGTCAAAGAGCTTCTGACTGAAATACATGAAGGCAGTTGTGGTGCCTATTCTGGCGGGCACTCTTTGGCCCATCAAGCTATAACACAGGGGCATTACTGGCCGACAATGAAAGCTGATGCCGAATGCTATGTGAAAAAATGTGAACAATGCCAGAAGTTCTCCCCGTTAACCCATCTGTCTGCTGAAGAGTTAAGCTCCATTACCAGTCCCTGGTCGTTCGCCCAGTGGGGACTTGATATCGTAGGACCATTGCCGAGGGCCCCAGGGAACAAGCGATACTTGATCGTCGCGACAAATTACTTCACAAAATGGGTCGAAGCGGAGGCATTAACACACATTCGAGATGCTGATGTTAAGCGCTTTGTGTAGAGAAATATCATAACACGATTCAGTATTCCAAGAGCTCTTATCTCAGACAATAGCACCCAGTTTGATTGTGGCGTCTACCGAGAGCTGTGCAGCAAATATGGTATCCGGACTTACTTTTCTACACCGGTTTACCCACAAAGCAATGGTCAAGCCGAAGCCTCTAACAAATCCATCTTGGATGGCATTAAGAAGAGGCTGGAGAAAGCTAAAGGCAAATGGGTCGAAGAATTGCCGAGTGTATTGTGGGCTCATCGAACTACGCCGAAGCGATCCACTAGAGAAACGCCGTTTGCTCTATGCTTTGGAACCCAGGCGATCATACCCCTGGAGATCGGCCACCCAACCCTGAAATCACAAGTTTTTGATATGGGCCGAAACGACATGATGCTGGCTTTGGATTTGATTCTGATCGAAGAACGAAGAGACCGTGCCCTTGCATCCATGGCACGATACCAGCAGCAGCTTGCTAAGTCATATAATCAACATGTTCAGCTGCGCTGCTACACACTAGGAGAGTTAGTCCTGAAGAAGGTACTTCCAGCTGCCAAGAAACCGGCTGATGGAAAATTGGGTCCTAACTGGGACGGTCCCTATCAAATTGATTCGATCGTAGGAGTAGGGGCATATCGGCTCAAAGACATGTCAGGAAAGAGTCTACCACGGCCTTGGAATTCCACACATTTACGCAAATTTTATCATTAACCCGACTTGTGGGGCATGATACTTGTTCTGAACAGTTCGCCATGTACACCTCATTTTCTGTAATGTAAAGATCCCTGTTTACTCACTGCAAAATCCAGTTCAAAAGTGTTCCGATAAAAGCCTCCAGATTCAGAGCGCCCTTCGTGAATAACACGATTGGCCAAACAAAGTCTCCGAATTCGAAGCCCCATCGGCGCATGACGCCTTTGGGTCGATAAAAGCCTCCGGATTCAGAGTGCCCTTCGTGGATATCACAATTGGCTAAAATAAGTCTCCGAATTTGGGCCCCCATCGGCGCATGACGTCTTTAGGCCGATTAAGCCTCCGGATTCAGAGCGCTTTTCGTGGATATAACGATTGGACGTCTCTGAACTCGGAGACCCATTAGTGCATGACACCGTATAAACATAAAATGGCAAAACATGTCATATGAACGCAGACTGAAACATGTGAACGTTCAAAATAAAATCTGTCCTCAGATCAGTCGACTGACATGAAGTATACAAATACAATCAGAAAGTATGCTAACGATTGAAAACACTTGAAATAGACAAATGTACTATTATTCACTTAGCTAAAAATTACATGAATTTTTGCATTACAATGCCTACAATGTCTACTTTTACATAGTTTCCCCCTCATCGTCACTCTTTTCAACTCCAAAGGCAGAGAATGGAAAGTGATCATGTTGGTACCGCAGCAATGCCGAATCAACACCCTCTGCTCGGAGAGCCTCCGCGGTTTGAAGTGCCTTGATCCAACCATGCCTAATGCCCCGGTTCTCGCATCAGCAGACCTCCTCTGCAAGTTTCTCTTTGGTTTTGTCAATCCCAACCTTCTGTCCCACATGGAAGCCTTGTTCATAACCCATGGTCCTCGTATTTTCTATGGCAAACATGCTTGTTGTATCTCAGTCGGCAATGGCGTGACTTAACAGCCGTTGGGTCACTATCTCCTCCATGACCGGGTTAGATTGACCCGCTGCACGCGGTTCGGTGGCTTGAGCCTTCCCAAGCTCCCTAAGCTCACGCTCGGCCTTCACCGTGCGAGCCTCCAAACTATGGATTCGTTTGTCCTTCTTTATTTCCCGTCGCACGGCGCACAGACACATGCCAACTTCATAAGTGGTGTACAGCCCCTTCACCGCCCCATGGATGCCTTCTCGAAATACTTCAAAATCTTGTCGTCCAACCATCGACTGCTGGACTTCCGGTGGAAAGATCTGTCGAGTGAACTCGACTGCTACACCTAGATCGTTAACAATGGAATCCTTCTCCGTCATCGGTTTATTCCCCACGAAAATAGCAAAACTCAACGGTCGTGGCGTTGTGTCGGGCTCATTTCTCAATCGTGGTCGCGGGAAGCTTCCCCGTTGCTATTTTTCTTTTCAGGGTGATCTGCTTCGACGACTCGGGGGCTGACGTTTTTCCCGTTCCTTGGATGTCCTTCCTCCCATACGTGTAGGCTCGCTACTGCGATTCATAGTAGTGTCTAGCTCAGCCAATGTTCGTCCTTCTCCTCTGCTGTTGAAGAGCAGTCTATTTGACATTCGCACTTATCCTAAGCTAGTTTAAATCGAGTCTGAATAAGAATAAGTGGAATCACTAGCGCAAACTCACCCCATTTATTCTTAATGTATGCAGCGCCCCCGAGGCGACGTCATTAATTCTAAATGCCAAAAGCCAGATGCCGATCGGATCATTCCATGAACTAGTCCATTTCAGCTTCTGAAGCTCATGCACTGGCTGGGGTAAAGGGCAGATTTATTAATCTGATCGGCCAAGTGTCTAAACCCAATGCCGATCGACTTATGCCTCAACCACTCCATGAATTATGATACTTGGTATTGAAAACAAAATGTAGCCATCTTACAATGGAAAGCAATACCATTCATCAATAACAAAATTTAGCACAAATAACAGGAAGGTAAAAAGGAAATTTTCATTAATAAATTGGGCACAAATTGTAGCCATTTTACATATGAAAATTACTAAACAAAAAGCTACAAGTTCACATGAAAATGCCTAGCAAAAAACTATGACTATAGCAATACATGAAAACTACTAAACGAAAAACTGTAAGAATACATTCAAAATCCTAAAACAAAAGCATCGCCCAATTTAATCCTCAGAGTCAGACTCCAGCAGCTCAACATCCACTTGCTCGTATGGAATCGGCATAGCCAATGTCATATTAGCAGCAGCAAGGGCCTTAAGCCGGCTGTGTTTGAATCCTCGATTCTTGAATTTGGGGACTTGCTCCACATAATAGTCGAGGGTAGTGCTCTTCCCAGCCTCATACGCCTTTGAAGACTCAGAATCGGCTAATTCCTTAGTCGCCTTCGATTCTGCCAAGTCCGCCTCAAGTTTGGCGATCGCCTCTTGGGCTAACTTGAGCGCAACTTCATTCACATTCGCTCTCTACTCGGTAGCCAACCTGAGCTCGTCTGCATTTCTGGCCCTCGCGCCTTCCATCTTCGCCCTCAAAGCTTCAAACTTGACCTTGCTCCTTTGGCCTTCAACTTTCGTCTGTAAACGGCCAAGCTGTTCAATGGCGTCATGATGGCGACGACCCATCTCGGCTATCCTTCCGACCATCTGCAAAATAAGAAATTAAAACCAAAATGGTATTTACATAAAATGAAAAGATAAAGTCAAGATATATACCAAAAGAGCTAATTAAGCGGCTAATGCTATCGCAACCAGATCCGGCTCCGCCCAGAAAGCCGCCTTGTCAGCCAGCAATGAGACGGACGTAGCCATACTAAGTGCGATGGTAGGATCTTTAATGACCGAAGCATCAGACGAGATCAGCGTGTTTTTTATCTTCGGCTGAATGACAAAAGACACGATCACATCTGATTCCTCTAAACAAGGTCGTTTGTCGGCACAGTTTTCTTCTGAGCCGGCCTCGACCTCGGCAGGATGCTTCTCTGTCCTTTGTTCAGCCTCTTGATCGGCCTACACAACTACAGCGGACTCGGCACTTTGGTTTTTTGCCATTTCCTCAATAACAGGTAAGGGGGGCTGAGATTCGGCAACAAGCAAGGAAGGCTGAGAGTCGACGACAGTTGGCACTTCAAATCGAATGGCCTCTGCTCTTCGCCGCGCGGCCATCCTTTCCGCGTTCGCCCTCTTGGCAAGTTGTGTGAGGCTTAACCCAGCCATTTCTTCGGGGTATGTGCCGGGAAGGTCCTCTAAACCGTTAAAAATGTCGTCAAGTGGAAGGTCCCCTCGGCCCGAAGTAGACGGAGGATCGGCTGAATTAAGGTCGGCTTCCTCAAAGGCCAACTTCAATGCCTCGTCTACTTTCGCTTTAGACTGATTTGACTCGATGACCTCAGCTACTTCCACCCGTTCTGAATCAGATCCCTCGAAACCAACTTGCCGCAAGTTTTTAAAGTCAATCAAAATAAGAGCAATAAGAGACTCTTCACCCTTCGGAATTGGGATGTTTTCTACCGCTAAAAAGGTCGTTTAGGTCGGCTCATAGCGAAGCCGAACGTGGGCTACCCTCCCCTGTTTCTGGAGACTTGGACGGCCGAAATATTTGAGCGCGACTTTGATTTCTGAAAGAACGGCATCATCGGTTGAAGTCAGGACTTTCTTCAAATCGTTCCCTACACAAGCAAAACCATGCGGTCTCAGAAATGAAGCTTTACAAATATAACAAATAATAATAATAATAATAATAACAATAAACACAAGAAGCTATACGGCCACCTGGTTCACCACTCCATCTAGGAATAGGATCGAGGCGATCCTCACCTTCGCCGAATTCCCAATTGCCCTGGACAACAACCATAACATCATCGACTCGCTTTCCAGAGCTGGAGATCATAGTCACTAGTTGATGGTCGGTATCCTCAGCCCTAAGGAAATAACATCCATGCCAACTAGAAGACTTCGCCAAGGCGTAACAATGCTGAGTAGCAGGTATGCCGAGGTTAGTCCTAAGGAGACAGTTTAGCTCTATAATCCCCATTACGATTCTAAAAAAATTGACATTGGGTTGAGAGGGGATTAGACTCCAATGGCGAAGGACAACACTAAGGAATGGATGAAGCGGAAAACGGACTCCACCCTCCGCAATCGATAAGAGAGGGAAAACGATTGTGCTTTCACCGTCCCTCTCCATATCAAGAGTGTCGTCTGTCACAAGCAACAGATGGACATCTTCAGGGATAGAAAAATGGCATCGGAAGCTAGAAATTCGATCCGCAAAGAGAAGGTCTTTCAGATGCTTTTCCATTTCGATTAGCTTATAGGAGTGTGCTAAACTAAGGGCAAACCAGGAAAAAGGACTCACAGCAAAGAGAAAGTAGAGAGGAAGGAGACTTACAAGAGACGGAGAAGACAATGGAGGACGAATGGAAGTTGTAGAGACGAGTCAAAAGGTAATTCAAAAACTTTAAGCGTCCAAAATGAGCGTGTTTGAGAAGACGACAAGATTTTAAATCATAATAAATGGAGGCGTACGAAGGGGCGGGAAATTGAAACGATAACCGAGAGGCGTGTGCTCGGACATTCACGTTGAAATGAGGTTAGCTGCCAAATTTCGGCTCTGACTTTTCGAAGTTCAAGACCAAACACTCTAGCTAGCTATCATAAGTGAAATGCTTGGGGGGCAATTGTGAGGGCCAAATATTGGGAGTCATAAAGAGGCCAAATGGTTGGACTTGGGTCGAAACATATATATTTCATTCGATCCCGTCCCACAATTTAAATCCTGCCCTATTCGGCCAAATAGCCGATTGAGTAAGGGGCCGAGTGAGAAGCGCTTTGCTGCAAACAAAGCCGACTAAATAGTTATACGGAAAATCAAAAGTGGGCCTAGTCCCAAGGCCCAAGAAAGAGAGTAATATAAATACAGGATCATCAGTCAGAGGAAGGTATGTGAGAACTAGTATGCTTAACTTAAAATACAAGTAATCCAGAGAGAGTAGAGACTAACTTGTCTGTCGGAGTGCTAATTCCGGCACCCCTGACCGGAGTGTTAATTCTTTTCCAGGTGGCTAGCTGAGGATCACGAGCGTCCCCCAGGATCTGAAGAGTATTTCCAAACCACTTCTCCATAGCCGGCCACCACTGATGGCCTGCCGGTCACCCTTGTTTTAATAGATATTTTGGAGCCAGCTGTGGCTCACTAAGCCATCCTCCATTTACGTGTATGGAGGGATAGAAGCTTGCTTTAAGCTTGTCAAGCAAGCTTTTTCTTGCATTGCCTATATAAGGGGAGGCCTCTCCCCTTATTCAGAGGTTTAGATTTTTCAGAGCCAAAACCTCTCTCTGTCTATATTGTGCTCTATAGTGCTTAGAAGTGTGTTTTCTTCACATTTTTGCAAAGAAACACCTAGTCAAACACCACTAACTTGGAACTAAGTTCCTTGAAGGTTTGTTTGGAGTTCAAAAAGTTGGTTTTTGGTTCATAAGTTGTCCTTTTGCTGCTGTGCTTCAAGGGTGAGCTTATTCCCTCTTTTAAGCCTATTTTTTGCATACCATATTAGCCACCTTTGCATGTTGTTTTAGGCTTGGTTGTTAACTAAAAAAAGCTCTATTTTTAAGTGTTAAAAATAGTTGTTTGAGGCCCTGTGGGAGGTGGGGGTGTTTCACTCCCTTGTATGCCTTCTTTGCTAAGCTTTTAGGCCATCCTTTAAAGATTTAGGAGCTATCTCTTTTTTCCCTTTTAACCACTAAATTCCAGAGGAATTTCAGTGTTGAAAAGGTGGTTTTGAGGTCCCAAATAGGAGGGGGTCATCCCCTCTCCTTATGTCTTGTTTGCTTGTGTTGATGGCCTCATACTTGAGCATGTTCTTCTACCATCTCTTGACTTGATCTAAGCATGTTTTTGTGACTTTTTTTAACATGTTTTGGCTCTATTTGTGGCTGGCTTGGCCACTTCTTGCATGCTCCTTACACTTGTAGTGTAAATCGTGCTTACTAGCTTGATATGCTTGCTATTTTGGCCTATTATTCTAGCTTATTTTGGCTACACTCCAGAATTTTTTGCTCATGTTTTGGCATGATTGAACTCCATTTTGGGTGGCCTTGGTCATGTGAGGCCTGCTTTGTATGGCTATAGCATGATAGGCTTTAATAGCTTTGCGTTATGAGTCCTCTAGTATGCTTTGCTTAAGTTTTTTGCATGATTTGGCATCATTTAATATGTGATTTCAGAGAATATATCACTGTCATACTCTCATAAGTATCACTCTTTCAATGCTTTTGAGAAGTTGAGCCTCATGCCTTGTTTGTGAGCCAATACATGAGCATATCTTTCTAGCCATCTATGCTGCAAGTCTAGCATGTTTTTGCTACTATTTCAACCTGCCTTAGGTCTCTCTTGAATGGTCAAGGTCATTTGAGCATTGCTTAGTATGGTTGTAGTGTAAAGGGCCTTGACTATCTTTGAGTTTTGGGGCTTTTAACATGTTATGCATGTGATGTTTGCATGGTGTGGCACCATTTAGCATGTAATTTCAGTGTATATGGTGTAGTCAAACTCTCACACACTTCATTCCTTCATTGCTTTTGAGGGTTGTGTATTGTGCCTTGTTTGTGGCCTAACATGTATGCATGTTTATATAGTCCTTTGAGCTTCAATTTCAACATGTCTTGGCCTCTGATTTGGCATGATTGAGCTTTGTCCAGAGCTAGTGTGGTTGTTTAGGCTATGTATTGCATGCCTCTTGTATGATGCTCTTCACTAGCCTTAATGTTTTAGGCCCTTAACATGTCTTGCATGCATTGCTTACATGATAGAGTCTTGTGCATGACACTTTAACATTGAAATGTCTGCCATCTATCCCATCAGAGGAGCTTCACAATTAGACCAACCGATTAAGGAATTGATTGGTAATCTAAAATGTGTAAACAATATCAACCAAGTAAAACATGCCAAGATAAGCATGTTGTTTGCATTGCATGGTGTTCAATCAAACATTATATTGAACACAAGATGAATTGGTTCATTTCATACTTGAAGTGATGAAAATGAGCCGATTCTCTTTGTCTCCATTGCCTTTGATCACTCATGATAAGGCCGTGGTCTTAGTGTCTTGTTTGTTGTGCATTTATTGAATGCGTACAAGTTGGGTCTTAGACCATCATGCATTCAAAATGCTTGGTTGATGGTCTTGGATTCAATTATGCAACTCCTTTGATGTTTTGAGGTGATAAGAAGGGGCATGGTACACACATACCCTTGGGAGACCCTCCTTTTCCTCTATTTTATGCTTTGTTGCAGTTTGGTGTCACAGCACACCAGTGGCCGGCAGTGCCACATTGATGGTCGGCACCCTTGCATTGTTGGCCGGCAGAGGCCCATCTTTGGCCGACAGGTGGCCGACAGTAGCTCCTCATGGCCGGCAGGCCACTGGTGCACTCCTCAGCATGGATTTGGTAAGTTTCAGCAGAGATTTCTTAAAGACACCCTACAAACAGAGCCTCTAAAGAGCAAACCGGAGAGCTTTTCGGGGTGAAAACCGAGCATGCATCTTCTTCTTCTTCGAACAGAGCTGGAGCAGCTTAGTTTAATGCTTACTTGTTAGTTGGCATCAATTTGTAATTTGATTAATTTGTTAATTAATTAAGTATTGTAATAATTAAGTAGCTTAGTTTAGCTATTTCTTCATTGGTTTGTAATAATTAGTCTAATTAGCTTAATTAGATTAGTTAAAGTAGCTTAGCTTAGTTTATTTGGACCCTTCGTCGAGAGGGCAAATGTTGTAATAAGGGTGCGTGTGTGTGTGCATGTCTTCTAACCTCATTTTCTTTCTCCCTTTTACTTATCGCTTTCGATGGTTAGTTTTAGGGCACGTTTTGATTAGCATACCTGATGCTTTGCATGCTTGCATCATTAATTTGTCTTGCATGCCCCAGGCTCGGCGCATCATTCAAACTGTATTGTATTTCAATACATTTACTTGAATATGTGTTTCAAAGCATGTTATCAAGTGTTGCATTCACATGCCATCTTAGATAGTCGAGCCTATTAAATATATTTTTGCATGTGTTGTATTAGGCATTGTAACATAGTTAGGATCATGCATATTTCTAACTAGCTTTTGTTTTGGCTTGGAATACACTGTAAGTGTTTATACTTTAACATCCCTGTATCAGTGTGAGTGTTGCCATGACAGCATGCTAGCTATGAGGCTATTTGCTTAAATGCTAAATTACATAAATGCCTGTGGATGAAGGCTTTGTTACTTGAATTGGAACAATTCATCAAAATGTGAGTTTTAAGCCCACTTAGAGTGGCAAATCATCATGTTTTAAGCTCACCTTGTTTGGTGGCAAATCCGTATTTCTAAGCCCACTTGAGGGTGGCAATATCAAACCATTTTCGAAATACAAACATGAGATGTTTTGTTCCAAATCGAGCGATTTAGTCTATACTTGTATGTTGTGCGCATCACGTAGTAAGTTAGCTAAATAACTGGAATAAGAACACATGTGTTTCTAAAACAACATATCATGTTTAGTAGAGGCCGATCCTTTGATCGAGCGAACGGGGGTGCTCATTTCAGGACCTTCTCCTCTTGTACCCAAGTTCCCAAGCCGAGGCAACTTTAGTGATGACAGACACGTGGCCTTTGGCACGAGTCAAGGTTTCCTAAATTTTCCAAAACAAAATATTTAGATGGCGACCCTAAAATCTGGCAAAGCAGTCAATGTTTAGCGCTTTTTTATTAAAATCGATTTTCCAAAACGATTTGCTAGATTTAGGTGAGATTAGATTCAGAACTGTGACAAGAGTCTGAACTGTAGTAGCTAGAACCCAATTCGCACCCTCTCCAAAAGGGGGCGCGCAGAGAGAGTTTCGGCCGGTCTATAGTTTCTGGCGACTCTGCTGAGGATTTAGAGAACTTGACTTGAATTCATGATATGTTGTTTTGTCTACACTTATGTGTTTCTTTGCATTGCATTTGCATTGGTGCGCTTAAGTCACAGTGTTTGCCATCTGCTATTCTTGAACAGTTTGCCGAAGGCTTGCTTGGAAAAGCATGCCATAAGGTTGACTGGTTACGGGCTTTGCCACGATGGGAACACAAACCTCGATTTTGTCGAGGCACCCTTCTTGACCATTCAACCTAGTTGCATATCAGAAGCCATAGAGACCATTCCAAACTAGGACAGATTGCTTACCCGAATGTAGGTTATTTGAAACTGCTGTGTTCGTAGTGAAGCCCTAGCTCTTGACAAAATAGGACAGGGAAACCCTACCCCACCATAGGGGTGTTTTGGCTCTTACTTGCTTGATATGTGCTTTAGAGTGTGTCTCTACAGGTTGTATGTATTAGTTACAAGTCCGGGTATCAGTCTGAGGACATTAGTATTTGGAGGTATCAGATCGGTGTTTGAGAACAGTTTGTTCAGCTTATGATATCAACTTTGTGCTGTTTTTATCTAAGCCGAAATGCTATCCGTTTTTCTGCTTGTTTGTTTCCTTATTTTTGCTTCATTTATCTTTTTGCAAGGTAGTATTGCATCATTACTTCCGAAAAAGCAGATTCACCCCGAGCACTCTGGACCAGAGGAAGGAGGCTTTCACGATCTGAGGATCTAATTGGTGGACAACCAGTGTTCATTTCGCTATCCCCGGTTACTAGATGGAGATCAGTTAGGCAGTGTCGTCAAGATGAAGCTAGATCACGGTCATTATCCACCTCACATGCGTTAATGAGATATCTACTTCCAACTCAGAGAGGGGATACACACCTATTCAGTCAGATCAACAGTTTTAAGTTAATATAGAGGACATGATGCGTCAACTCCAAAAGACCATGCAGGCCATGCAGCGGGATGCTGCTCGCCAGGCAGAAGTTACCGCCCATCAGGCGGAAATTGTGGCTCAATAGGTAGAACTAATTGCCAAACTTCAGCAGCAGCAACGACCCCAACAAGCCGAAGTATCTGCTTCGCATCCACCCCCACCCCACCTATGGTTCCAACACCCGGGGAGGCAGCTTACGTCTAGGAAAATACGGACGTTCCGACAAGGCCAGTCCCACTACCAATCCCACCTCAGATGTCTAAAGCACCAGCTAATCCTATGGACACACCGTTCAAATTCAAGGTGGATCCAACCGCGCTAAAAGTCAGTAAGCTCGAGAAGCTGTTTAAGCGAGCCTAGGGAGTCAACTCAATCTCGGACATAGAAGATGGATACACTGATTCGGTAGTGACCTTGCCGGATAGGTTCAAGATGCCTCACATCGACCGTTTTGACGGGTCAGGAGATCCCATGGGTTATAACTTTCAATTTAAAAAAGCTATAAGCTATAAGTTATAAGTTAAACCAAACACATCAAAATAGCTTAAATTAAGCTAAAAGCTGAAATAAGCTGTAATTAAGCTCTGCCATGGTCCACCTGAGGTTGTTTTCAGATGTTTTGCACTCGATGGGCTTTACAAGATTACAGAAGCTCTCCCTTTTTGGTCGGACCCGGTCGGGTATCATGGCCATCTGGTACGCCAAGTTGGAGGACTTAGTGAAAAGAAGTTGGGAGGAGATGGCTGAGGCCTTTGTCACCCAATATTCATACAACACCCAGATCGAGGTCATGACTCGTGATCTTGAGATGACCCAGCAGGAGCCAAAGGAAGAGTTTTCTGACTTTGTCACTCGATGGAGGGCCAAGGCCTCCATGATGACAACTCGGCCGCTTGAGAAAGATTAGATAAGAATGGTTGTGCGCAACCTTCAACCCAAGCTCATGCAAGAAATGATCATCTTATCCCTTCCCAGCTTTGCTGACTTACACGAGATTGGGGTACAGATTGACGATGCCATAAAGGAAGGTCTGATTGACCACGAGAGAGAGCAGCCCAAGAGGGCATTTACCCGCGGTTCGAATGTAGGCACGAGTAGTGCTACACCTACAAGGACTTCTGACATGGGCATGGTCACCACCATCACACCAAAAACAGCCATACCCTTCACCGGCACATCTAGTGCCATCCCTTAACCAGCAAAATACCCACCTCGGGGCCAAAGGACTTTTACCTGCTGTATATGCCTTTGTCCAAGGCCCTGGGGGTTTTAATCAGCAAAGGGCATCTGAAGCCCCCTGGAGCCGCGGCCATTACCAGACAAACTTCTTTCTTCCCATAACCCGGCCAAATATTGCTCATTTCACCAACAGCACAGTCATGACACCGACTTCTGCTATTGACTACATCATGAGATCCAGGATCTTATTGACAACAAGGCGATTGCGCCTCCCAAAAAACCAAATGTCACTACCAACCCACTCCCACCCCATAACTGAGCTCCACCACCCAAGCAAATCAACCTAATCCAAACCGAGGCCATCCCGTATGACCCTAGCATATACATCATACCCTCCCACCTACCTAAGCCTAAGGTGTTCATCCCGGACAGCACGGACTTGTGCATGTTGAGCACCTCCCTAACCCAGCCCGAGCTAGTGGTGGTGACTGTTGAATACAGAACTGTGGTGACTTTGGAGAAGAGTGGGAATGTTGATTCAGAGCCTGAGGGATCTAGGAGCTTTACTGAGGAAGCACATAACCCGTGTGGTTATATTGTGTCAACCAATTAGGCTAAACCGAGGGTAGAGTTGCCAACCGGAACGGAGATCAGTGTGGTCCGAGAGGATGGACCTAGTCAAGGGTTAGATGATTTGGCAGAGTTGGAGGAGGACATTGCTAATCTATAGTTCTTTAATGAGCAGGATCCGGGGGATGTAAGCATCAATTGGTTCGGCTTGAATGGATCAACAGATACCACCGGGTGGCTCAGTGACGAGCCGGATGTTGTTGAGGTGCCTCATCCAGAACAGGGATCGTCAGAAACGGGAACATCTACAGTGGCCAGAATGGCCGAGAATCAAGAAGAATCGCCAGAGAGCACTGGTGCAAAGAATTTTTCTCAAAATTTGGGCAGTTTGTTTACAGCAGACACAGAGTAGGAGGCTGCATTGAAGCAGCTTGAACGAGAAAGGATCGAGAATAACAACAGGGCTAGAAAAGCCAAGGCACCTAAGGGGGCTGAGTGTGTTGAAAATATAGGAACAACTACAGTAGAGCCGGACAGTTGTGTGTCGGTGGCCGATAGGATGTGGTAGGAAGACGATGACTTACGTCTTGCCCACACTGACGAGGACTAGGAGCAAAACCAACAGGATGACACCTGGTATATTGAGGAGGTCGACCATATGACCCGAAGTGGGAGGTACTTCAAGCCCCCATATTTGGACCAGCTAGAGGCGTCCGAGAAAGACAAAGAAGCAGAGAGGCAGAAAGAAAAATTGCTAGAGGAGGAAGCTATGCTTAAACAGCTAAAGAAAATTCAAGCAGACATCTCCATCTGGGGATTGCTTATGGCCTCAAGGGTGCATAGACAGGCCATCCTTATAGCCATGGACAAGGCTAAGCTTTCAATTGACACGACGCCCGAGCAGTTGGTAGGGTTGGTTTTCCCAGGTGGAGCTTTCCCGACCTTGACCTTCAGCGACAAGGAACTACCGCCTGAGGGCTCCGATCATAACAAACCGTTGTATATCTTTGTGGAGTGTAGAGAAAAATGGATACTGGTGGTCCTGGTTGACATTGGATCTGCAATCAATGTATGTCCGTCGAGAACGGCGTATGCTATCGGGTTGAAGCCTACAGATTTTGTGCCTATAGCCCAGGTAATACGGGCATATGATAACACTAATCGAGAGGTGATGGGGACTGTATGGATCAAGACTAAGATTGGCCCGGGGCAGCATCACATTGAGTTCCATGTCTTGGATGTTCTAGCCACCTTCAATCTACTCCTTGGGCGACCTTGGTTGCACCAGGTGAGAGCTGTCTCTTCCACTTTACATCAGATGTTGAAGTACCCCCACGAGAAGGGGGTGGCCATTTTTTTTGGGAACTCGTCCATACACCCGCCACCAGAGGTTTCTACACCAGTTCTGGAGATTGAACACGGCGTGGAGGATGTGTTTTTGTCAGGATTCACCTTAGCTGAGGCTCAGGTTGTACAGGATATGCTAGCTATTTATGAGGGACTATACGTCAGTGCGCAGTCTGTCTACCTCATGAACAAGCTTCAACACATGCCCAGAATGGGACTAGGACGGAGAGGCCGGAAGGGCATCACTACATTGGCCGAAGTGCCACACAACCCTTATACCTTTGGTTTAGGTTATCTGCCTACCAAAGAGGATTGGGCCAGGAAAGGAAGGGAAATGGCCAGAAGAGCTAAGGCCAAGCAAGCCAGGAAGCATTACGAATTGGTGCACAGACCTATCCAGGGAACCCTAAATGGACGCTTTGTCCGGGAGGAGGAAGACTTCCCGTTTTACGGCTTTCCAGAGCCATGGTTGAATTCAGAGAAGCGGCATTTTCCCGGTTTCGATATCTTTTTTGACCTTCAGTTGTCTGGGGATGAAGTTACGGAAGAGCAAACAGACCCACCAACTGAGGCTGAGCAGTGCAAGGAGGATGAGTCCGAGAGCACAGATATTGAGATGGGGGCAGCACTGGCTTGTCTCCTCTCAGATCCTCAGATCGTACCAGAGTGCTTGGGGGATAACTTCTCAGTTTCCATGATTGGGGATCAAACGGCTGTGGGCCCATCTTCTAGTATTCTCAATGCATCCATCGCACTTTCCCTCGTTTGGCAATACAAGGAAGGCTTTTTGTTAAAATAGTTTCGGGTTAGGTAGTGAGCCGGAATCTGATTCCACAGAGTCTGTGGAGTCGGAATCAAATTCCAGCTCTTCTGAGTCTGAGTCCGGTATTCCTGGAGGTGATAACTCGAATGCCACTGTCCTGTCCAGGTCTTCTTTTTCTTGTTCCTTTGAGTCTATTGTAACTGAAGGATCAAACAAATTGGATGTTGTTAATGAGAATGGTATAGCTGTGGCTTCTAAGTACTTTTCTATGCCTTTAGTTTATTGCATTAATCAGGATTTTCAAAATTTTGATGAAAACGACGAGGAAGAAATTCCTCCGGTTTTGAAACATTTACTTGATCAAGAGCAGGAGAGGTTTGTAAAACCTTTGGTTGATGAAATCACCTTAATTAATGTTGGTATTGAGAAGGACCCGCGGCTGGTCCAGATCGGGTCCACGTTGTCTTCAGAGGAACGCAAGCGCTTAGTCGCTTTATTCAAAGATTTCAAAGATGTTTTCGTGTGGTCCTACGAAGACATGCCTGGAATCGATCCTGAGATTGTACAGCACCGAATCCCTCTTGACCCAAAGGCCCGACCTGTTAAGCAGAAACTCCGAAGGATCCGCCAGGACTGGGCTTTGAAAATCAAAGAAGAGGTCACCAAGCAAATTGACGTAGGGTTCCTATTAGTATCTGAGTATCTAACTTGGTTGGCCAATATAGTTCTGGTGTTGAAGAAGGAAGGCAGAATTCGAGTATGTGTGGACTTCAGGGATCTGAACAAAGCCAATCCGAAGGATGACTTTCCTCTGCTATATATCGACGAATTCGTGGACTTCACTGTTGGGCGTGTGCTGCTCTCATTTATGGATGGGTTTTCAGACTACAATCAGATTTTGATGGCACCCGAAGACAGGGAGAAAACTGCTTTTACTATCCCATGGGGAACTTACTGTTATAGGGTGATGTCGTTCAGTTTGAAGAATGCTGGGCTACATATCAACGGGCTGCAACCACGATCCTACACGATATGATCTACAAAGAGGTTGAGGTGTACGTGGACGACATGATTGTCAAGTCCAAGGAAAGAGAAGGCCACTACACCACCTTGAAAAAATTCTTTCAACGGATCAGAGAGTATCGGTTGCGGCTGAATCCTCAGAAATGTACTTTTGGTGTTACAGCAGAGAAAATGTTAGGGTTCGTGATCACATAGAGGGGCATTGAGGTCGATCCTTCCAAAATTAGGGACATCTTAGAAATGCCACCACCGATGACTGAAAAGGAGGTGCGAGGCTTTTTGGGTAAAGTGCAATTCATAAGACGGTTTATTACAAAATTAACCTTGACTTGTGAATCACTGTTTGGTCTCCTGAAGAAAGGAAAGAAGTTCCAATAGGATGACTGATGCCAAGTTGCTTTCGAGTAGATCAAGTAATAATTACAAAACCCACTTGTGTTGTCGCCGCCAGAGCTGGAGAAACCGTTGATTCTGTACCTATCAGTGACCGAAACGACGATGGGCTGCATGCTTGCGCAGGAATCTGAGGATAAAGTGGAGAAGGCTATCTACTACCTGAGCAAGAAAATGCTGGAATACGAGACCCGCTACACTCCGCTGGAGAAAGCTTGTCTTGCCTTGGTATGGGCTACCAGGAAGTTGAGGCACTACCTGTTAGCTCACTCTATAATACTGGTTTCGAGATTAGATCCCATCAAATATCTCTTCAAGAAACCGGCAATTATGGGTAAGCTAGCTCGTTGGTTGCTTCCTCTCTCTGAATTTGATCTAAAGTATATGACACGCAAGTCAGTGAAAGGGAGAGCGGTAGCGGAGTTCCTAGCCGATCACCCGGTAAAGGGAGATAAAGCAATTAAATATCTATTCCCAGATGAAGCTATTCTGCATGTTGAAGAAGAAACCTGGGCTATGTACTTTGACGGAGCGGCAAACCAGTACGGGTATGGAATAGGGGTGTTGCTGATAGCATCCGACAATTCCCGTATACCTTTAGCATTCAAACTTCGGTTCAAAGTATCAAACAATGAGGTAGAGTATGAGGCATGTATTGCTGGACTGGAAGCCACCCTGGAACTAGGGGCAAAGCGGTTGGATGTCATCGAGGACTCAAACCTTGTTGTATCTCAAGCTAAGGGAGATTGGAAAGTTAAAGAAGAAAAGATGAAAATCTATCACCAGACCTTGGACGTGTTGATTCCTTGGTTTGAGAAACTAAACTTTGCTCATCTGTTAAGAGAGAACAACAGGTTCGTTGATTCATTAGCAACTCCATCTTCTATGATAAACATCCCTTTTGGAGTCCGGATGCGTCCGATTATTATTAAACAAAAATTCGTGCCGGCCTACGAGCTGATTGCTACCATAGATAAAGTACAAGATCAGAACCCTTGGTATTATGACATCTTGAACTTCTTGGAAAATGAAGCTTATCCACCAGGGATAAATGCCAAAGATAAGAGGGCAATACGAAGAATGGTTGCTCAGTTCATCGTCTGTGGGGGTAAACTGTACAAGCAAGGTCATCTGGGGATGCACAAACTGTGTGTTGATGCTGAAGAGTCCAAGCGCCTAATGGAGGCCATCCACGGAGGAGAGTGCGGAGAGCACATCAATAGGGTGATGCTAGCCCGAAAGATCCTTAGACAGGGTTATTATTGGTCAACCATGAAGGAGGATTGTATTGGCTTTGTTCGGCGATGCCACAAATACCAGATCCATGCAAACCGCATGAACATTCCACCATCGAAGCTGTACAACATGACTTCACAATGGCCATTTTCAATCTGGGGGATTGATGGGGCAGTTACTCCAAAGGGGTCGAACGGGCATGAGTATATTTTGGTAGCGATAGACTACTTTACAAAGTGGGTCGAGGCCTAATCCTATGTAGTGTTGAAGGCATCGCATGTTGCTAAGTTCATCAGGAACAACATCATTTGTCGCTATGGAGTCCCAAATGAGATTATTTTGGATAGTGGTTCCCACTTCAAGAAGGAGGTGATCGACTTGTTGGAGAAGTGTATTGTGGCTTTTCATAAGTCATCCACATATCGGTCGTAAACCAACGGAGCTGTTGAGGCCGTCAACAAGAACATCAAGCACATTTTGCAGAAGATGGTGGAAACCTATAGGGACTAGCCAGATAAGCTGCCATTTGCTCTTTGGGGCTACCGAATTTCAATTCAAACTTCTACTAAGGCAACTCCATACCCTTTGGTCTATTTGATGGAGGCTGTTCTGCCTATCAAAGTTGAGGTTCCGTCATTACGGGTCATGGCTGAGTGCCAGATAACTAAGGCAAATTGGCAACAAAGTATATTCGAAGAACTCATGATGTTTGACGAGAGAAGGTTGAAAGCATTGTATCATGTCCAGGGTTATCAACGAAGAATCGCCAGGGCTTTTAACTAGAAAGTTAAGTCCAGGAATTTGAAAGAGGGGGATTTGGTGCTTAAAGACAACTGAGCTCTCATCCACAACCCTAGGGGCAAGTTCAAACCCAATTGGATTGGTCCCTACATCATCAAGTTAATCTGGTCGGGTGGAGCTGTCATCCTTATGGACCTAGATGGCCTAGAGTTTTCCCAGCCGATCAACATGGACAAGTTGAAGAAATACTATTCCTGAGCGGCTTGCTAGGCCGAAAACCCGAAAGGGCGACCTAGGCAAAAATTAGAGCATGAAAAATTTGAAATAATAAAAACTGAGCTCGCAAGGTTGAAAACCCCGAAAGGGCAGCCTTGGCAAAAGTTAGAGCGCAAAAGGAGAGTGTTAATACACGAGTGAACCCGAACCGAACTACGTAAGGCTTGATTCCTATCTTCGGGATACGTAGGCAACTTCATTTCGAAGTCCAGCCATAAACACTTCCAAATCAACTTTGTCCATGTGATCATGTTGGTCATCTTTGTCTATTCCACATTCAAGAGCTCGGTTGTGATCTCCAGTGCAGTGCTATTCAGACTAGGGGCAACTTTCTAGTTGCTGGATCCGGGATTGTACATCTTAATGATAGATCTCAGGTGTGTCCAGCTGTAATTCATATCGAAAATGGTTTTGAAAAGTTTTAATAAAAGTTGATTTTGTTCAAATTAATCTTTTTACAACTTAGACCATTTTTGGACCAAACGGAAAATTTTCAGTACCCACAACCTTCAATTTCATTGATTTCAGTACAGAGTTCTCCTACTCTTGAATACAAATTGAAGTTGCTTTTTATTACATTCATAAAGAAAACTTGAAAGTATAGGTTAAAACAATAAACTCGGGGCATAGTCAAGTCAGGTGTTCCTGCGTCCCCTCCCAGAGCTAATGGAAGCTTCTGATGCCAAAGTAGGCCCGGTCTATGCCTCTTTATCAAGCCAAGCTATGCACTCACCAGAAAGGGCACAACTGAAAATGGGAGCGGGGGCCAAAAGTTCTCTTGTTCTCCATGTTGTGGCATACCAAGCTAGCTGTGAACCTTGGACCGGAAATGAAGCTAGGTACTCTATCTCCTCTTCCGAACAAGTCTGTTCGTGCCCAAACTGACGCCGAAACCGAAATAGAAAGTAAAAGACACAGTATGTCAGGCCGATCAACTGAATCCCAGGCTAGCGAGACATGCTGTAGCTCATCGCCGGCAGATTAAGCTAGGGGCAGCGCCAAGCAATGTTGATAGCGGATAGACTGCACATCCATTCGCACCACCATCCCTCGTCTGGGGCATCAACTAGTCGTTGCCGGAAGAAATAGCCACGTGCTGAATATGCTGGGCATGAGTCCACCACTTTCAACTTATCCATCAGCCATATCTGGGGAGGAATAAAAGTAAGAGAGATTAAAGAATAAAGAGGTATACGTGGAGAGAAAAGTGAGAAAGGATTTTGAGAGAAAAATAGAGCCTGAGGGCTGAGTGATGTGAGAAATACACATGTGAGAAGGGTGGGAAACATTAACTGTAAGAGTAGTAGACTCCCTGCGAATCTGGTCATCTCCCGGTGACGGAAGGCATCCAAACCCATCAGTGTCTCAGCTAGTGTCATTGCAATGCAACTCTTACCCTCTTTTAAGCCTTGGGCAACCTCAATCAAACGGACGCTAGACCCTCTGAAGCCTAAAGCAAGCAAGAAATGAGACAACATGCACAAACAGAGGGCGTGTCGCCGAAAACTCTGCCAAAGATTGTCGCCGCGGTCACCGGTGTCAGAAAACTGATGAATCAAGCTCGAAATATCCAACTCTCCATCGTGAATCAAAGATCGAGCGTCATGTAAAGTAAGCCCACACATCCGTCCTAGAGCTTGGATGTGGCCAAAACGGAATTGGGGCAAGATCTCTTCATCGCGTTGAGGTTCCATTAGAGCTTGGAAATCTTCAAAAGTGGGACACATCTATTGTCCACCAAAGCTAAAAACATGAGTTACCGGATTCCAACACATAGCCGCGGCACTAAGGAACGGAAAACGCAGCGGGGTGCGGCTCAACGTGAATAGTGCATTTATTCTGAAACCCCAGAAATTTAACTTTTCTGAGCCATCCAAGCTTGCGATCCAATTTGTGAGGTTTTGGGCAAGAAATGCTTCCATTTGGGGCAAAAATAGAGTTGAAATAAAGGAACCACAAAGCTGGAACCTTTATAGAAGATAAGGCATTGAGTGGAGGACAGGTGTCAGCGTTTCGAAGGTTCTGCCATCGATGGCCGACAACAGCACATTGATGGCCAGCAGGCCAATCCCTATGGCCAGTAAGCCAGTCCCCATGGCCAGCAGGCCATTTCCCGTGGCCAACATCCTTTCTTCATGGTCAATGATCTCCTGTGTGAAGATCTAAATGCTTTCAGAAGTTGAATTCTGTCATCGGTACCTTTTGGGGTCTTGTTTTGGTTCTTTTCGGGCTTGAATACGTCTGTTTAAGTTGTAACTGTTTAGCTTTGCTTATCGAGCTGTATGCATTTTGCTTATCGAGTAGTATATAGTTTGCTTATCGGGTTGTTGTATTTTGCTTATCGAGTTGCATTTGTATTGTTTACAAATTCGTTCTTAGTTCTTTAGGTTGTTAGTTGGTTCGCTACCTGACTAAGACCAATGCATTTGAATGTGCAGTTTTCAAACAAAGATCAATTTCATTTTCATAACGTGCGATGCAATGCGATGCTTAGAATGTAAAATATAACACATTTCGAACCAAAAAGCTGTTTTCATTTCCATCATGGTTTCTTTTTACAAGAGTACAAGTTTTGAAGAAAATAAAACTACCTAAGGCTGTACAATGTGCAAAAACTACTAGCAAAAAGAAAATAAAGCAAAAAAAATCTAAACTGGTGCCGTCTGTCTCAAGATTGAGAAGCCCTCTTCATCCTCTTCCTCGGTCGAGTGGACTCTGGAGCACTGCCACCATCCTCTTCCTCGGTCGAGTGGCTGTGCCCCGAGTAGTGCAGCCCATGCAACCTCCCACTCTCCCATGTTAGGATTGAGGGGAATCAGATCACCTCCTACACCTAAGCCAGTGATCATGGCGAAGTCGTAAGGAGTCATCATCATCTCCCCCATGGAGGAGAAATGGAAGGAGTTGGTGGTGTCCCACTACCTCTCCACAAGAGCCCCTAAGAGAGGGCGGCTCGCTGTGACCCGCGTCAAATTGGAGCAGAATAGACCGAAGCCGGTCTTGCCGATGATGTCACGGACCCCAGCTGGAGGCTTGTCGTACCAATCCCAAGTTGTCATGGTACCGTAGCCTCGAAAGGAGCAGGATCCATCCTGTGTTAATGCATGTGATGCAATTAGATCAAGTGAGGTGTAAAGTACAATTGAAGTACAGTTGAATGCAAAGCAGTGATGTGTGAAGTACAGCTGAATGCAAAGCTGTGATGTATAAAGTACAGTTGAATATGAAGCAGCAGTGTATGAGATACAGTTAGATCAAGGCATGTGATGCAATCAAATCAAAATAGTGCAAGAAATTTAGAAGTTATGGGTGGTATTACAAAAAAGAGAAGTTTGTACCTCTACGGCTATGGCCGACAAGTGAGACATAGGCTCTCTCAGTAAGAGGTCGTCTGGCACGTCCTCGGCGAAATCAGTGAAGGCCTTGATGCCTTCCGCAACTGGTATAATGTGCGTCTCGGGGCGGTACCTCGTCGGATCGAATGGGCGAATGCTCGGCGGTAGCGGCTCGGGCTCAACTTCAGGCTCGGCCTTGAAGTCCACTACAAACCCTGCCGAAGGAAGCACGGGGAAACCCCCCGTCATGCGAGATATCGTTTGCCATTTGAAATGGATGCGAAATGAGCAAAAATGAGCAAAAGTGTGGAAAACGGTGAACTTTGAATAAAGTAAACCCTAGGAAAGAGAAAAAAAATCAAAGAAAGTTGAAAACCCGGGAAAGTATACTAACCTTGGGAGAAACTCGAGGGTAATCAACCTTGAACGGTGGAAATGACGGAAGAGGTGTCGAAATCAAATTCTGATAAGTTCAAATCGAAGAGAACGAAAGGGTTTTCATGAAGAAAATGTTTCTAGGGTGTTAGGAAACACATAAAATGCGCAGATATAGAGAGAAGGAGTACCTAGAGAGCAAGAGAAGGCAATTTCGTGCAAGGGTTTGTAGGGAAATGAAGTGATTTTGAGTGTACTTAAAGAGCCACGGGTCAAAAGACCAATCTGCCCCAATCGGCCATCGGTGGCCGGCAGTGGCACATCGATGGCCGGCACCTCTTTATTGATGGTCGGCAGTAGCCATGGATGGCTAGCAGGGGGCCGGCAGCCTCCCTCCATGGCCGGCATGCTTCTATCCACCTTCCACACCTCTTTTCCTTTGATTTATGTCCTTGGATCCCGAGAAATGCAGGTTATGCTCAAAATTTGGTTCAAAATGCCTCCGCAGTACGCGATGGTCATCGCCCATCAACATACACATGGTGTATCCTTTTTAATATGTCGCAACTCTTCTGGGAGGTAAACCGGAAGTTGCCTTCAGGTTGTCTTTGTCGAGCATGCTTTTGTCGTCACACAACATTTGCACGTTGCATTGAACATGCATTCTAAATAGTTCGCATTGAATATGCACTGTTAATTATCTTGCATTGTCGTGCACCTTTTCACTTGCATTGGTATGCACCGTTCTACTTGCATTGTTATGCACCATTTCACTTACATTGTCATGCACCCTTTCACTTGCATTGTTATGTACCCTTTCACTTGCATTGTTATGCACCGTTCTACTTGCATTGTTATGCACTATTTCACTTGCATTGTCATGCACCGTTCTACTTGCATTGTTATGCACGTCTCCCATGCGTTGTTATGCACCTTTTCATTTGCACATCACGTCTGACACGTGTTTGGTTACCTTTCTCCTCTCGCATTTGACACACGCTTGGTTACCTTTCTCCTCTCGCATTTGACACGCATTTGGTTGCCTTTCTCCTCTCGCATTTGACACGCATTTGGTTACCTTTCTCCTCTCGCGTTTGACACACGTTTGGTTACCTTTCTCCTCTTGCATTTGACACGCATTTGGATGACTGCACTTTCTCACGCAGTCCTTCTTCTTTCGCGTTTGAAACGCTAGGAGGTGTTTTGTTTGAGACTTTAGGTGTTCCCGATAGTCGCTTTTAGTCTTTCCTACGTGAGCCGTAGTTAAGATTGCATAATTTTCTTACATCCTTTCTTTTGAAATGAGTGAAACGGCTGCAACTTGTCGATTTGTTTAAATTGTTGTATTTATTTTGCATAAATGCTTCATTACGGCTCTCTTTGCATAATCATAAGTTATGCTCTTGCATTGTGCATGTCATTTGCATTCTGCCCCAGCCTGCAGGCACATCTCTATATTGTTATATCGAATGTTTGTCTGAGTCTTCAGCCTTGTCAAAAATGGGTCGTCTCTGGGCTTTGACATTCACTCCCATCATCTCATGACTTTCAAGTTCTGTCAAACAGGGGCAACTGTAGACACCCCATTTTTTACCGTCCTCAAGACTTGAATGTTCTTATAGGTTCATCCAACAACAAGTTTGATTGCTCGTCAAGTGTCTAACTTTCACGACGGAATGCTCCAGGTTTGATCCTTCCAAACCCTATTTCCATTCTATCTCATTTTTGGACCATGTGTTGGTCTTTGCTTTGTGGTGTCCTTGATGGCCTGCCGGCCATGGTCTAGGCCCTGCCAGCGATCATTAGGCCTTGCCGGCCATCAATGAGGCACTGCCGGCCACCCCTGATGGCCGGCCAGCCACCTTTATTTTAACAGATATTTTCTTAGATATTTTTGAGCCAGCTGCGGCTCACTGAGCCATCCTCCATATGGAGGGATGGAAGCTTGCTTTAAGCTTGTCAAGCAAGCTTTTGCTTGCATTGCCTATATAAGAGTAGGCCTCTCCCCCAATTCAGAGGTTCAGATTTTTCAGAGCCAAAATCTCTTTCTCTCTCTCTAGAATTCTCACTCTATATATATATATATATATATTGTGCTCTATAGTGCTTAGAAGTGTGTTTTCTTCACATTTGTGCAAAGAAACACCTAGTCAAACACCACTACCTTGGAGTTGAGGTCCTTGAAGGTTTGTTTGGAGTTCAAAAAGATGGTTTTTTGGCTCAGAAGTTGTCCTCTTGCTACTATGCTTCAAGGGTGAGCGTATTCCCTCTTTTAAGCCTATTTTTTGTATACCATATTAGCCACTTTTGCATGATGTTTTAGGCTTGGTTGTTAACAACAAAAAGCTATATTTTTAAGTGTTAAAAATGGTTGTTTGAGGCCCTGTGGGAGTTGGGGGTGTTTCACCCCCTTGTATGCCTTCTTTGCTAAGCTTTTGGGCCATCCTTTAAAGCTTTTGGAGCTATCGCTTTTTGCCCTTTTAACCACTGAATTCCAGAGGAATTTCAGTGGTGGAAATGTGGTTTTGAGGTCCCAAATAGGAGGGGGTCATCCATCTCCTTATGTCTTGTTTGCTTGTGTTGATGGCCTCATACTTGAGCATGTTTTTCTACCATCTCTTGACTTGATCTAAGCATGTTTTTGTGACTTTTTTTACATGTTTTGGCTCTGTTTGTGACTCACTTGGCCACTTCTTGCATGCTCCTTGCACTTGTAGTGTAAATCTTGCTTACTAGCTTGATATGCTTGCTATTTTGGCCTATTATTCTTGCTTATTTTGGCTACACTCCAGAATGTTTTTGCTCATGTTTTGGCATGATTAAACTCTATTTTGGGTGGCCTTGGTCATGTGAAGCTTGCTTTGTATGGCTATAGCATGATAGGCTTTAATAGCTTTGTGTTATGAGCCCTCTAGTATGCTTTGCTTGAGTTGTTTGCATGATTTGGCATCATTTAATATGTGATTTTAGAGAATATATCACTGTCATACTCTCATAAGTATCACTCTTTCAATGCTTTTGAGAAGTTGAGCCTTATGCCTTGTTCATGAGCCAATACATGAGCATATCTTTCTAGCCATCTATGCTGCAAGTCTAGCATGTTTTTGCTACTATTTCGACCTGCCTTAGGTCTGTTTTGAATGGTCGAGGTCATTTGAGCATTGCTTAGTATGGTTGTAGTGTAAAGGGCCTTGACTAGCTTTGAGTTTTGGTGCTTTTAACATGTTATGCATGTGATGTTTGCATGGTGTGGCACCATTTAGCATGTAATTTCAGTGTATATAGTGTAGTCATACTCTCACACACTTCACTCCTTCATTGCTTTTGAGGGTTGTGTATTATGCCTTGTTTGTGGCCTAACATGTATGCATGTTTATCTAGTCCTTTGAGCTTCAATTTCAGCATGTCTTGGCCTCTGATTTGGCATGATTGAGCACTGTCCAGAGCTGGTGTGGTTTTTTAGGCTATGTATTGCATGCCTCTTGTATGATGCTCTTCACTAGCCTTAATGTTTTGGGCCCTTAACATGTCTTGCATGCATTGCTTACATGATAGAGTCTTGTGCATGCCACTTTAACATTGAAATGTCTGCCATCTTTCCCATCAGAGGACTTTCACAATTGCACCAACCGATTAAGGAATTGATTGGTAATCTAAAATGTGTAAACAAAATCAACCAAGTAAAACATGTCAAGATAACCATGTTATTTGCATTGCATGGTGTTCAATCGGACGTTATATTGAACACAAGATGAATCGGTTTATTTCATACTTGAAGTGATGAAAATGAGCCAATTCTCTTTGTCTCCATTGCCTTTGATCACTCATGATAAGGCCGTGGTCTTAGTGTCTTGTTTGTTGTGCATTTACTGAATGCGTACAAGTTGGGTCTTAGACCATCATGCATTCAAAATGCTTGGTTGATGGTCTTGGATTCAATTATGCAACTCCTTTGATGTTTTGAGGTAATAAGGAGGGGCATGGTACACGCATACCCTTGGGAGACCCTCTATTTCCTCTGTTTTGTGGTCTGTTGCAGTTTGGTGTCACAGCACACCAGTGGCCGGCAGTGCCACATTGATGGTCAG
Organism: Camellia lanceoleosa; assembly: GCA_025200525.1. NCBI lineage: Eukaryota > Viridiplantae > Streptophyta > Magnoliopsida > Ericales > Theaceae > Camellia > Camellia lanceoleosa. The sequence continues at coordinate 211,400,908 of CM045758.1, forward strand.
CACCCTTGCATTGTTGGCCGGCAGAGGCCCATCCTTGGCCGGCAGGTGGCCGGCAGTAGCTCCTCATGGCCAGCAGGCCACTAGTGCACTCCCCAGCATGGATTTGGTAAGTTTCAAGAGAGATTTCTTGAAGACACCCTACAAACAAAGCTTCTAAAGAGCAAACCGGAGAGCTTTTTGGGGCAAAATCTGAGCATGCATCTTATTCTTCTTCGAACAAAGCTGGAGTAGCTTAGTTTAATGCTTACTTGTTAGTTGGCATCAATTTGTAATTTGATTAATTTGTTAATTAATTAAGTATTGTAATAATTAAGTAGCTTAGGTTAGTTATTTCTTCATTGGTTTGTAATAATTAGTCTAATTAGCTGAATTAGATTAGTTAGAGTAGCTTAGCTTAGATTTGCTTAGTTTATTTGAACCCTCCTTCGAGAGGGCAAATGTTGTAATAAGGGTGCGTGTGTGTGTGCATGTCTTCCAACCTCATTTCTTTCTCCCTTTTACTTATCGCTTTCGATGGTTAGTTTTAGGGCACGTTTTGATTAGCATACCTTATGCTTTGCATGTTTGCATCATTCATTTGTCTTGCATGCACCGGGCTCGGCGCATCATTCAAACTGTATTGTATTTCAATACATTTATTTGAATACGTGTTTCAAAGCATGTTATCAAGTGTTGCATTCACATGCCATCTTAGATAGCCGAGCCTATTAAATGCATTTTGCATGTGTTGCATTAGGCATTTTAACATAGTTAGGATCATGCATATTTCTAACTAGCTTTTGTTTTGGCTTGGAGTACACTGTAAGTGTTTATGCTTTAGCATCCTTGCATGAGTGTGAGTGTTGCCATGATAACATGCTTGCCATGAGGCTATTTGCTTAAATGTTAAATTGCATGAATGCCGGTGGATAAAGGCTTTATTACTTGAACTAGAACAATTCATCGAAATGTGAGTTTTAAGCCCACTTGGAGTGGCAAATCATCATGTTTTAAGCCCACCTTGTTTGGTGGCAAATCCGTATTTCTAAGCCCACTTGAGGGTGGCAAATTCAAACTATTTTCGAAAAACAAACATGAGATGTTTTGTTCCAAATCGAGCGATTTAGTCTATACTTGTATGCTATGCGCATCACGCAGTGAGTTAGCTAAATAACCAGAATAAGAACACATGTGTTTTTAAAATAACCTATTATGTTTAGTAGAGGCCGATCCTTTGATCGGGTGAGCGGGAGTGCTCATTTCAGGACCTTCCCCTCTCGTACCCAAGTTCCCGAACCGAGGCAACTTTGGAGATGACGGACACGTGGTATTTGGCACGAGTCAGGGTTTCCTAAATTTCCCAAAACAAAATATTTAGGTGGCGACTCTGAAATCTTGCAAAGCAGTCCATGTTTGGCACTTTTTGATTAAAATCGATTTTCCAAAACGATTTTCCAGATTTGGACTCTTTGGTGATTTATTAGTCTTTCATTGCACTTTGTGAGATTAGATTCAGAACCGCGACAAGAGTCCGAACTGTAGTAGCTAGAACCCAATTCGCTCCCTCTCCGAAAGGGGGGCGCGCGGAGAGAGTTATGGGTGGTCTACACTAAGGAATCAAGCCGTTGGGGTGACAGACACATTCACTGCCAAGGAATTAAGCCATTGGAGTGATGGACACAATCACTGCCAAGGAATCAAGCCATAGGGGTGAAGGACATAATCACTGCCAAGGAATCAAGCCGTTGGGGTGACGGACACAATCACTGCCATGGAATCAAGCCATTGGGGTGACGGACACATTCACTGCCAAGAAATCAAGCCATTGGGGTGACGGACACAATCACTGCCAAAAAATCAAGTCGTTGGGGTAAAGGACACATTCACTACCAAAGAATCAGGCCACTGTGGTGAAAGGACACAATCACTGCCAAGGAATCAAGCCATTGGGGTGAAGGACACATCCACTGCCAAGGAATCAAGCCATTGGGGTGAAAGGACACAATCACTGCCAAGGATTCAAGCTACTCATTGCCATTAGGCTGAAAGGGGCAATGATACCTGCAAACAAACTCTAACGCCTTGTGTGTTGCCTGCAAAAGAGATAAAAAGACATGAAATAATTGTTAACTAAAAAAATGGGGAAATTAGTCATCGTGATTCGTACAATTAAAATTCACTTGCACGAATCACGAGGGGGCAAGGCTGATTCAATTTTCAAAACAAAAAAAAAAAATTCTTCCATTGGGCCAATTGTACAAAAGGCTGCTACTAATACAAAATAAAATAATAGGCAACAGGCAACAGGCAACAGGCTTAAAAGAAAAACTTAAAAAAAAAAATCTAATTCGATTTTCAAGAAAAAAAATTTGTTCAATTAGGCCAATTGTACAAGGGGCCGCTACTAATACAAAATAAAATAAAAGGCAGCAAGCTTAAAAAATAAAATTAAAATTAAAAAAAAGGAAAAAAAAAAACTGTGGTCTGTTCATATTTTTTAGCAAAATCTACTAAATAAACAAATATATGTTGTTACACAAAAGGGTATAGTAGGGTTTTTTTTTCTTTTTTTAAACAAGAAATGTCTTTGTTTGGGCTCATAAAAAATAAAAATAAAAATGGGTAGCAGCAAAAAAAAAAATAATAATTTAAAAATCTACTTACTTGATTCTACTGTGAGTAAAAAAAAAAAAAAAAAAAAACCAAAAAGGTTGCTGCTTAAAATCCTGCTAAAGTGAGTAAAAAAAAAAAAAAAAAAAAAAACCCAGACAGATTGCTGCTTTAAAAAAATATATGGTAGCAGCAGTAGAGAAGAAAAAAGGTGCTATGGATAAAAGGAATATTGCATAGCTTCATAAAAGAACTTGTTCTTTCTTGAAGAAAATAAATCTTATACCTTAAAAAAATGCAGAGATAGAATTCTTGTTAGGCCAAAGGATGCCACTGCATGCAAAATTTATGAGCGTGACATCCATGAAGTTGGTATGGGTGTTAAAACTTTCTTCTAGCTGCAGCAAAAAAAACTAGTAGCAATAAAAAAAAATAAAAAATAAAAAAGGTGAAAAGAAAGCAACAAATATTATGATGAAAGTATACCTGATTAAAAGGAATCTTAAGGAATTTTTTTGTGCCTTCTTTAAAGTGTAAGAAGAATAGCTTCTGCGGGGAAAAGAAGAAAGGCAATGGCTAGACAACTTTTGAAGGATGAAGACCTAATGTGCACTACAAAATTTACAGATGGAAAAAAAAGAGGCTGCTGGAAAATTGCTAGAAACAAAAAAAAATTCTACTGGGAGAACAAAGTTACAGAAGGAAAAATATCTATTGTCCACATGCATGGATAGGTGTTATATAAGCAAAAATTATTGCTTAAGAAAAAAGGTAGTGGTCTCCTAAAGTACTTCAAAGAAGCAAGAGTTTAGGTAGGATTTGAAATACTCCATAGAAGTAATAGTTTGTGTATGATTAGAAATCCTACCAATGCCAATCCATCATATTCCATTTAGACAAACTCCTAAAATATATACATATATATATATATCTGTTGTAAAAAAAATCCTAAGAATAAAAAAAATTAAAAAAGGTGGCAAGTTGGAGGCCCACAAAAGAAAATACCCAATTAAAAAAATGGTGGCCTAAAAAAGGAAAGGTCCATGATGGTCTAGAAAAATCCATGATGGCCTAGAAAAAAATCTACTGTCAAAAAAAATGGTGGCAAGTTGGAGGCCCACAAAAGGAAATGTTGAATTAAATCTTTGGACCTTACCCATGACCCTTACAAAAAAAAAAAAAGTCCCTAAAAGGAGACCCATGCAAAAAATAAAAAAATAAAAAAAAGACCATGCAAAAAAAAAAGCCCATGAAAAAGCCGAAGTCCATAAAAAGTGGCCCATGCAACAAAAAAAAAAATAATAAAAGGCCCATGGACTATAAGGAGCAATCAATCCATTAAAGAAAAATACAAAGCCTGAAAAGTAGCAGAAAGGGACCAAGGTCAAAAAATAATTCCATCCATGACCTAAAGAGGATCTAGATAAAAGTGCCAATCTGTCGTGACTCGCACAGTTAAGAAAATTCATTTGTGCAAATCATGAAGGGGCATTTGTTGGCACATAAATTTCAACCAAATTTATGTTTAAATTTCAAATACAGTCAATGACACACATAGAGACTATGATAAGATTGTTGCAGACAATCACTTCCCAAAATGATCAACTTGCTTCACTGAAGTGTATAAATAAAACGTCGTATCTCAACAACGTTATTCAAGATACTCAAGTGACATGTGGAGCCTATGAAAGATGACACCTGTAGAGCCTACAGCAAGGACACCACACAGTATGAAACCCCAAAGATCAATCCGGTTAATCAAATATACGATTAATCATATAGCACTATCATTCAAAATTCAAATGGCGCTATCATTCACTTGATGACCCTCTATAAATATGAGGACCATCACATAAGACCAAGGAGGAGAAAATCAAAAGTGAGAATATCAGAGAGAGAGAGAGAGAAAGAAATCAAGAGCTAGAAGAAAAGAAGCTTAGAGAACTCAAGAAACTACGCTACAAACGCCGAATGGCGATGAATAGGTAAAGGGTTCCAAACCCAAGAATTGTACTTTGTATTCGAGGGTTCAAAACCCATAACAATTTCAATAAAATATTTATTTTTCTTAAATTGTCTTTTGTTATTTATTTTGTTCTTCATTAATCGGAGGTTTCATTTATATAAAATGTGTAATTAACGATCTGGAATACAGATCGGAAATAGGAACCTGCTATTCAAATAATCAACACTGTTTAGTCCAAAAAACTAAACAATGGACATTTGTAACATAAAATTTTGAAATGTGTTGAAACACTTCATGTTTTAAAATTTGTGTCTACAGTAGCACCTCTAATTAGGCCAAGCTCCTTTGCTCTAGACAACAAAACATTCAAACCCTCTGCTACAACATTAAAGAGAAAAGGTGACAGTGGATCTCCTTGCCTTAACCCTTTTTGGGGATTGAACTCAACAGTAGGAGATCCATTTACCAAAACGGAGATACTATAGGAAGTCGCACAAGCTTTAATCCACCCAATCCATCTAGCTCCAAAACCAAACTTATGAAGCATATCAAGCAAATACTCCCAGTTCACAGTATCATAGGCCTTCTCAAAGTCCAACTTGAGAATTACACCTTTAGTTTTTGTCTTCTTCCACCAATCCACAATCTCATTAGCAATTAGCACCCCATCCATTATATTTCTTCCTCCTAAAAATGCAAACTGATTATCACTAATCACCTCAGGTAACACCTTCTTCATTCTTAAAGACAACACCTTAGACAACATTTTGTAAACTACACCAATAAGACAAATAGGTCAATAATCCGAAAGACTTGATGGATTGAGCTTCTTGGGAACAAGAGTAAAGAAGGAGCACTTTAAGCATCTGACCAACCTACCATTCTCATAAAACTCCTTCATAAAATTCAAAAAATCATGTTTCAATATACTCCAACATTTATGTATGCAATATAAATTAAATCCATCCGAACCCGGGGCCTTGTTACCATCACAACTGTTAATAGCTGCCCATACTTCAGCTTCAGAAAATTCCACCTCCAGAGCAGCTGTTGTATCAGTGTTGAGAGATTTTAGCGTACCAACAATATTGGGCCTATGCACCCAATTCTCAGAAAATAAACACTTAAAATACCTAACTACCTCTTATTTCACCTCATTAGGTTGCATAACATTTCTTTCATTAACCTGAATAAAATCCAACATGTTCTTACTTTGCCTGCTTTTAGTCATAACATGAAAAAACTTGGTGTTCTTGTCACCCTTCAGTGCCCAGTTCAACCTAGATTTTTGAAGCCATACCCACTCTCTCATTTTTCTCAACCTCCAAACTTCACCAAGAAGATTCCCTCTTTTACTAACTTCCTGATCATTCAGACCTCTATCCTCAGCCTCTAAGTCTAAAGCATGCAACTCTGTTTCAGCAACTTTTATTTTGGAATCAACATTACCAAAAACCTCATAATTCCACTCCTTCAACTTTGATTTGAGTATTTGAAGTGTACCCTTAACAACAAAACCTGCCCATCCAAATACCTGTGCCTCCACCCAAGTCTTTTTAACCAAAGGTAGGAAACTAGGATGCAAAGTCCAGTAGTTGAAAATTTTGAATGGCTTAGGCCCCCAATCTCTTTGGTCCTCCATAAGTAATAGAGGACAGTGATCAAATAAGGTTCTAGGCAAGCCTCACAACTTAAAGTCAAATAGCTCAAGCCATTTAGGATTGAGGAGGAATCGATCAATCCTACTCCACCTATCTCCTTCCATGGAATTACTCCACGTATACTTCCTACCCAACATCGGAATATCCGTAACTTCTATTGTTTCAATAAACTTCCCAAAATCTTTCATACCCCTATCTCTTCTTAAACACCCTTTTCTCTCACCAATAGATCTGATCCCATTAAAATCCCTCCCTCCCCCCCCCTCCAAGCACCATGGATAATGGAAAGAATCCCTAAGGTTGCCCAACACCTCCCACAGAAGCCTCCTCATAGCAACATCATTCGGCCCATAAACATTAACCACCACACAATGAAAGAAACTACCATAAATACCTGATAACAGAATAAAGCTTCTGTTGCAGCAACAATCAACCATGGAAAACACTTCAGGTTTCCAAATGCAAAGAAGACCCCCAGCACTCCCTACTGCATCCACCGACAAAAAATTAAAATAATCCCATGGCCATAGTGATTTAACAAATTGTTCTGACATCTCAGATCTCTTAGTTTCTTGTAGCATTACCATATCCACACTCCTTTCTCTAACTAACTCTTTTATCTTCTTCCTCTTGCAAGACCTACCCAGCCCCCTAACATTCCAAGATAAGATCTTCATTACAAAACCAATACACTACACCAAATCACCTATACACACAACTTAGACCACCTCCGCAGACCCCTTCATAGCCCCTGCTCTCTCCATATCCTTCGCCTCAAGTTCCAGTAATTTATCAAGAACCTCATTATCCTTTTCTTTGAAATCAATCCCCAATAATTTCCCAATTTGCATGGTTGCTTGAGCTTCATCCAGGAGATACCCATCCCTATTTGAACAGCCCGCTTGCGATTTAGAGTAAGAAATGGCAGCAATCGCTGCTTGAAATACTGCATCTTTATCAAACTTACTTCCCGATGCTACACCTTTTTTTACTCTTTTCTTTGAAATCTTAGCTTTACACTTAGTTGTGTGTTGAACCACCACTCCTTTACCTTTACCTATGTCCACCTGAGATTTCCCTGATTGAAGCCTCAGCCGGCCTGCTTGATTATCCTTTGAGATAATACCATCCTTCTCCAGGCCCAACCATTGGATTCTAAATGGTTCACTTGATCCCCACACACTTTAGTCAATAACCCATTACCATGGGCTGGCCCAATCACAACTTCAAGATTAATATTGGGCCGCTGCAACTCAGACCCACTCAGACTTCTCAAACAGCCCATGTTGGCAACATGACCACCAACGTTTTGACTTCCTTTGTTATCAACTTGAATATTAATATCAGACAGACGCCTTTCCATTTCCAAGCATGCTCCACCCATGCCTCCTATCCCCAGGCCACTATCTGTTTCAATAACTCTGGAAACAGTTGTGTCTTCAATACCACTTGCCTTCCCTTCCACCTCATTACTGTTACTCCTCCTGTTAACTAGTGCCAGCTCAACTTTATTTCCCACCTCACCTGCCAGCTCAACCTCCACGTTCGCATCATCCTCCTTGCCATCCTCATAGTTTCTACAACACTCACCACCATTTTCATCACAAGAAGTTCGCACTCCATTGCAATATGATGACCCTTCTCCCATTTGTGGATCCATTCGACTATCAGAATTAACTATGATAACTTGTTCCTCATAGATTCTAATAGGATAAAACTTATCCATACATGCCAACATGATCACCCTGTTAATGGACTTCATCACCTTTATGGCTATTTCTACTTTACCACATTGTAACAAAGTCATTTGCAGAGTATCGTTGTCAATCCCGATCACCTGTCCCTATAATTTTCCAATGTTTCCAATGTTTCCTGTTCAATAACCATTCTTCCACACCGAGGCAAATTCACACCATGCATAAATCCACTCCTTCATCCTACACTCTTCATTCTTCATCGCCTTTTTTGAATTAAACATAATTACCACCAATTTCCCTCCACCTTCACGGAAAATAGGATCTTTCACTCCTCTTTTCTCACATTCATGTTTGAACTCTGACAATAAACAATATGGTTTCAACTTAGCAATTAAACTCTCAGATAGCCAACTATTGCCAGCCTCCTCTGTTCTTGCAATGAGATCCTTACCTCCCCAATTTTCATTTCCTTTAACAATGTCTACATAAGAGCGTAACTCCATCCTTGCCGTACTAGTGAACTTGACCTTAGGCACAGCCCTATCACCCCTCCCTTGAAGTGCAGGTTGACCCCCTCGTGGATGATCCAACCTACCAAACTCTACCATTTTCACTCTTGGTTGATCCAACCTACCAAACTCTATCATTTTCACTTTCAGTTCCCGATTATCAACCCATAACCCATTAGCCTTTTGGATCACCATATCAGCCGCCACTAAGCAATCATACTGCACAAATCTGAACCAAGAACGAGTTGCTTTCCTTCTCTTCGTTGGAATAAAAGCATCTTTTACCACCCCAAATTTGGAGAACAAGACGGACAATGCTTTTAGGTTCATAGAATCCAGTATATTGTCCACAAACACTATGAGAATTCCTTGAGCTTTTCCATTCCTTTGTGGCCTCCGTTGAAGAACTGGTATCCAACCTCCCCTCACACCATTCACGCCTCCTCTCTCCATTCCTAACCTGTTTCTTTTACCTTAAAAGTATATTTGCTTCAGCATATAGTGAAGAATATAATTCTATTAGGCATCTAGTCTGAGATATCGATGATTTTATACTAGTAAAAATCATTTGGTAATATTATCATTGTGTTTTGTAGTTCTATCAAGTGCTACTCTTTTTACAGGGGTTTTAAATGATGCAATTCTTCAATGCATAATGTTTTTAATTGTAGCTTCAATTACATCATTTTTGTTTTGTTTATGAGCCTTCTGTGTTAAGGTTGTGCTTGGTTTTCCAGAGAGTCGATTTGGTAGTGATATTGGTAATCCTTCTGATAAATGAGAATGAAAGACAAATAGGTACTTCGCTTTGAACAAAGCTCTGCTGATTCATTGTAATAGGGGGTGGCTTTCTTTCCTGTACTGGAATGTCACTTTCTAGGAAATTGTTAGCCATGTCATCTTTGATTTCACAAAATCTCATATGATCATCTGCATAATTCTGCCAAATATTCTATGTATTCATCCATGTAAGTTGGACAACTTATCATAATTTTGATGTTGACAAATGCTTAATATGAATAATGAAGCTCAACAAATGTCATCAGTTATACAATAAGTGCTAACAGCACTGTTCTAATTATATTCTTTGCAACTACATTCTTTTCATCTACTAGAATTTTCCTTTGCATGTTTGAGTTTTGTTGTCCATTGCATTCTTTAGTGCATGCCCATCGGATCACATTTCCAATAATGTCAAACATTCTTCTGTGAGAGGTATTTGCAACAGATAGATCATTAGAAGAGTGTTGGAGAAACGCCATCAAGGTGTCTGTGTAACGCCCTCAAAATAAACCCATAAATCATACAATATTGACATGTTTAGACATAAGAAAATAAAGCATAATTACATTCCATCATAGTATTCATTACAAAATGTATTACATGTTGACAACAAAAGTAAATGCCCTATGAGCTTACAACTTTCCAAGTCAACACTTGGTTACAAAAAGGAGTACTAACTCGAAACACAAAGTAAGCCCTTGGCTTGATATACATGTAATACAAAAATGTAATCACAAAAGATGTCCCAGCCACTAAGCCTCTCAAGCTACGTCCTTGGAGGTGGCATGCTACCTGTACCTGAAAATGATGTCCCATATAGGGTGAGCCAATGCCCAGTAGAGATATGCTAAACATAACATGAGCAATAACTAAAACATTGGCAGTTGATAAATGTTTAACTCACACGAATCAATTCACAATCCGTTTCAATTACATGACAAAAGTAACCATGTTTCATTCTATTTTCCATTTCTTATCCAATTCTCAATTCATAACCACGGCTCAGAACCTGGCCAAACAATTTGATTGAGATCACATCTCATATCAACAGTATTTCTATTTCAGGTGAGATAATAACTCATATTAAACATTTCACACTTCATAACAGATACACATTTTGGTGCTATATCAATAACACATGACAACACTTCCATACTTCACAAATGATACACATTTTAGTGCTGTATCAATGTCAAACAAAAACACTTCCATTCTTCACAAATGATACACATTTTAGTGTTGTATCAATGGAGTCCATCCCCTATCTCCTCCCAAACAATATCCGGTTTAGAGGTCCATCCCCTAGCTTTCCCTAAACCATGGAGTACATCCCCTATCTCCTCACACACAACACAATGTATATAAACGCATATCATATACATAATCAAATCAATACATAAAATTCATGTATTATATCAACCGCCATATTCGATGGCATACTCAATTGATTAGTTTTAGTTTGCCAAATCATCATGCATTGTCTACAACAATCAAGACTGCTCTCTACCGGTAGCCCAAAGCAATTATTTCTAAACAGATAATAATTTCATCCAACAGATAAATTATCAACAATTTCCAAAGTGAGTGATTAATAATTCCAACTTCACCATTCTATCTCATAATGAGTCAATTTCATATTCTACAACTCAATTTCATATTTCCATAACATCCCCAAATTAATTGTGTAAATTAATTTATAACAAAAATTAAGGTTTTCTTCCCTCTTTCTCAACTTTGGCCCAAAGGCACAAATATCAACAACCAACAACAATACCATCATTTTAAGACCCAATTTACATATTTATGAGTCAAAATAATAAAACCCCTTTTTCATACCTTTGAAACCCTAACACCCAAAATTACCCAAATCAAACCATTTATATAAAAAGCTCAACATCTATGTTAAAGCACATAAACATAAGTAGGAATCCCTACCACAAGAGATGAAACTCAATGGAGATGATGGAGAAATCTCAAAGTGCTCCAAACCAAGAAAATTTCAGATTAAAAGGAAGCCCAAACCAAGCTCTACACTTTTTGTAAAGACACTAAGGGAGTAGATCACTCAAGATAGATCAATCCCTAGAGAGAAGGTGAAATGTAGAGAGAGAGACTCTCAAAAATGGGTTTTTGGAAAAGTAAGAGAGAGAGTGAAAGTTGAAAAGTGATCTAAAAAGACCCAGCTGATATCTGATATACGTATGACCCGCTCGAGTAGAGAATAGGACGCTCGAGCGTCAAACACAAAAACTGGACCCGCTCGAGCGTGAAGGGTACCCGCTCAAGCGCCAAGACACAACTGCAAGACACACCTGCTCGAGCGCAAAGGGAAAGCCACTCGAGTGTAGATTTCCCCCTTCCAGTACTTTTACAGAAAATAAACTACCCGCTCGAGCGCCAAGATACCCGCTCGAGCGTAAGAAAATCCGCTCGAGCGTGAAAAACACACCTGCAAAAGTTTTGCAGAGGCACGAAATGCTAAGAGTGTGTAAACCCCACTTGAGCGTAAGAAGACTCGCTCGAGCGGACAACCAAAAATCAAACTCCGCTCGAGCGCAAAGGGACCCGCTCAAGCGTACCACCAAAATTCTGGGCAACAAGGAATGGGACTAAAGCTCAACCAACCTATTCAAAACACGCCCAATACATCCTAAAACTCAAACACACTGAATTAAAGGATAACAACAAGATATACAACTACCAACTCCATGGAACCTAAGTCCGGAATATAACAATCAAAGGAAGAGAAACCGGGATCGCTATAACCTCCCTCGCTTAAAGAATTTCGTCCCCGAAATTAAGTACAAGTTTTTTTTCAAAAACATGTTTTCTCAATTACCAACATTACTTACAATTCAAAATTCAACAACTTGACCCATTACCGGTCATTCCATCTCTATTCAAGAGGCAAACTTCCATATAATCTCCAACATGCCTTATCAACATGTATCTCAAAACATATTCAATGCCAACGATACAATTGCATTTCTGAAACATCATCAACATATACAATGTTAAAATCAACTTCCATTATAAGGCAAGTTCCAAACTATATTTCCATAAACTCAAAACATACACCATATTTTACAACTTAAGACACAATCAATGCTCTTAAAGTTTATCAATATTACAAAATTTTCAAAACATGATTACACATGAACAAATAAGTCCGGATACTTCTCACGAACCTCCAACTCACGTTCCCAAGTGGCTTCCTCCACTCCGTGATGTTTCCACAAAACCTTTACCAAGGGAATGGTCTTGCCTCGTAAGACTTGCTCCCGCCTATCCAAGACCCGAACCGATCTCTCCTCATACGAGGCATCCTCATCTACCTGTAAGTCGGTCCAATCCAACACGCGCGATGGGTCCGGCTCGTACTTTCGAAGCATACTAACATGAAACACGTCATGTACTCCGGATAACTGCGGTGGCAAGGCCAAACGATAAGCAACCTCCCCAATCCTCTCAAGGATCTCAAAGGGACCGATAAACCGAGGGAATAACTTCCTACTCTTCCCAAACCTCATCAAACCCCGTCTAGGTGATATTTTTAGAAAAACATGATCACCCGTCTCAAATACCAAAGGCCTCCTCCTACGGTCGGCAGAACTCTTTTGGCAACTCTGGGCTGTAACAAGCCTCCTACGGATAAGCTCAACTTTCTCCATCGTTTCCCTCACCAACTCCGGGCCCAACAAAGGTGCATCACCCACCTCGGCCCAACAAACCAAAGACCTACACGGTCAGCCATACAAGGCCTCAAACGGTGCCATACCGATACTAGACTGAAAACTGTTATTGTAGGCAAACTCCACCAAGGGTAAGTGCCTCTTCCACGTCCCACTACAGTCAAGGACACAACCTCGAAGCATATCCTCAAGGATCTGAATAGTACGCTCGGACTGCCCGTCAGTCTGAGGATGATAAACCGTGCCAAAAGTCAATCTAGTACCCAAGGCACTCTGCAAACTCTGCCATAACCTAGCAGTAAAACGAGGATCTCTATCAGAGACGATCGACACTGGGACCCCGTGCAACCTCACTATGTCCCGAATATACAAGTCGGCAAGATGATCTACCAAATCTCTCACGCGCGTAGGAATAAAATGCTCTGACTTAGTCAACTGGTCTACAACCACCCAAATAGCATCACTACCCCGCTAAGTCCTCGGAAGACCTACAACGAAGTCCATAGTAACGTGCTTCCACTTCCACTCGGCAATAGGCAAGGGTTGCAACAAACCCGCTGGCCTCTGATGCTCGACCTTTACTTGCTAACAAGTAAGGAACTTAGACACGAAAACTGCCACATCCTTCCTCATACCGCGCCACCAAAACTAACGACCCAAATCACGATACATCTTAGTGCCTCCCGGATGTACCACAAGGCGCGAATGGTGAAACTCTTGGAGTACGTCCTCTCGGCAAGACTCCGGCACAAACAAACGGTCTCGGTATCTCACACTCAGGTCGGGATACACTGTCAAACCCTTCTCAACCTTCCCACTGGGGATATTTTCTCGGAGGGTTTCTACCTCAAGGTCACCTCTATGTGCCTCTAACACTCGACTCACAAGTGTAGGCTGCGCAATCACAGAAAACAAGGCCACAGCCTCAACGGATTCACCCAAAAGTAAGTCGAATTCGCCAAGTGCACCCAACATCTCCCACTCCCGGATGGTTACACAAGCTACATCACTAATGGATTTCCTGCTAAGGGCATCGGCCACAACATTGGCCTTTCCCAGGTGATAGTGCAACTCAAAGTCGTAGTCCTCAATGAACTCCATCCACCTTCTTTGCCTTAGATTCAAGTCTCTCTGTGTAGACAGATACTTCAAACTCTTATGATCCGAGAATACCTCGAATCTCTCACCATAAAGGTAGTGCCTCCAAATCTTCAAGGCAAAGATCACAGCTGCTAATTTTAGGTCATGTGTAGGGTAATTCCTCTCGTGAATTTTCAACTGACGTAAGCCATAGGCAACCACTTTCCCCTATTGCATCAATACACAACCCAAACCCTCTCGTGAAGCATCACAATAAATCGCATAACCCAAACCTCTCTTCGGAATAATCAAGACTGGAGCGGTGGTCAATCTAACCTTCAACTCTTGGAACGACTTTTCACAAGTCTCATTCCATACAAATTTGACCCCTTTCCGCGTCAATCTAGTCAACGGTGAAGCTAGGCTGGAAAAATCTTTCACAAACCGGCAATAATACCCAGCTAATCCCAGAAAACTGCAGATCTCAAAAACGCTCTTAGGCTGTGCCCAATCCTGCACTGCCTCTATCTTGGATGTATCAACAGATACCCCTTCCCCAGAAACCACATGGCCTAAGAATTTGACCTCTCCTAGCCAGAACTCATATTTCCCAAACTTGGTATACAGCCTATGTGTGATACCCCTGTTCCGTAGTATACTAATTGGTCCTTAACTTCAGTGTGATTATGTGTTTAGCATGATTTTATGTGTCATTTTGTGAAATTATGTGATTTTGAAGTTCTATCTATTCACCGTAGGAAAATGTGTTTGAATAATCTGCTTTGGAAATTAAATTGAGGGCCTTATTGGCCACGGAACCCGAAATTGATTACGCCATTGTGATTGGCATAATTTTTAGAGCCTACAGTGAAATTTAATTGAAAAATTGATTCGAACCAGGTTAAGTTAATTAAATTGGTATATTAGTGCCCAATTGTTTATTACTATTAAATTGAATTAGTGGGTTTGTTGAATAAAGGCACCACACTCTCTATTCTTCTCCTTTTGTTACATTTTGGCTGATCATAAACATTAAAGAAGAGAGGGGGGTCGACTAAGAGAGAGAGAGAGAGTGAAGAAATTGGAGCTTTGGCCTCAAAGCTTGATAATTTGTAGACCAACTCAAGAATTAAGCTTAAGTTTGGAAAATCAAAGCTTCTAGGTGAGTAATTCTTGGATTATAGTTTGTAATTTTGTGTGTGTTCAAGCTAATTGAGTGATCAAGAGTAAAATTGAATGAAATTGGGTTAGCTTTGTTGAATTAAAGCTTGATATGTGCATGCATGTAAGAGATTGTTTTGAAATAGCATGTATAAGCTTGAAATGCATGATTCAAGTACAGTTTTGGGTTAAAACTCATGTTTTGATCACCATTTGTGCCGTCTAAGTTGAGAATGTGGCTAGTTCATCACATGCATGTACAATTTATGAAGAGATGAGCTTGAATGTTTGAATTTGAGCATGTTGGCGATGAGTCGTGATATTTTGGGACATGCATGCAAATAAATTATGAAATTGGGCTTCAATATGTTGTAATTTATGCTTGTACCATGTTAGTACATGTCTATGAGTAATTTGAGCCTTAATATGCATGAATTGCTGGTTGGAAGTCGAAATGAAGCTCAAGAACACAATTCTGGGTTTTCCAGAATTTTGAGGTCTGCTCGAGCGGGGAACATGACGCTCGAGCGGAAAACTCATGCTCCCAACACTTTTTGCAGAGTTGGACCTTCGCTCGAGCGGGATGTTTCACGATCGAGCGGGAAGCTTTGTAGACAAGCCTTCCGCTCGAGCGCCCTAACTCACGCTCGAGCGTAATTTTGAGGTAACCAGTACTTTTGCAGACCTCTTGGGTCCGCTCGAGTAGGGAAGTCCACGCTTGAGCGGGGACCCTATTTTCTAAAATTTTGTTCATGCGTTCTGTGTTTCGTTTTCCGTTCTCTTTCACTTGTAATCACTCTTAGGCATATGTTAAGCATCGTAAATGAGTTAATAAGATAAGAATAAAGCCTAAAAAGGAATATGTGAATTAAGGAACGGATTAAATTGTTAATGACCCTTTTGTATTTATGGAATGTGTAGGGTCGAGCTCCAGGGCGGATCCACGAGCCTATCACTGTGAGTAATATCGATATTTGAAAACTTGTCATTGTCCAAATGTTTATTTCCCTTATAAGCTTTATAAGTTGCTAATTGGGATTGTGGACAAAAGTTTGACACGATAGAAATGAATGGACCAAAGGTCGTTCTGATAGAAATGAATGGACCGAAGGTCGTTTCGATAGAAATAAATGGACCAAAGGTCGTTTTGATATAAATAAATGGACCGAAGGTCATTTTGACATGAATAAGTGGGCCGAAGGCCGTTTTGACATCAATGAATGGACCTAAGGTCATTTTGACATGAATGTATGGGCCGAAGGCCATTTTGACGTAAATGAATGGGCCGAAGGCTGTTTTGACAAAAATGAATGGGCCGAAGGCTGTTCTGACATAAATGAATGGGCCAAAGGTCGTTTTGCCATGAATGGAAATCTGATTGGGCCAAAGGCTAGTATGTTTGGAACTACAGTCATTTGATCTGAATTTTGTATAAGTGTATATATGTTAAGCAGAAATATGCATTGGGCCCAAGGCCGTTCGGAGCATGTTGTTCTTCATATTGCTTATGTAACTTATGTATTCGATATTATTCATTGGGCTATCGCTCACGCTCATTCATGTGTTTGTAGGTGAGCTGAGGGAAGTCCAAACCCAGCCCCAGTGAAGTCTGCCGGGAACAACATGAGTTTTGGAGAGTCAGCCTTGTGTCTCACGTACAAGACCCATCCTTGCCATTTTGTTATGTATTTATATTCTATCTTGTTGGCAAGGACTTTGTGTACATCTGTATAAAGTTTTGATACGGGTTGACTCAGTTTGGATGATCCTGTCTGTAAAGGATTTTGTGATACTGTACTTGTTGTGGGTTATTAACGTATATGTGCATAGTTTGTTTTGAGTGCATATAAGCACGGCTCTATGGACAAAGTTTTAAATTTTTGCTTCCGTTTGGCCCCTTTACTCTGATGAGTTATGTCTGTTTTGGTTTGAGGCCGTAGGTAATCTCATGATTACTGGCCAGTTATGTCCTTAACCCATAGGGGCGGGTTCGGGTCATGACACTATAGGCTCTAACCAACTCAAGCACCACTCTCAGGTGTTCCTCGTGCTCCTCCTCAGAAGGCGAATAAATCAGGATGTCATGCACGAAAACGGCCACAAAGCGATCTAAGAATTCCTGGAAGATCCAGTTCGTCAAATCCATAAACACTGCCGGTGCATTGGTGAGCCCAAAAGGCATCACCAGAAACTCATAGTGGCCATACCGCGTACGGAATGCCGTCTTCAGAATATCCTCCTCCCTAACCCTCAACTGGTGGTAACCCGAAATCAAGTCTATCTTAGAGAAACAACGGGAACCCTTCAACTGGTCAAACAAATCATCTATATGGGGCATAGGGTACTTATTCTTAACCGTAACAATAGCGAGCTTCAACTTCGAGAATCAATACAAAGTCTCATGGCACGATCTTTCTTTTTAGCAAAGAGGGGTGCTCTCTTACCATGTAAACACTAGGGCGAATAAAACCCTTATCCAGCAATTCCTGGAGTTGAATCTTCAACTCACTTAATTCGGCTGGGGCAAAACGGTAAGGTACCATAGAAATTGGTGCTGTGCCGGGCACTAAATCAATAGAGAACTCTATCTCTCGATAAGGTGGCAAACTGGCAAGGACCTCGGGAAAAACATCCGAATACTCACAAACCACTCTCGGCAACTCAACCTCGGTCTCATCACACTCACTACTCATAAGGCTAGCGAGAAGACCACTAAGCTCACTCCGCCCTTGCGGATCATACACCGGCGGCAACACACTACCAACCCGATCCCCCAAGAAATGGAAACAATCCCCACTCAAGATACATACTGTGACCCTCTGGCGGTAACAATCGATGACAGCCCGGTATGACAATAGCTAGTCCATACCCAAGATAACATCAAAACCCGACATAGGCATAACTACAAAACGAAATGGGAGTCGGCGATCTGCTACCACTATATCACAACCTCTACACCCTTTTTTCAAAATCAACTCACCCCCAACAGGTGATACAACACAAATAGGAGATGCTAACTGTGCCAACTCCAAACCCAAAACAGATGCAAATGTTGCAGACTTAAAAGAATGGGATGCACCCGTATCGATCAACACATTGGCAACCGAGTTGCAAAACAAGAAGGTACCTCTCACAACCGATGGAGCCAGTACAAGATCCTACGCGGTAACAGCATACATGCGCCCTGAAGGCCCCTGATCTACCTGCTTACCTCTAGAAGCAAAAGACTACTGCACAGACTGGGGTGATGAAGCTCTCTAATTGGCCCTCAAGCTCGAATCGATCAGGTTGGTGAAAACTCGTGGTTCGCTTAGAACCAGACGCCCCCGAAGTGGCACTCAACTGCGGGCAGTACCTCTTCAGGTGCCTCGCCTGACCACACTGATAGCAAGACAGTGGCTGACCTCTGCCCTAACTCTAGCCCTGAGGTCGAGCCGATGATAAAGCTGCTCTCTGACCTCCTCCCTTCTGCAGGCAAACTGGAGACTTGTGGCCCAGCTGACCACATTTGTAACAGGTCACCTCTCCTTGACTGCCTTTCCCAAAACCTGCACTCGACACTGGAAAGGTAGATCTAGCAAAACTGCCCTGAGACTGCTGAGGGTTAGAACCCCTCTGTCTCCTGCCATCACTCTGGCCGTCCTAACTCCTCTTGGAGCCTCTCTGCCCCTCCTCCTCCTCCTCTTGCATCATAATCTCCATATGCGCCGCAGCGTCCGCAAGACGCCCATAATCTCGAGTCATAGATCCTCCAACTCTCATCTTGAGCCTGCGCCTCAACTTCCGCTCAAACTCAATGCAACGGCATTCCTCGAACGCCACAAGCTCAGGTGCGAACCAGGACAAACTAGTAAAAGTGGCCTCAAACTCGGCCACAGACAAGCTCAGCTGCTGCTTGAGCTGGCAAAACTAATCCCTCAGCTTCTCCCTGACAACTGGAGATAAGTACTTCTCCTGGAAAGCATCCACAAAAGCCTCCCATGTGCCACCAATACGGCCTCTCATGAACTTCCATCACTGACCCGCATCCCCCTTATGCTGGAAAGATGCCAAGGTCACTTTCAATGCTCCGTCTTCGATGCCAAGCATCTCAAACGTCTTCGTCATTTGTTCCAACCATTCATCTGCCTTAAGTGGCTCTATCGGATCCCCGACAAACTCATCTGGATTAGACCGGAAGAACTCCCTCTTCAGAAAGAAAGGCCCTGCATCAACAACCTAGGCCTGAACTAGATTCTCAGCTCTGAGAATGCCCATGGATTCCCTCAAAGCATCTGCTATCCCACAGGCTAAGGCGCCCATAGCCTGCTGACCTGCTGGCTCGGCCACATTGGCCTAACTAACCCCCTCCTGTTGTGCCGGAACATCCTCCGGCATAGGCATCTCTTGCCTACCACGCCTACCACCTCGTCCTCATCCTGACATCCTAATAAAAGTAACGAAGACATTAGCACATTCACAAATGTGTCGAAGCTATAACACTCGCGTCCTAATACATGGACAACTGTAATTCACTCCATGTAAGCACATAATCACATAAGCACTTATGAATTTCATTTCTAGATAATGATAGTCCCGAGGCGTCACTAGAGTTCCGGTTAGAAACAACATTGATCAAGTGCTTTTCCAACAAGACTCACAGAAACCCAAGGATCCAATCAACATCCTAGAAACCAAATCCCACACCCATATAATCACTTAAACATGTTATCACATAAACACATAACACTACACATAAGTCTCTAACAAGCAAGACAAACCCATTGTGATACTAATCACTTCCCACATACCCAAGTATTTAAACCCGGTACGCTTTGATACCAAGTTGTAATGCCCTCAAAATAAACCCATAAATCATACAATATTGACATGCTTAGACATAAGAAAATAAAGCATAATTACATTCCATCATAGTATTCATTACAAAATGTATTACATGTTGACAACAAAAGTAAATGCCCTATGGTCTTACAACTTTCCAAGTCAACACTTGGTTACAAAAAGGAGTACTAACTCGAAACACAAAGTAAGCCCTTGGCTTGATATACATGTAATACAAAAATGTAATCACAAAAGATGTCCCAGCCACTAAGCCTCTCAAGCTACGTCCTTGGAGGTGGCATGCTACCTGTACCTGAAAATGATGTCCCATATAGGGTGAGCCAACGCCCAGTAGAGATATGCTAAACATAACATAAGCAATAACTAAAACATTGGCAGTTGATAAATTTTAACTCACACGAATCAATTCATAATCCGTTTCAATTACATGACAAAAGTGACCATGTTTCATTCTATTTTCCATTTCTTCTCCAATTCTCAATTCATAATCATGGCTCAGAACCTGGCCAAACAATTTCATTGAGATCACATCTCATATCAACAGTATTTCTATTTTAGATGAGATAATAACTCATATTAAACATTTCACACTTCATAACAGATACACATTTTGGTGCTGTATCAATAACACGTGACAACACTTCCATATTTCACAAATGATACACATTTTAGTGCTGTATCAATGTCAAACAAAAACACTTCCATACTTCACAAATGATACACATTTTAGTGTTGTATCAATGGAGTCCATCCCCTATCTCCTCCCAAACAATATCCGGTTTAGATGTCCATTCCCTATCTTCTTCTAAACTGTGGAGTACATCCCATATCTCCTCCCACACAACACAATATATATAAACGCATATCATATACATAATCAAATCAATACATAAAATTCATGTATTATATCAACCGCCATATTTGATGGCATACTCAATTGATTAGTTTTAGTTTGCCTAATCATCATGCATTGTCTACAACAATTAAGACTGCCCTCCACCGGTAGCCCAAAGCAATTATTTCTAAACAGATAATAATTTCATCCAACAGATAAATTATCAACAATTTCCAAAGTGAGTGATTAATAATTCCAACTTCACCATTCTATCTCATAATGAGTCAATTTCATATTCTACAACTCAATTTCATATTTCCATAACATCCCCAAATTAATTGTGTAAATTAATTTATAACAAAAATTAAGGTTTTCTTCCCTCTTTCTCAACTTTGGCCCAAAGGCACAAATATCAACAACCAACAACAATACCATCATTTTAAGACCCAATTTACATATTTATGAGTCAAACTAATAAAACCCCTTTTTCATACCTTTGAAACGCTAACACCCAAAATTACCCAAATCAAACCATTTATACAAAAAGCTCAACATCTATGTTAAAGCACATAAACATGAGTAGGAATCCCTACCTCAAGAGATGAAACTCAATGGCGATGATAGAGAAATCTCAAAGTGCTCCAAACCAAGAAAATTTCAGATTAAAAGGAAGCCCAAACCAAGCTCTACACTTTTTGTAAAGACACTAAGGGAGTAGATCACTCAAGATAGATCAATCCCTAGAGAGAAGGTGAAATGTAGAGAGAGAGACTCTCAAAAATGGGTTTTTGGAAAAGTAAGAGAGAGAGTGGAAGTTGAAAAGTGATCTAAAAAGACCCAGTTGATATCTAATATATGTATGACCCGCTCGAGTAGAGAATAGGACGCTCGAGCGTCAAGCATAAAAACTGGACCCACTCGAGCGTGAAGGGTACCCACTCGAGCGCCAAGACACAACTGCAAAACACACCCGCTCGAGCGCAAAGGGAAAGCTGCTCGAGCGTAGATTTCCCCCTTCCAGTGCTTTTACAAAAAATGAACTACCCGCTCGAGCGCCAAGATACCCGCTTGAGCACGACTCGCTCGAGCATAAGAAAATCCGCTCGAGCATGAAAAACACACCTACAAAAGTTTTGCAGAGGCACAAAATGTTGAGAGTGTGTAAACCCCACTCGAGCGTAAGAAGACTCGCTCGAGCAAACAACCAAAAATCAAACTCTGCTCGAGCGCAAAGGGACCCGCTCGAGCGTACCACCAAAATTCTGGGCAACAAGAAATGGGACTAATGCTCAACCAACCTGTTCAAAACACGCCCAATACATCCTAAAACTCAAACACACGGAATTAAAGGATAACAACAAGATATACAACCACCAACTCCACGGAACCTAAGTCCGGAATATAACAATCAAAGGATGGGAAATCGGGATCGCTATAGTCCGTAATTGTTGCAAATACATTTTCAAATTATGAAGTAGTCAAGAAACATCAACTCATTTTTTGGCAAATTCAAGGAAGTGTTGGTGTAATATATGCCTTCTCACTAGTATTGCCCTTTTTTTTCTTAACAGTGTCCATGCTTGCTCAGTTATTAGGCTGCTACATGATACATACAGGGCAAATTTTGAAAGTGGTTGGGTAGCTTAACTTCAAGAAAGCTATTAAAGGAGAACTTCCTCATCTTCTTTGGGTTTTTTCACAGAATACGTAGTTGTTTCTTAATTATCTCTCTTCTTGTGATTGAAGCATAGTAGTAGCAGTGTGGGTTTTCCATGCCAGTCACCAAGTCTGCTGGTTTATCATTTTTCCTGAATTCCAAGTGGAGTATACTGCTATTGAATATTTATTTTACTGAATTTGTACTTGTTTATCTTGTTCATTTTGTATCTTTGTAACCAATAAATTCTAACCCATTCTTATTATCTCTTTATATTTTGAAGGTTGTACCATGAGGTGACCTTGATTCTCTAGCCATGCTCCAGAGACAGTTAGATGTTAATATTCTTGTTAGTGGTCACACCCATCAGTTTAAGGCCTACAAACACGAGGGTGGGGTTATCATAAGCCCCGGGTCTGCGACTGGTGCATACAGCAGCATCACATATGATGTGAACCCAAGTTTCGTGCTCATAAACATTGACGGCCTGCATGTTGTTTTCTATGTTTATGAACTCATTGACGGAGAGGTGAAGGTTGACAAGATAGATTTTAAGAAGACAACCACGACTGCAACACAATGACCTAAGCTTCTGTTGGTATTTCAAGGCTTTTGTTCTGCACCTGAATGTTATCTTATTTCATCTTTTTTTGCCTACGTTGCTTGCCTATTTCTTGTTTAAATTGTCTCAATCTCTTTCTGGTAACTGGATTTTTGTGCTTGATTAATGGTGAGAGTTTAATTTTATACTAAACTTTAGCTAAGAAGTTTTTTGACTTTAATATAAACATCTATCATATTCAAAACCCGTATGAAACAGTTATCCTACAGATCCCAACAAATTCGGGGTCTATAGCATTATTTATGATGCTGATCATTGACTCTGGGATAACTTAGCTAGCATATTTTGTTGAGAAATTATAGTCGCACCTAATTATAATTAGGGTGATTCTACTTACACCACTACTTTACCTCTTTACACTCTCAATATGAGTTTTTTTTTTTTTCCCCTCCCAATTTTATCCATGTGTGAAATTACCTTTAAGAACAAAATACTAAAATTAAATATATTTTGTTATCTCCTTACACCCCTTGGTCTTCAAGCCCTACTCCTCTCTTTCCTTTCTTTATTTTTCTTTTCTCTTACACATCTCTTTTCAAAAAGTAAGAATATAGTATTTTGATCAGTAAAGAAAATAATGGATGAAAAAACGATGGTGAAGAACCATCAAAAAGTGAAATGGTGAGTTTTTTCATTTATTTGGTAGGTTTTTGTTTCATTTTTCTGGACTGATGTTCGACTTTCATTCAGTGGTTCAAAATCAAACAAAATAAAATAGTCCGGCATCACATTGTCGAACAAAAAATATAAGTCTAGCAACTAACTACCGAATAAAAGATACATTTTCGGTAATCCCAAACCCAATTTTTTAAATTTGTTCGGCTTCTCATTACCATGTATTTTCAGTTTCATTTTTTTATATTTTATATTTTTTTCCTGGAAGGATTGTACTTATACTCATTGCAACAACGCAATTATTGCAATATTAGTGGACTCTAGTCATGAATTTATTACAGACAAGATTTGTTAAGTTTTTTTTATTAATACGGTTTTTTCTTATTTTTAATTTGTATTAAGTTTTATTAATAATTTGACGTATAAATGTATTTATTATCTTTAGTTTTTTAGTGGTTGTGAAGCATTAATTAAATAGACTTCTGATGTTGGAAAGAAGACTAGATTTGTCATTGCTATAACAACATCAAATGCGGGAGGTAATGGTAGAAAACCAAGACTTATACTTGCTTGTAAAAGAAGTGATTACTATAGAGACAACAGGAAGATCAAGGAGGAACGATTGAGGTTGACAGGTTCTAAAAAGTGTGAATGTCTATATTTATTAAAGGGGGAAAAATTACCTATAAATTACCAAGACGAATTGTGACAACATGTTTGATTGATGGATGCAAACAATGACAAATTTTGTGGATACTTTATGGATATTCGTACTGTAACAACCCGACCCTCGTATATGTGTTACGGTATATTTTTAGTACATTTTTAGTTCCTTAATATGTACAAAATTATGCTTATAATGCCATGTTATGAAGGACTATCTGTTGAACAAGTAATGTATCTGTTCCATTAGAACGTTCGGATCCGAAGTTGGAGGCCTTAACGGCTTAATTAACTGAAATTGAGTATATATCTGTGTTCAGTATAATTTTCTGGTAATATTAAGCATGTTTATGAAATTTCAATTTCGGAATGATAAAGCGATTCGTTTTCGTCTTATATGCTCTTTGATATTTTCCATGTATATCTCTAAGTCTTTGGTCTAAGATGAGAAAAACGTGTGTATTCCTTTGGGGGGGAAAAGAAGAGGGGAATTGAGAGCAAGAATTGGGGGAAAGAAATCCAACAAGAACACTTGGCAAAGTTGTTAAAGATTTGGAAGTTTAATCAAGGTAAGATCAAGCTCCCCTTAGTATGGCAACTTAGAGGTTGTGAATCATGTTTATGTAGAATTCATGCTTGTTTCATGTTTGATTGTGAGGGTTTCTCATTGTTTGGTATTTTGACACTATAGTTGGTGAAGTAGGGAAATCATACTCACTCTTTGGTTGTTTATCATGAACTTATGGTTATATGTGTGTTTTGTTTCAAGAATGAATGGGTTTGTTTCAAGAGCTTGACTTTAATCCAAACAATGGAATTAAGAGAGAGATGGCTTGTTTAAGCTTCTCATCTTGTCACATTAGTTAAGAATTCATGTTATGGTGATGAATATTGCATTAATTTAAGCTTGAATTTCGTGAAAATGGCATAGAAATGGAGTAGGGTTTCGGATTGGGGAAGAACAGAATTTCAGGAATTCGCTTTCTCCGCTCGAGCGGAGAAATGCCCGCTCGAGCGGGAAAAACCACCTCCCAGCAGTTTTGTGCAATTTTCAGTCCGCTCGAGCGGACAATGTTCGCTTCGGCGGAAGGTCATTTTCAGGAAAAAATGTGCTTCCTCGGTTTTATGTGCTTGACCCTCTGGTAATAATAGAATCTTTTTCTAATGATTTTAAAGCAATTATAATCTCACATAACATTATAATGACTCGAGAATGGTGTCTCCATAATTTATGAAAGGAAAAGAACTAATGTGTGAGTTATGATTGTGTGCGTGACACACTCCAGAGGAACTAGCACATCATCCCAACACCGTGAGTAGTAGTACTCTTCACTACAGATAATGAATGCTTTTAGCATTTTATTCTATGATACTACAGTATTTATGAATGTATGAAATGATGAAAAGAACGACAATACGATCATATGACGTGAAACAAAGTGCTGTACGGAACTAAGTGCTACACCGTGAGCCACCTCTAGGATCCGTGCGAAGTAAGGCACGGAACTAAGTGCTACAGTGTGAGCCACCTCTAGAATCCGTGCGAGCCACCTCTTGAATTCAACCAAAGGGCCGTTGTGCCACATGAACCAAAGGGCCGTTGTGCCACATGAACCAAAGGGCCATTGTGCCACATGAACTAAGGGCTTTTAGCCACCATGTTTATGTTACAAGTTTGGGCCTAAGGCCATTGTATATTTATACAGATCAGAAACAGACTAACCTTATGAACTTTGCATCTATATATACAATGATGAGTTACGTTTAAGTTAAGTATGGTTTCAATTATGTATTACTATTCACTGAGCTTGGCTCACTTTCAGTTCTGTCTGTTTCTGTAGGTAACCAATCAGGTGGTCAGCCCTAGTCCTGGACGCCGATTCCCTTTTGTTAGCCTACATGCCCAGGCACTACACCGGGCCAATTATTGGTTAAGTTTAGTGAAGTCGACGGCTTGTTGAGTGCCATCTATGATTGGTGTATATGACTTTCATATTTTTGATTATGCCCAATGTCAGGGCTGGGTCTGTGTGTATGTTTGTATATTGACGCCACCCAGGAATATTAGTTTTGTTTCTATCTGTCTATAATCATATTTCTATTTGGTATGTAGCCTATGGTTATGTTAATGCATGAGAAGTTGGAGATCCTGGCATGTTAGAATTGGCTCAATGGAATTGTTTGATCTGTATTTCTTTTTTGTAATGTATTTTGCTTCCGTCAGGCCCCATACGACGTATATACCAGGGTTTTTACCCGTTTTCTGTATGGGTCATGCCCGAACTTTTAGGGGCGGGTTCGGGTCGTGACACGTACACTTGATATTTTTATGAATAATTTTATAGATACTTTTTATGTATGATTTTATGGATGCGTGTTTGATTTATGAATTTTTTTAAGGATGCTTCAAGGAAAAAGTAAATCTTTTAATATACAGTGACGGGGGCCTAGACAACTCTATTGTAGTTTGGCAACATAATACTAGAGTAATCTCATTTGTATAACAATGTATCACTGAACATGCACAAGTGGCCCAAATTAATTTCTTGTTATCATCTAATTGGACGACAACATAATGATGAGAAAAAAAATATTTTCTAGTAACATGGCACTGGAATAATTCAAATTAATTAACGTTGTATTACTGAACAGGCCCACCACATATTAAAAATCATTGTTTAGAAGAAAGTGCCTTTGTAAATGTATAGCAACAAAATGCTGAAGATATCTATTTTTTCCGGCAGCATAACACCGAAATAATGTAAATTGTTTAGCACCATGTTATCAAAATTAGTGGTGTAAAGAGATGAAATAATTAATTTAGGGTTAGTTTTGGTAATATATTGGGGGTGTAATGAGAATTACATTTTTTTTAGTGGTGTAAAGAGATGGAGGGTGTAATAGTGGTGTAAGTAGAATCACCCTTATAATTATTAGGTAAATTACACTGACATCCCTTTAGGTTTTACCCCTTCCCTCCTCACGTTTTGAAAATTACATCTCCCTCCCTATGGTTTAAACTTCAATTACAATTTAATTCTTTTGTTAGTCAACCGTTAAGTCAACTAACGGAAAAAATTACTATAAGAAATTAATTTTTTAAAATGCCCTATTTTGCTCTTATTTTCAAATATAAAATTGACAAACAATTTACCATTTAGGAAAATTTTATATGGCCTAGTCATGTATTTGGTTATGACCTATTATGATATTACTATAACTATTGATTATAACATTATTTTGGTTGTGATTTAAAAGATATTTGGTTATATTTTATGCGGTGTTTGGTTATAACTATTTTTTTTTAGTTATGATTGAAAATGATCTAATTATAATATTTGTGATAATTAACACCACAAAAGCTTTTGGACCATAATATTACCTAAATGTTTAATAGTACAATAATAAATGTATGGAATGAATTTTTGTAATTCTCTACAAATTTTCTTCACTCATCTAGTAATTATTTTTTAAATTTTTTTAATAAGAGTAAAATAGGCATTTAAAATAAAATAATTTTCTATATTAGTTTTTAATGTTAATTGACATAATGGTTGACTAACGATGTAATGGAAGTTTAAACCTTAGGGAGGGAATATAATTTCCAGAACATGAATTAAAGACAAAGCTCAAGGGGTGTCAGTAATTTTCCCATAATTATAATGCAAAAAATATAGAGTAAATTTCAATACGCCTCCTCTAGTTTGGATTTGGGTACTCTCAGGTCTCTGGCTGTAAGATGGACATTCGAGAGGCTGCAAAGTGGAATGGGAATCCCTTGAGTAAACCCAAAATTGCCTGGCAAACTGAGAAGAGTAGTATACCTCAGATATGCACTTATAAGCTCGAGGGTTTAAAGTGCCAATAAAAAGTTCCCTTGGCAACAAAATAGAAGCCCACATGTCTTTGTGCGATGGAATGGAACACTGTCTATCAGCCAAGAATGTCTTCAGCCAAATTGGCCCTTTATTGGCATCAAAGGGAGAAAAGAAGGTGGCAGTTGGGGAAACAGGGAGCTGGTGGAAAAAAGTAAGATAGCAGGCGAAAAAAGCCCGAAAAAGGGCAATTCTAGCATACTTTTCCCCATAAGTGCTAGGATCTTGAACTAGGAATTTTAAGCACTTGGGATGCAAATCAGTAAAGTAAGCAAAGAGCCAGAGTTGAAGCACCCAGAGGGGACCTCCTTGCTTGATATCAAGAGATTTTTCACAAAATTGGGAGCAGACTCTATAAACATGGCCTAAGAGATAAGGGGCCAAGGCTATGCGTTTCTTCAAAACAAGGGCCTTTGCAAGTGGGGCAAATTCAAGCATGATTCGTTGAGATGATGTATAAAAAAGAAATTTACACAACCAATATAAAATAAAGGAGAAGAGTTCTCGATTGCTCACAGGGCCCACCCTTTTATTTTCAGTCTTTACGAAGTCACTAAAGGAAGAATTCGAAGGTGGAAGATAAAATTTAACCGAAAGGTCTGGATAGCTGGGTGTAAAGGGGGTACCAAGGGGCGAGAGCCCTAAGAAATGGCAAATATCAAGAACGGTAAAAGCCATCATACCACAACAAAACTGAAAAAAGTTACAGGCCATATTCCAGAAATAAAGGGCAGCAGGAATTAAAAAAGGGTCTTCAAGAATGATAAACTTGGAAAGTCGAAAGGCATCGAGAATGAAGAGTTCTTGTAGATCCCATTCTCTTGCAGGCATGACCTTGTCATACCATTCCTCCTACTCAACCCTCAATGTTGGCCAGCAACGGCGAGGTCGGTTCATTCTCCAATTTCCCCAGTCAAGCCCCCCTTCATAAGGAAGGAAGTGGTCCTCCAAACAAGGGTACAAAGCTAGAAGTTGAGCAGGAGCCTCTCGAAAGATAGAAACTAGGACATATTCTTGTTTGTCTCTATGGCGAGGGACAAAGAGGCGTCCATCTATGGTACTTGATCCATTAGCTTTAAATTTGGCAATCTCTTCCTCAATACATCTCTTCAAAGCCATTGTTGGGCTTATACGTTCGCCAGATGGTACTTTCAAAGAAGAAGAATCCATTTGTGGCGAGTAGTAAGGAAGAGAGGGTTAGTAGAAGGGAAAAGGTTTGTGTGTTGAGCAAACGAGTGAATTCAGAGCACGAAATAAAAAGAGTTTTAAAACCTTTGTGTCTGGAAAATATATCGTGAAATTCATAAAGTACTAAAAGTACGGATGTGAAGAGCTTTCTTCAATATTGATAATTTTTGGAGGGAAACACATCTCAAATACTGATGTCAACTTCGAGATAAAATATTTGGCTTCGAAACCAGATTTTGGCGCCAAAGTCAAATGACAAACGGCTTCAAAAGCAGCCAGCTTCGAAGCACATTCCACACCTAAGGATGCAAGAATGCTCAAGTATTTGTTTACTTCAAAAGGATCGAAAACCTGTTTTAGGGTTTCTTAGTGAGAATAAATCCTTCGAAGCAAAGCTTGAAATCCCTCAAGGTTAGAAATTGTTTGTTCTAAGCTTCAAACCAATAGTTGGTTTGATAATATACACAAGAGATTGCTCTTTCAGAATAAAACAATGCAGCCCTTAGGGGAGGCTTCCATATTTTTTGAAAGTATGGACTATTGTTCGAAGCAAAAATGGTCAATTTAAAATTGATTGATCGTACTAACCATATGTTGAATATGATTAAAGCAAGCTTTAAGGGGCAAGATTGTTGAATTTGAGGCACTAATTCTGAAAGGAGACTTCCATATGTTGGAAGAAGTCAAATTGGTTTTCAAATATTTCATTGAGAGTCAAATTTCGAAGAGAAAATTGATGAATTCAAAGCCATAATTTTGTTGGTCCTGGATAAGTGGAGTAAAATTAGATCATACCAAATAATAAAAAAATCTCTCCGCTTTATTAAGATAAGTATGATTACATCAGAGGCCTTGCTAAGGCACATATTCAAGCTCATAAAAGTAAGGAACAGAGTAAATGACAAGATCATGGAATTTGGTCCAGCAATGGTCAATAAACTTATGTTCCTTTTTTATTCTATCTTCTATTTTCTCCAGGCTTGGTTGCTGAAGTTGATGTGCTCTTACTTGACAAAAGAGTTTTTCGGCCTTTACTTCAGACTCTGTTTCTTTTAACCCTTGTTCCATCTCATCCATATCCAAGTCATCCCAGTACGCAGAGTCTTTATTCTTGAAGTCATCATATTCTTCGATGAAGTTCTCTGCTTCATACCGGGTATGAACTCGAAGGGCTGAAAGTTGGTTCAAAGATTGGGTGTGGCCACAAAAGTTTAGTGCCAATGAAGAAGTAATGGGAGTTGGTCCAAAAACATCTGGAGCTCTACTTGGGTGATGGGATTGAGGACATGACCCCGGGTCATAACATCACAAGCCCATCGACAGTTCTTGAGATGAACATCGTCCTCAAGAACATTGAAGGGCAAGTGAGAAAAGGCTGCAAGCAGAAGTTGGGCTTGCTTTTGCTGAGTTGGAGTAGGGGGAGGTGGAGGATTATAGAGAGGAAAAACCTGGTCCTCAAAGAGGGCAAGCCTCAGTTTCTCTATCCAGTGGGGATTTTGCGGAGGAGGAGGTATAGAAGCGTCCATCTCGAAAGAATGAGGGAACTAGGGAGGTGTTAACACAATCAAGCCATTCATAAGAGCAAAGCTTTGCCTTCTGGGCTAAGAACGATGGGCTATACCCTTATGCCTCTTCTAGACGTCGGGTAGCTTGTACTATCTTCGTAAGCATGGAGGATGTGTACCATGCTACGAGCAGATTGTCCTCCAAACTGCGGCAGCTGTCAATATGGATAAACCACCGAGCTCCAAGTAAAGGGAGGAAAAGTTAGAGGGTCGACAAATTCAACAAAATGATGATTAACTCACTCCCTTAACTCCGATCCCTCAGGTTCTGACCAACTTCTCCAACCAGAAGCCCTAGAGGAAGAAAAAGCTGCAGCCTCATCCCACGCAGAAGATTTTGGATTAGAAGAAGAGCTTCCAATATCCATGTTTGCAAAATTTTGGGTTAAAGAATCGTGAATAACAAGTTCGTAGTCCAAAAGTTGATAATTTGCAAAAGCTTCCATGACTTGAATATAGGAAGGTGGGTAAAGGTAGCCAATAAATGCATGGAGGTTCTTTCGAGGATGAACGGCACCATCGAATAACTCTTCGTATGCTTGATCAATGTTAAGAAGATTGGCTTAGCCATAAAAGATGTATTAGTCTTTTCGAATACCAGAATAAGTGGGGATGTTCAGAGGATTAGAGGAGAATTTAATGCAAATGATGAATGACGGTTGCATTTTTGAAAAATGCAAAGCCCATGCACGTTCTAAGACGTAGATAAAATACCTTGATCCACTAATATCACCAAGTATTGGATATATTAGTGTGAGGGGTAATGTTGGCTACATATTTTGTACAAGCCAATCACAATTTAACACGTGGCAGGATGAGGACAATACAGGAAAGCAATTCAAATCTTCAATCATAATCATACACATGGCAGTTCATATTGGTTTTTGTAGATCTGCGTAGCATTGGATTAGCAAAGAGATGCAAGATGACGTGGCTTTAATGGTTATTCATATTTAAATTCAAAATCGAGAGGGAAACCTAACTGCAGATATGGCATAGTGGAGCTAACTATAAGACAACATGGTCAGCAATCATGGAAAGATGGTTCGACGGTTAGAAATACAGTTCGACGGTTGCCATTGAGAAATATAAATAGCAGAGAAGGCCCCAGAAAGTGCCCCCAGACTCAGACTCAAGAACCAGTTTTATCTACTTTATTTCCTTTCCAGTTTTTACATTTCTTGTTCTTTACGTTTTTGTACTTCAAATTCCTGCACTGCATTTCGTTTATAGGAGTAGTTTCAAATAGTTTGTTGCTGTAAACCTCCACGAGGTTGATTTGGATCTTTGTAAGCCTTTCATTTTACTTAATGAAATGCTATAATTGTTCTTCATTTAATTATTGTTTACTTAATTTTCCTAAACAAAGTCACCAGTAAAAGTCCTCTTCATTGAGGCTGAAAAAACTAAAACACAATCGTCTAATAATTGGTTGGCAACTAACATTCTGTAAGGACTGATTGATCCTTGTTGGCATGCTCAAAATTACAAAAATAACATTCGAAAGCCAAAAAGCCAACACATATAAACCAAGTTCTTTAGCATTCCTATTTCTTGAGGGATGGAACCGTTGAGTTGATTTGAAAAAAAGATAGAGAAAGGTCAAATTAGTCAATTGACCAATAGATGAAGGGATTGGACCATGAAGATTATTATCATGTATAGACATATAAACCAAGTTCTTTAGCATTCCTATTTCTTGAGGGATGAAACCGTTGAGTCCATCTGAAGAAAGATAGAGATGGGTCAGATTAGTCAATTGACCAATAGATGAAGGGATTGAACCAATAATGATATTATCACCTATATCCATATGCACCATATTCTTTAACTGACCAGTAGATGAAGGGATTGGACCAGTGATATTAGTATAATATATGTAAAACTGTACTAGGTGGGTGAGGTTTCCTAGGCACTACAACAAACTGCACAATTGGCGACTAAAATTGGTGACCAAACCAATTTTAGTCGCCAAAAACAGGGTGTTCGGCGACCAAAATGCATTTTAGTTGGCATTTATTCCATATTTTTAGCTACCAAAATTTTTTAGTCGCCATATAGTGTTATTGGCGACTAAATTGTTTTTAGTCGCTGTTTTCAACCACTTTACGCTACCAAAGTTCAATTTCGTCGCCGTATGATAACATTTCGCGACAAAACTTTTTGTCGCCAAAAAAGTGGGAGAATTTTTGATGCTTTTTGGCGACCAAAAAAAATATTTAGTCGCTGAATTTTCCAATTTTTTTTCAGAGGGAAACTCAGGAATATTGGCGCCTACATTTAACAAAGAATTGTTTTCCTTCTGTTTCACACACACCATACAGAGCACTCGATACCAAAGCTCTGCGCCGCTGGCCACCGTCGTTCATCACCGGCGCTCGCGACCACGAACATTGCAGTCCGGCCCACCACTGATTACAGGTATTTCTCTCTCCCTCTCTATCGATCTGTGTCTCTCTGTTTGTATCTCTCTCCCTCTCCATCCCCGTGGCTCACGAGTTGTGAGGGTTTTGAAATGTTTTTTTTTTCATTTTCTGTCGATTTCGTAATCAAAGCTCTGATTAAGTTAGGGCTTTTTCTGGTTACACGTATTTAGGGCTTTTTCTGAGTTCGTGCGGTTGGAGAAAGAGGTGAGGAAAAACACTATACAATTCATAGTAAACCAAATAAGTGAAAGTGTTTTTGTAAAACAATTTCATTTCTGATTACGTTTTCTACTTCTTCTCTCCCCCCCTTCTGTATCATCCCCGCTTCTCTGTATCCCTTTCTGCAAATCATCTGTTTGTCAAAGTCTGTTAGTTTTTGGGTTTGTTTTTGTGTTTCAGAAAATAAAAAATAAAAACAAACTTCAGTGGTATTTCTCAAAAGCCAGGTGTTTTCACAATTGAGATCAATTTTTTTTTTTTTTTCTTTTTCTTTGTTTCATCAAATCACCTGGCAGGGTAGTTTTTTTGTATCCCCCTCCAGGTTGGTTATTTTACATCTTGGACTAAAGAGGCTTATCTATTTTCAATCTTCTTTATTAGGTTTTTTCGGTATGGGTATACACTGATTACAATCCATCACTCTTGAATTCCAATGCTACTTGTGGATGGGTATACACAGTGCATGTATGGCGTTTCTATAATTTGACAAGTATTGAAGTTTTATTGCTGATTTTCTTGTCCTAAACTAGTTTGAACAAACTCATCTAATTTGGAGTCACTTATCTGTTTGATTTCCAATGCTACAAGTACGTACTCTCTGTTACATGTAATTTCTGTAGTTAATTCCAATGTTTCATCTGCTGCTTTTTTTGAGTAAATTTTCAATTTTCATTTGTTTGAATCACTTAATTATCTGTATTCTCACTATTTACATGAATTTCAAAAAACACAAATTTGTTGTGTATAATTTGATTTTGAGTTGTGTATACTTTGTATGAGATTCTAGCTCACCAAAATTGCATCCTAACCTTTTGGTTGTTGGTACATAATCAAAGATTCAAAACTGCAATCCACAATCCAATACCTTGTCACCATGAAGAGTTGTTTCTGCTCTAGTTTTAACAGAAACTAGTGGTCCAGATTTTGAGTTATGTTTTCTTTTTTGTTCTCTCTCTATTTATTATTACACACCCCTACTTCTTCTTTGAACAAAAACAAAGCATTTTTGTATTCAAGTTTCCGAAGGGTCAACTATATGCAGCTGAGAAATAGGCATAACATCCCGATCTGTTATTACTATTTTGGTAAACATCAACAAGCAATGCTAATCAAACCCTTAAACTTACTTAAGCTCTCTTCCATTACAGAGTATTTCTCCAAGTTCCCGTCCATTCCCAGGTTCATCTTTGGTTGATGTGTACTGTTCCAATAATGGACAAGAGTTGGATGATGATACAAGATTGGCTAAAAAGTAAAGAGTATCTAGAGGGTGTTCAGTCATTTATTGAGTTCGCCACGAAGAATTTAGGACCGCAGGATGAGATCCGTTGTCCTTGTGTTGATTGCTTGAACGACATAAAATTTAGTCGACACGTTGTACGGTTGCACTTGATTCGAAGAGGAATCGCAATTTCTTATCGAACTTGGGTGCACCATGGCGAACATACTCCCATGTTTCGTGATCATCCTAGTATGCGGAACGATGATATCGAAACCAATGAACCTGGAATGACTGACAATCACGAAAATGTGGATGAACTTCCTACCATGTTAGAAGAGATTTACATGAGTGGTCTCATGGATGATAATATCGACGAAGAACATACTAGTTCGGAGAGGCACAATTTGTTCAAGTTCATGAAGTTGTTCGATGATGCTCAACGCAAAGTATATCCAGACTGTGAAAAGTTCTCCATCTTGTCCTTCGTAATTAAGATGCTTCATTTGAAGGTGTACAATAAATGGAGCAACAAATCTTTCGACATGGTTATGCAAGTTTTCAAAGACATTCTACCAAACTGTGATGAAACTGTTCCATGGACTCTTTATGAAGCGAAAAAGTTCTTACGTGAATTGGGTTTGGGATATGAGGCCATTCATGCATGCAAGAATGATTGTACTCTATTTTGGAAGGACAACGCCACATTGGAGAATTGCCCTACATGTACGGAGTGTAGATACAAGTTGAACGACAAGACGGGTAAAAAAATTCCACACAAAATACTGAGGTACTTTCCTTTGACTCCAAGGTTGAAGAGATTGTACATGTCGAAAAAAACAGCTGCATTTATGAGATGGCACAAAGATAAGCGTGTGGATGATGGAGTACTACGACATCCAGCTGATGGTGAGGCATGGAAGGATTTTGATAGGTTGCATCCTACGTTCTCTGCGGATCCTCGGAATGTAAGGTTAGGGCTTGCCACAGATGGTTTCAATCCATTCGGAAATATGAGTACATCGTACAGCACGTGGCCCGTACTCTTAATGCCTTACAATCTACCCCCATGGAAGTGTATGAAAGATCCATTTGTCTTGCTATCATTGCTTATTCCAGGACGATCTGCACCTGGAAGAGACATCGATATTTATTTGCAACCATTAGTAGAAGAGTTAACTACTTTGTGGGAGCATGGTGTGCAAACATATGATGCCTCAAATGGCCAAATATTTACAATGCATGCAGTAGTCATGTGGACCATCAATGACTTCCCCGCATATGGTTCCTTGTCTGGTTGGAATACAAAAGGTTACTTGGCCTGCCCTAATTGCAACATG
The DNA here is from genome assembly GCA_025200525.1 of Camellia lanceoleosa. Classification (NCBI taxonomy): domain Eukaryota; kingdom Viridiplantae; phylum Streptophyta; class Magnoliopsida; order Ericales; family Theaceae; genus Camellia; species Camellia lanceoleosa. The sequence goes on from CM045758.1 coordinate 211,437,112, forward strand.
GATGCTTCATCTCAGAGTTTGCGAAGTAAGATAGGGTATATGGGTGCTCGGCGGTACTTACCTGAGAACCATAATTGGCGAAGAAGTAGGCTATTCAACGGTGAACTTGAGAATCGATCCAAACCCGTGGAGTTATCGGGAGAACAAATACACGAGAAAATTAATTTGGGGACGTATAAGCCGTACGGAAAGCATCCAACCAACCATAAAAGACAAAGGACTGAAAAGCCAACTTCAAACTGGACGAAAAGAAGCATTTTGTTTGACCTTCCCTATTGGAAAACACTTAAGCTTCGACATAACCTAGATGTCATGCACATAGAGAAGAATATATGTGACAGTCTGCTTGGGACACTATTGAGCATAGATGGCAAGAACAAGGACACAGACAAAGCACGTTTGGATCTGGAGGACATGCGAATACGAAAGGAGTTACACTTGATAAGGCATGCGAATGGCTCTTTTGAGAAACCTCCGGCATTCTACACATTGTCCCTGCCAGAGAGACAAGGGTTTTATGATTTCTTGAAATCGATTAAGTATCCTGATGGCTATGTTGCAAATGTATCCAATTGTGTCACTGCGAATGGTGGTAAGTTAGTTGGCCTTAAGAGTCATGACTGTCATGTCCTTCTACAACATCTTCTTCCCATTGGGATGCGAGGATACCTTCCTGCGGAGATTGGGACCACATTGTTTGAGTTGGGAACTTTTTTCAAACAGTTGTGCTCGAAGACATTGCGGGTCACTGATTTGGAGCAATTGCAAGAACAAATCGTACTTATACTTTGTAAGCTTGAGAAGATTTTTCCTCCTACTTTTTTTGATGTCATGGTCCACTTGGCAATTCATTTGCCTTATGAGGCTATGCTTGGAGGGCCTGTGCAATATCGATGGATGTATCCTATTGAGAGGTATAACTACTATGGGGGTGCTTTTTTAATGTAAATATAGCTCAATTAGTCCATACTAACGATCAGCCCGATGTTTACATGCAGGATGCTCGGACTTCTTAAAGGATTTGTGGGCAATAAAGCTCGGCCAGAAGGTTCCGTTGCTGCGGGCTACATATCGAAAGAGTGTACGACGTTTTGTTCAATGTATTTGGATGGAGTTGAAACGGTCTTTAACCGGGAAGAAAGGAACTACGATGGAGGTGACAATGGGCCGGGGTTGGCAATTTTCACTCAAAATGTTCGTCCTTTTGGTCAACTCCCAAGGGCAATTGATGTGTCCGTGAATCGACATGAATTGGCTCATTGGTTTGTCCTACACAATAGTTTGGAAGTTGACGAATATCTAGAGTATGATTCCTCATCGTACATGCAACATACATTTTGTACATGGTTTTTTTTTTTTTAAAGTCTTCATTATTCCAATTACTTATGAATTACATTGTATTAAGTAGGGAACACAAGCTCGTGTTGCAACAAACATATGGAAGTGATTGCAACATTGCAACGCGACAATGCAAAGAATTTCCTAAATGGTTCAAAGATCGCGTAAGCTGAAGCTCGTTATTGTATAGTTTGCAGATAATGTTACATTATTCTAAGTTTGAATTAACTTGACATACTTTCTTGTGTAGATGAACCAACTACGAAATCAAAAGTCACCCGAAGCAACCGATGAGATGTGGTCATTAGCCAATGGACCTAATGCCTTAGTGAACACATATTCAGGATGCATTGTTAATGGTGTCCGATTCCATACTATCGACCGTGATAACCGTCATAAATGTCAAAATAGTGGGTTGGTAGTGGAAGGCGACCACGAAGGCCAATTGATAAAGTTCTACGGCTACCTTTGTAAAGTGTGGGAACTAACATATTTGTTTGGACATCGGGTTGTTTTGTTCCAATGTGAATGGTATAACACTGGGAGTAGTCGAACTTTGCGTGTCGAACCACATGTGACCACTGTTGATGTAAGAAGTCGATGGTATAAAGATGACTTGTTTGTGTTCCCAAGCCAAGTTCAACAAGTTTTCTATGTTCCTGATACGAAGTTAGGGCCGAATTGGCAAGTCGTAGAAAAGTTTCAACATCGACGACTTTGGGATGTGCCAGAGCTGGATGTGCCAGAATTTGATGAAGTGTTGCAAGAAGATGAGACCACTACTATTGTACCAACTGAGCCTATTGATGATGATGCTGTTTTGCGTCGGAATGACATTGAACCTGAAATAATTTCAATGGAAGTTTCGCGTACCAAAAAGCGTGTACAACCCGAGGGTGTTATGGATGATGCTTTCGTCTGTGATGATGATGATGAACTAACAATCGCGGGTGATGACGAAGAAGAAGATGAGATAGAAACTGATTTTGATACAGATACGGACCTAGAGTTTTAACTCACTTTGTGGTAAAATTACTTTATGTGTTCTCTAAGTACATTGTTGATGAACTTTGTTTGTTTGTCCAGCTTGTTTTGTTTGTTTCACAGATTTTCATCTTAAAGGCTTTAATCTTTATGGAACAGTATATAAGCTCATCAAAAACAAATAATTAAATTTGTCATATATATATATATATGACAAATGCTAACAAGTTCTTTATAGTATTGTTTAATATTGCAATTTTTGTAGTAAAAGATCTTCAAAAAATGTGAAAAAATTAGAAGTTTTGAATTCAATAACAAAAATATTTTAAAATTCATAGAAAGTGTCTTATTTTCTTTAAATTTTTTGTATTTTTCTTGTGATTACCTTGGCATCAAGTACTTTCTCTGAACTTGAACCAGCTCCCTTCCTCTGCAACAAACAAAGGCAAAAATAATTTACATTTCTATGATTTCAAGAAGAAACACCCATTCGAGATACCCATTTGAATAATTATTATTCAAATGGGTATTTTATAAAATCATCATAACCACCCTAAAATTATTCAAATGACTTCTTCATTCTTTGTTTATTCAGTAAATTAGTTTTAAATGTGAGTAGACTAATTATGTCTTGTTTAATCTTTTTGTTCTTGTTCTTGTTCTTCGTCATCTTATTCTTCTTCTTGTTTGGACCCCAATTTCCCAACTACATTCATATTCTATGGACTTAATACCCTTGTAATTAACTTCCTATACGATTTGTATGAACTTTGGCCGAAAATTGAAAAGAAAATTCATAGTGAAGTCAGATTTATGTATGTTTGCTGCTGTTTACTCATCTGCTGGCAGATTTACTGAAGCAAATTCATAGTGAATCATAGTGAATCTGCTGGTTAATCTTGATAAGTATTTTTTGCTCTGTCTCTAGCTGCTGTCGCTGGTTGTTAATCTTGTCAATCTGCTGGTTGCTTAAGCTGCTGGTTAATCTGAGTTGGGATGTTTGTATTAATGGTTAATCTGCTGCTTACTTAATACAAGACTCCAACTGTACAGTGATTGGTTGTCGAAGAAATAATGACATTTAAACATCCAACGATGTTTGGCGTGGGTAAGAGCATTGAACTTAGTTGTTTACAAATTCTTTAAGGCAATGAAAACCCCATAAACAGAAAGAAAAACAAAGAAAATGTGAATGCCTTGTTAACCTGATTGGTAAGGAATGCCTTTGTTAATCTGTAGGTTAATCGGTTTGTTAAGCTTGTTAGTCAATGTGAATGCCTTAGTTGGATTGTGGGATGTTTGGAACATCATATCAACATCTTGAGCTGATAGTTCAAAAATATTGAATAATTACTCTAATCAATATTTCCCAACATTTTTCAACTGTGATTGACTTAACATGAGTAAATATCATTATTTGCTAGCAACTACTACAAGATTTGCTCAATATGATTTGTAATTTTTTTTTTTGGCTGCCAAGTAGGATGTTAACAGAATAATAAGTTAGGTCAATACAATAATTTTTTTTTTTTTTTTTTTTATGTTTCTCCATAATCTCAAACGTTCAAGTGGCAGCCGTTTCAGCTAAATTCAAATTCATAACATGCGATTTTTTTTTGGGCGGGTTTACGTAGGGTAGCACTATACAATATGAACTGTGGCTGTGTGATATAGTGTGATATAGTGCAAAGAAATGATATAGTGTTTATCTGGTGTAACTTTAACGTTACCCATTGATGTTCTGGTGTGATTTATGATTTGTCTTGCATTTGACTTGAAAGCAAAAATATGTAAATGGAAAAGTAGTTTTTGAAGCAAAAAATGGGGAGCTCCATCAGGGTTGTTGAAATGGAATTCTGGAGATTAGTTTTTTTGGGGTAAGTAAGTCTGGAGATTAGTTTCTCAAATACTTGGTGAATCAAACCTTAGAAACAAGATATTTTTCCCAAAGTTGATGACAATGAAATTTATTCAAACTTCTGAACTATCCTGTTACCTTGACTGGGCTATCTACTAGAAAAATTTTGCATGAATCATTTTGATTCCTGGACAAAGGGGTAAGGAGAAATCTAGTCAAAATTGTGTTTATATTTTTTTGGTTTTCTTATTTTTGTTTTTTTAGCATTTGAAAATGTATTGCAAAAGTTGTCTTAGGATTCTTTGGTTTTGCTCCTCATCTGTGTTTGGATTTTGTATTTGTGGTAAGACAAACATTGAAAAAAGCTCTTCCATTGTTTCAATAGTTATCTTCCAGATAGAAGATTGAAACTCAGCATTTGAATGAATTTGTTTCTCATTTCATTGATTTGTCATGCCTATAAACCAACTTATAAGTGATCAATTACAAGAAGAGCTTACATGCCATTGTAGCTTTTAACAGCCATAAAATATGAAGGAGCATAATCTAAAGAAAGTCAAATCTGGATGTATTCATTGACGTACCGAAGAAATCTACCAATGAACAGAGCTTATTAATGAATGAAAAAATTGGGAGAACAAAGCTTATTAGAGTTGTTGAAGCTTTGACAATAAGACAATTTGTGTTGCTATTTAATTTATTAGCTTAATTTCATTGATCAATATAGTTAAGTTTCTGTGCCTTTTGAATTTTGCTATTATGAAAATTAATCAGCTTTAATCAATATAGTAAGTTCATGCATTTCTTAGACAGTGGCAGGCAAGAGAAAACGACACAAGACCATGTTGCCTACATAGATTATAGAACACTGCTTGATTCAGCATGAAGAATGGTGCATTCAATTTCAAACTCAAATTTAATCACTACATAGAAATTTCCAAGTTTCAATTATTTCATGTGACCCTCAATTTCTTCTCTCTTTCATGGGAATCAGTTTGTCTAGTGGTACAAACACAAAGAACTTTAAAGTAAACCCTTAGAATAGCAGGTGGAGTTACTTGCTATGATCATGTTGGGATGCAACAGAAGCATGAATTGATCAATGATGATCCACACATAACTAAAAGTGGGGTAGAGCACAACATATCTAGATGTGGAATTGTCTAAAACCCACTGGAATTGGATCAGCATTTTTGCATCTCTATGTGCCAAGTGTATTACAAGAGCAATATATATAGTTGATGGTGGATAGAAGCATAATTGTAGGGAATTTTTTGAAATTGGAGTGTTGGTGGTGATTATCTGGTGTTTGATCTTGATCAGTATAATGGGTTGGGTTGTAATGTGGAGTCTGCTACGTCCTGCTGCTGCTGTTGGTTGATCTTGATCGATCTTTGGTGTTCTTCTTCTTTGTTGTGGAGTCTGCTATGGCCTGCTGTGCAGGCCTAGTTGCATCTATTATGGGTTGGTTTGTAATGTGTTAGGGGTGTTATCTGCTTTTGGCTCCCTTCTACGTTGGTGCCGTACCAACTGTGCTCTTTGTCTCTTTTCTGTTTTTGTTTATGTTCTCTGCTTTTTCTTCATTAATAAATTTCCTTTTCTTGGCTGCTTCAAAAATATATATATATATATATATATATGAACTGTGGAAAAACAAATTTCACTACAGAAATATATGGCTCCCAACAGGACCATTCCTGTTGCTTCAACTTCTGGAAAGATGTGTCTTCCACTAATATTAGGCATATTTGGTAATATTCCCGCCCTTGCATTCTCCAAGTTTATGAACATAGGGTAATCCTTTTGTGACCTAAATTCATCATGCTTTTCTAATGTGGAATTCATACTTCACAACTCTTAGGCTCCTTTTTGGATGGGTGGGTGTCATATGAAGGAGTTTGCGGTTGAATTTTATAAAATTATAAGATTAGTTATTGAAGGTAAATGATAACTATAGAGTGGAGGGTTGAACCTAACTATAGACCAATTCTAACTCTATTTCTAACTCTGCTGGTGCTGCGTATTGTCTGCTACTGCATGGTCCTCTCAGCTTTCAGTCGATTGGTCCTCTCTGTCTTTGTCCTGTCAGTGGTTTGGTTTGTGTTAGTGTAGCACGTCCGCGAGGGACCTCGCTACAGTTCGGACTCCCTTTTGTGTCGCGGTTCTAAATCTGAACCAAAGAGTCCAACTCTGGCAAATCGTTTGAGAAAACAGATTTTTGAGAAAGTAGTGCCAAACATGGACTTTGCGGTCTGAGTCGCCACCTAAATATTTTATTTTTCGGGAAATTTAGGAAACCCTGACTCGGTGCCGAAGGCCACATGTCCGTCATCACCAAAGTGTCTTGGCTCGGGAGCTTGGGTACGATCGGGGAAGGTCAGCTATGAGAACCCCCTTTCGCCCGGTCCGAAGACCGGCCTCTACTAATCATGATATCCTTTTTTGAAAACATTATATGTTCTTATTCCAGTTATTAGCCTAGAATTACTATGTTATGCGCACAGCAAACAAGTATAGACTAGATTGCCTAATTTGGAAATAAACATTGCGTATCCGTTTTGTCTCGAAAAACGTGTTAGATTTTGCTACTCGTAAGTAAGGTAAAATCACATTTCAAGGAGTATTCCCAACTCAAGCAATCCAACCTCCATCCACGAGCGTTCAAGCAGGTTTATCATGTAAGCACTTAGCGCATGGTAAGCATCTTGTCATGGTAAACATTCACACGCTGCGTGCGATATGCTAAAGCGTAAAATACTTACATCGTACTCAGTGCCAAAAACGATGGCGGTTAGCAAACATGCATGACCTAGTTCATGTTAAGTGGCTAATGCATCACACATAGAGATGTAATCTAGAGTAGGCTCGGCTAACCCTAAACATGGCATGTGAAATCGTCAGATAGCATATATTCAATTTGGAATTGAAAATACAATGCGGTTTGTATGATGTACCGAGCAGTGCATGTAAACAAATGCATGTATGCACGCATGCATTGCATAAGGTATGCTAAGATAGGCGTGCCCTAATCTACCATAAGCAGGTAAATAAAAGGGTTAGAAAGAAATGGGGGTTGGAAGACATACACCCACTCACACACACTTATTACAATTGCGCCCTCACTCGGAGGGACCAAAATAATAATACAGCCCAAATAATAAATGAATAAATTATTACAGAATTCTAATTACTGTATAAATAAATATGAAATAAAGGGGCCTGACCCTACGCCTCGAGTCTTGTGAATGATGCATGCTCGATGTCCGCCTTGCCCGGGAAATCCGTGTCATGGCATTGTTGCCTCTGTTTTACACTGCCCTGTCTCCAGAAATTGCCAAAGTCCTGGGAAGCCTTCCCCATATTCTGAAGATCACCACCGGCTGGAGGGTTTTGCCACCATTGCGGGTTTGACCACCATTTTGAATTGATAGTTATCGGCACAAAAAGATTGCCGGTCGGCACTAAAGAGTGCCGGTCGGCACTAAAGAGTGCCGGAGACAGTTTTGACAGCAACAGACAGCAGCAGAGCATGGCATTGGAATTTTGGGACAAATGTATGCACGGACACACTTCCTATCGTGCAATAGACTCAAGGGAGCATGGCCCTCGACCCCCGGGCCACCAATCACGCATTTCAATGCATGATGGCCCAAGAAGCCAAGTTAGCAACTTTTAATGGAATGGAATGCAAGCACAAACAAACCAGAGGCCCAACCTCTATCATGGTGATTCAAGAGGCAAGGTATGCATGCCAAATGCAACCTAAACATGTGAGCTAAGTATGCAATATGAACATAAAGGCAAGTATGCAAACATGCAACATGTATTAGGCACACAACCTAAACCAACAAGCATGGCATGCGACAAACCAGCAACAATGGACTTAAACTAACATGGATAGCTCACAAGCATGCCAAAATCGCGACCATAAGATGAAAAGAGATGCCTCGAAATGCGTGCATACGGCACGCAAATCGGCGATGGCATACTAAGCATGAAATAGCATTCTAATGAAACATGAAGCATGGCATACTACACATACAAATTTCAGTAGCTAAATGAGGGGCAAAACAGCCCCAAACAAGGCGAAATGACACCCGATGCATGGAATCACTCCGAAATGCAAAACTAGGCCTCGAAATGGCCTATAGCTATGCTAAACATGCATGATATGACCAGGAAGTATGATGAAAGCCGCAAGACAGCCCCAAAGAAAACATTTTTTCAGTATAAAGCATGGCAAAACAGCAAACAAAAATGAGGCTAAACTAGCATGCGAAAATGGCCCCAAGAGCAAGCTATTGAAACAACCCACAGCTGCTGTCCAAAAATAGGGAAAGGCCCTTCTTCAAAGTTGAAGAGGGCCGAAAAATATTGTCTTACAGTTATTGGTCACCCGCAAAAACAGGTACAAGTGGGCTCAAAATGTCATACAAAACAAGGGCAAAATCAGGCCACAACATGAGGTATGCAAAGTATTCACTAAACAGACAAAAACCCTTCATGAGACATGTAGAGGAGGGCAAACTAAGACCTTTTTCAGGCCTGTCGAAGACCCAAAACCAGAAGCATGGTAGGCTAACAAAGCATGCAAGATTACGGTAAATAGAAGAGATTATGAAACAAGTACAAGATAGGGGTCCCAAACAAGGTTGAGCCCTTCTTCAATGTTGAAGAAGGGCTCAAAATAAGCCTACTTACAGCTTACATCAAGCCCCAAAACAGATCATACATCAGCCAAATATTCTATGCAAGAAACATGGCATACAAGAGGATATTGAGATAGGTGCTATATGCAATCACCAAACGGCAAGGGGTCCTCAATCAAACATGAAGAGGACACCAAAATAAGACCATTTGAAGTTTAGGTCGGAGCCCAAAAGTGCTTGCAAGCAAGGCTTAGATATGAAGCAAGAAAAGGCTAGAAAGGGGAAGATGAAGACTTACCTTTGAAGACCAGCAAACCAGCAGGTTTTGATCCAAGTTTAGGTGCTCCTAAGCCCTGCAAAACAGCCCCAAGTCGTTGGAATGGAGCAAGGGTGCCTTGTGCTATGAGTTGTAGGGGAGATGGCCCAAGAACAAGGTTGTTTGGAGGTGAAATGAGATAGATATAGAGAGGGAGGTGAGATATATATCTATATATCAGATATGTATATATAAATCTCTGGTTTTTTGTTCAAACCATCCAACCCTTGAGCAATGGAGAGGGGGCATGCTTATATAGGCAAGCAAAACAAGACTTAGAGGCTAAGTTTCAGAGGGTCAAAGGGTGCAAGGCTTGTAAGGGAAGCTTGGACAGCTGGTAAGGCTTCTTGAGGAAGCCAAGACAAAGGGTCAAGGCTCCCTCAAGAAGCCATGAGCAAAGGGTGCAAAATAAAGGCCAAAAGGGTGCAAAATAGGCACATGGATGCACGTGGATCTGATTACGTGCATCCCAGGTAGCACTGACTGGTATGCAAAAGCTTAGAGGGGTCAAAGAGTTCAGGTCGGCTAGAAGATTCGATCATTGTCCAAAATAAAGTGCCGGTCGGCACTCTTTTTGGCCGGTCGGCTAAATAGAGTGCCGATGGATGATTCCTTGGTCAAATCATAACTGGTGGGTATGCAAATCGAAGCCCCGGAAGTTAGCTTTCCAATGGCGCAAACCTTGCATCAAAATTCCTCCTGTGCAAAAAGTTATGCCCTTTTCCGTGAAGTCGCGCAGACTCGATCCAACCGGGATGATCCCCTGCTTCAACCCAACATATCTCCTCCACTCGGACTTGGCTCTAGGAGATTCTTGAGTGCAAAGTGAAGCCCCGGAAGTCTTGTTTCCAACGATGGTGGCCTCATAGCTTAACTCCAAGTATTGAATTGAATAAACCCGATTTAGCGAGGGCCGCTCGACTTTCTTTTACCCGGATCCATGGCGAACTTCTTCTCCAACCTATTTTCTCCCCTCCTCTCCTTGCCGAAGGAATTGAATCCTTGCCCTGCACATCTCTCAACACCGAGCAAACCATCAGTAATGCCCAAGTCTTGAGGGCGGTCAAAAATGGGGTGTCTACAGTTGCCCCTCTTTGACAGAACTCGAAAGTCATAACAATGACGGGAGTGAATGTCAAAGCCCCGTGACGACCCATTTTTGACAGGGCTGAAGACTTGGACAAACAAACAAAACATAGATAGGTAAATGGTTGTGCCCGCAGGCTGCCTACGTATCCCTTTGCAAGGAATCAAACCAGCGTAGTTCAGGGGCAAGATGCAAATGAAATGCAAGATGCAAGAATTGGGTAATTGGACTTATACGCTTTCGCGAAGCCGGTTTGTAATTGGACTTATACGCTTTCGCGAAGCTGGTTTGTAATTGGACTTATACGCTTTCGCGAAGCCGGTTTGTAATTGGACTTATACGCTTCATGGCCGGTTTGTAGTGGACTTATCGCTTTATGCGACGGTTTATGTAGTGGACTTATCGCTTCGCGGCCGGTTTTATAGTGGACTTACTCGCTTTTATTGACGGTTTGTAGTGGACTTATACGCTTTTGACGGTTTGTAATTGGACTTATCGCTTTTCGACGGTTTTTATAGTGGACTTATACGCTTGCGGCCGGTTTGTAGTGGACTTACTCGCTTACTTGGCCGGTTTTGTAGTGGACTTATACGCTTTGTGACGGTTTGTAATTGGACTTATACGCTTTATTTATGGCGATTTATAATTGGACTTATCTCGCTTTTATGTTGGTTTTGTAGTGGACTTATACGCTTGCCACCGTTTTATAGTGGGGATGTATGCAAAAGGGAATTGCACCTTTAGAGGATTTAAGGTCTCCTAGACCCGGAATGCATAATGTATGCATGACAATGCATGTTTTTTGAAATCTTGGCATGTGCAACTTTGAATGCATGATAATGCAAATGGCGGGTTTAAGGTCTCATGGGACCTAGGGGGCAACCGATGAGGTGCGCTAAACAATGCGATGGAATGCATGCCAAATGCAATGAGGTGCACACCTTAATGCAGGAGGTCTTTCACCCCGAGGATTTAAGGTCTCCTAGACGTGCGTGTTTTGGTCCCGCCCGGACGGGGGCAAGCTGTGACCTGATACAAGATCGAGTGCATGCAATGCAAATGAGACACGCATGAGGCGTCGTGTCTCAAAAGATGGAAAATGAAGTGCAAAGCGAGGCGTCGTGCCTCGAGATGCGATGAAATCACGAAATGAGGCACACGTACCTCATTTGATGGGAAATGAAGTGCAAAAGCAGGCGTATGTGCCTCGAGATGCGATGAAATGCGAAATGAGGCACACGTACCTCATTTGATGGAAAATGAAGTGCAAAAGCGAGGCGTCGTGCCTCGAGATGCGATGAAATGCGAAATGAGGCACCGTACCTCATTTGATGGAAAATGAAGTGCAAAAGCGAGGCGTCGTGCCTCGAGATGCGATGAAATGCGAAATGAGGCACCGTACCTCATTTGATGGAAAATGAAGTGCAAAAGCGAGGCGTCGTGCCTCGAGATGCGATGAAATGTGCAATGAGTGTGACGAGGTACACCTTAATGCAGAAGGTCTTGCACCTCCCGAGGATTTAAGGTCTCCTAGGCGGCGTGTTTTAGTCCCCGGACCGTGCGTGTTCGGTCGCCGACCGGATGGAGTGCATGGTTTCAAAATGCGCGATGCGTCTGCCGCCGAGATGATGATACATACCAATGCATAAAGGTTCGCACCTTGAAGGATTTAAGGTCTCTAGACCGTGCGAAATGATGCACGACGTCGTGAGACACACATGCCAATGTAAATGGCGCGTGCGTTGATGCAAATGAGAAATGAAGTACAATGAGGCACGCTGCGTGCCCCAAAGGATGCAAGACAATGCAAAGAGGCGCGCAAGCGGTAGCGATCGCAAAATAAGCGAAAAAGTAATGCACAAGATAGTGCAAATGTACAAGATAGTGCGATCGCTAAGCGGTAGCGATCGTTAGACAACGCGAGTGTAGTGGAATGCACAAGATAGTGCGATCGCCAAAATAAGCGATGGCGTTAGTGGAATGCACAAGATAGTGCGATCGCCAAAATAAGCGATCGAAAAGGTATGCAAAATGCAATGAGATCGCAAAATAAGCGCGAGCGAGATGTGATGCACAAGGCGGTCGATCGCATAAAATAGCGCGATTTGATTTGAAATGCACTAAGCGGTCGATCGCTAAACAATAGCGAATGATTTGAAATGCACAAGGCGGTCGCGATCGCTAAACAGCAATGCGAGTGTTTTGAAATGCACTAGGCGGTCGCGATCTAAGCTTATTGTAGTGTTTTGAAATGCACTAGGAAGCGGTCGTCGCTAAACGCTGTGAGTGAGATAAAATGCACAAGAAAGTGCGATGAAATGCATCTTCTATGCAAGTATGGGGGCATTTTCCGTGCGATTTTGAAGGCAAGCATATTTTATGCATGAATCATAACGATGTGCGGCACACATGCAATCAACAGTGTATATGAAAGTTCATATTCTATGCAATAGAGGAGCATCAAATGTGTACTCTAGTGTCTCCGATTTACCTCTCAGAGGGCTTTGTGACACACTCAGCTCGAAAAGGGTACACCCTGTTCACATCGGCAAGAGATAACATCTGCTTCGCTTTAATTGCCGTTCGACTTGAAGGGCTTACACTTGAGATAGAGGCGCACTCATACTTGGTAGCATTGACAAGCTTGAAGAGGTACATCCGAGTACAATCACGGAATTTCTTTGAAGGTGAAACACACTCGATGCTTCGATTTTCCCTCTTTTCTTTTGCTTTGATCTGGAACCTATATAGCTTCAGATAGGTCCTTGTTCTCTGCTCACACTTATCGAGGCGGACTCTGCAGTTTTATGAAAGAACAAATCTTGTTTTGCACAACTGTGGAGAATGGCACGGCACTCTGAGCACAAGATGATTTGGTTTCCTTTTTTGAAATTAAGAAATGAATTCTTAACCAGGTATTGAGCCTACGACTGAACACAGCAAAGACGACTCAACAACGGAAAATAAAGGTAAACAACCTAAACACATCTATTGACACTTGAAACGACTCAAAACAAGACTCGAGACAAACAAAATACAACGAAAGACTCAAATGCGCACAGGGAGCCTGTTTCACCGGGTATTATTTCCCACCCTTTCTCATTTGTGATTCTCACATCACTCGGCCCTCAAGCTCTATTTTTCTGAAAAAGCCCTTTTCTCACTTTTTCTCTCAACGCACATCTCTCTATTCTTCAATCTCTCTATTTTTTATCCCTTCCCAGAGTGGTTGGTAGATAGACAAGAAGTTGTGGGCTCTTGCCCCTAGCATTCTGCTAGATTCTTTTTCTTCTGCACACAGCAGTGAACTTTCCCACAGAGAGGTTGTGTCACAACTGGGTGTGTAGCAAATCTACAGCTAACATCGGTTGATGATGCCTTGCTGGGGAGTTTGGACGTGGTTAGATCTGTCCAGATGAGGAAGTGGAACGTCTCGCCCCATTCCAATTTATGCTTCGCGCATGGCTTGATACCTCGTTGCTTGGAGGATGAGAGAGCTTTCAGCCCTTTGTTGTTAACTTCAGTTGTGCCCTCTTCTGGCAGGTAGATTGCCCTTCTTGGCAAGTATGTTGAAAATAGGGGAAAGACAGGAAGCCTGACTCAACTGTGCCCCTAGTTCATCATTTTGACCATTTTTTGGTTTTAAAACAATTTTGACCAACATGAAAGTTAGATTAACATGCTTATTCAACTTTTTGATTTAAAATCATGCAAGTCAGGCTATGAGCACTGAAAATTTTCCCTTTTTTTTTTTTTGGGTCCAAGAAAATGGTCCAGTTTTTGGAAAAGATGGAATAATTTTCGAGAGAATTAGTCAACCTCAGTAAAAATTCTCAAAAGCTATTTTTTGCAAACGGTCAATGCTAAACAAGCACGGAACCTACTCTTGAGATGCGCAACCTCGGATCCATAAGCAATGGAAAATTGCCCCTTGTCTGAAGGACACTGCATGGCAACGGAAAGTTGCCCCTTGTTTGAAGTGACACCGCGACGTTTTGAATGGCAACGGAAAGTTGCCCCTTGTTTGGATAGCATCGCAGTGTACTTGTAGTCAGTCCTCAGAGCGACGAACACAACTAGACTCTTGGATACAGAGGAGGCAAAGATGATCAAAAACCATCACATGGACATAGTCGAATTTGAATTGTTTTATGGCTGGACTTCAGAGTGAAGTTGCCTACGTATCCCAAAGATGGGAATCAAGCCTTACGTAGTTCGGGGTTAAGGTACACTCGGGTATTTAACCTCTCCTTTTATGCTCTAACTTTTGCCAAGGCGCCCGATGCAGGTTTTCGACCTTGCGAGCTTCTTTTTCTTTTCTTTTCAATTCTTTTTTCATTTTTTCATTTTTTTCTTTTTCTTTTTTTTTCTTTATTTTCTGTATATTTTTTCTTTCCTTTTGTATGTATTTTTTGCTTGCTCTAACTTTTGCCTGGGTCGCCCTTCCGGGTTTTCGGCCCAGCGAGCCTCTCAAAGGGTAAAAGTGTAACAAGTCCATGCCAAATGGTTTTTGAGATTGAAGCCCTCTGTATCCAGGAGAGTGGCTGTTGTATCGATTTGCAGAAGGATCCATCTTCGGCTCTTCGAGCTTATCTGACATTTTTGCCCCTAGTTTGAGGGGGGCTTCTGATCTAGCTTTGCAAGCTTCTTTTGATCTTCTGATCTGACTTTGGTGCCTCTTGTTCGAGGGCTGCTTTTGAATCTGGCCACACAGGCCTCACATCATGATTGACCGTTGAACATTCTGAATGCAATTTCAAGGTTTGAAGGCAAGGACTCAAGTCTCGAGGCTGAGAGCGATCCTAAGCTGTACAATCTCAAGAGCGATTCCACACATGTCTTCGCAGGACCGCGCAAAACATTTTTTGAAAGTTTTTAAGAAAGCGACAAATCGCTCGCGCTGAAGACAGTGTGGGACCAATTTGGATCAAAGCTAGGATCCTTCCCAGTACTCACACTAACAAGCATGATTGCATTCATTAAGGGCTTAGCATGCCTCTCTTTCTCTCAATTTGATCAAATTTTTACAAACCCCGAGGAATTCCTTCCTCTTCGTTTTCACCGTAGTGTTCAAAAAGTTGTGAAAAACTTAGGTCATTACAACGACTTCAAGGCACAGAAAAGACAAAGTTCTTAGTCAAATACTGCCATCTCATTTGGAATTTCTGGCATAACTAGCACACGGCAGAAGCAAACACAAGAGTGTAAAAATCATCGCTGTTCCATTCCAAATCTGTTGGCATAACTGACTCCCTGGCAGAAACAGACTCAAAACAAAATGCAAAGGCAAACGCAAAACAAGCAAGTGATGTCCGAGGTAACACCCCCCCCCCCGGAATCACCCGACTCCTATACAATAGGACTGACTCGATACAACAAGACAGACCTTACTGACACAGTATGAAAAGACTGACTCAAAACAATGAGACAGACTTTTAAGCAAATAAAAAGACTGACTCAAAATAAAGAGACAGACTCAAAACAGCACTGACTCAATACCCAAGCCAGAACATACAAAAACCAGCATTCGCAAATGCTCAAAACTGCGCGTGCCAAACACCACATCTGAAATACACCAAGTGCCACCCACAGGTAGACCCATCCCTGATCACATACTTGCAGTAACCCCTACTTTCACTGATCTAGTGACGATGGATCAGACTTAGCAAAGTGCGGTGATGACCTTATTGTCGATCAAATTTTGTATCTCGTGGCGAAGACGAACACAACTGTTAGTGTCATGACCTGTTTGTTGATGGAAAGCACAGTACTTAGTCGGGTCATGCTTTGGAGGGAGAGGATCGGGTAGAGGCTGTTGTTCTAATAGTTTCAAATGTCCTTTCCTGAGTAGGCCCCCTAGAGCTCTTGACAAAGGCATATAAAGTGGGGTAAAAACCCTCTTGACTTGAGGTGGATATTTGGCTGCTCGCGAGCTACTCCCGGACGCACCGGTGAATGAGGTAGCTGTTTTTGACGTGGTGGTTGCGACCATGCCCACTTCAGAAGATCTTGCAACTGCATCACCGCTGGTGGTCGCATTCGAACTGCGGTTGAGTGCCCCCTTGGGCTGTTCCTTTTCCTGGTCAATGAGGCCCTGTTTCATAGCGTCCTCAATCTGTACCCCCATCTCGTGTAGGTCCGCAAAGGTAGGAAAGGGTAAGACTATCATTTTTTGCATCAGTTTAGTTTGGAGGTTGCGCACAACCATCCTTATCTGGTCTTTGTCAGAAGGCCTTGTAGTCATCATTGAGGCCTTTGCTCTCCATCTCATCACGAACTCTGAGAAACTCTCATTTGGTTCTTGGCGGATGGCTTCGAGATCAAGAGTTGTGACCTCGATCTGCGTGTTGTAGGAGTATTGGGCAATAAAGGCCTCAGCCAGCTCTTCCCAGTTCTGTTTCACGGAGTCCTTCAATTTTGCCTGCCAGATTGCGGCTACCCCAGACATGGTTCGGCCAAAGAGAGACAGCTTCTGAGCCGTGGTCAAACCCATTGGCTTCAAGATATCGGAAAACAGGTGGAGGTGCACCCTCGGGTCTCCAGAGCCGTCAAAGCGATCGATATGCGGCATTTTAAACCGCTCCGGCAAGGTAACTGCAGATTCAATATACCCGTCCTCTAAATCCGGGATGAGGTTCACTCCATGTGCCTGTCTGAACAACTCCTCGAGTTTATTGACCTTAAGTGCAGTTGGGTCGACCTCAAATTCAAAGGGCGTGTCCACTGGGTTAGCCGGTGCTTTGGACAACTGAGGTGGGATTGGCAGTGGGACCGGCCCTGTCGGAACATCTGTACTTTCCTGGACATGAGCTGCCTCTCTGGGTATTGGAACCACAGGTGGGGGTGGAGCTGGGTGCGAAGTAGATACTCCGGTTTGCTGCCTTAGCCTGGCAAGTGTCTCTGCCTGTTGGGTTATGACCACGGCCTGTTGCTTGGCGGATTCTGCTTGACGAACAGCGTCTTGCTGCATGGCTTTCATACTATCCTGGAGTTGGCGCACCATCTCTTCCAGGCTCGACATATTGTCCTGATCTAATTGAGCAACCGGTATATCTGTGTCTGTAATAGGCTCGGACATCTCAAACTGACTGCTCAAAGATCACTGATCTGGTGGCTGTTGTACTGGTGGTCTGTGCCTGGCTAGCCTTCTCTGGCCCTGATTACCCTTGAACTGAGTCTCTGACCTGACAAAGTCTACCAACGCAAATCCAATGTACCCGGGAGATAGTGGAGCCTTCTGAAGCTATGGTTCCAAGACTACCTAGCAAAAGGGAAAACAGACAGCATCTCAGCTCAACTTCACCAAAACAGATACGAGCAGAGCTGAACGACTGTATTCTATTCCTGATCACTGTTCCCCTGAAATCACTGCCCCAAATCTGAATCTGATACCCGCAGATATAACTGATTCTCAAAATACTGATACTGGTGCCCGCAGGCCTGACGCCCAGACTCGCAAACTGATATATGCATTCCCTGTAGAGATACACTCTAAAAGCACATAGCAAGTAAATGAGAGCCAATACACCCCTATGTTGGGGTAGGGTTTCCCTGTCCTATTTTGTCAGGAGCTAGGGTTTCACTACGCACGCAGCGGCTTCAAACAACCTAAAATCGGTAAGCAACCTGTCCTAGTTTGGAATGGTCACTATGGATTCCGAATATGCACTAGGTCGAATGGTCAAAAGGGGTGCCCCGGTAAAACCGGGGTTTGTGTTCCCATACTGGCAGAGCCCGCAACCGGTCAGCCTTATGGACATGCCTTGACAAGACAAGCCTCCCAAGAAACCGCTCGAGAATAGCAGATGGCCAACACGGTGTTCCTAGGCGCACCAATGCACATGCAATGCAAAGAAACACATAAGTGTAGTCAAAACAGATATCACGAGTTCGAGTCAAGCTCTCTAAATCCCGGTAGTCGCCAGAAATCTGCGCACGTCCGCGAGGACCTCGCTTCTGATTCGGACTTTTTGTGTCGGTTCTGAATCTTGAACCAAAGAGTCCAAATCCGGCAAATCGTTTGAGAAAACAGATTTTTGAGAAAGTAGTGCCAAACATGGACTGCTTTGCCAGATTTACAGAGTCGCCACCTAAATATTTTATTTTTGGGAAATTTAGGAAACCCTGACTCGGTGCCGAAGGCCACATGTCCGTCATCACCAAAGTGGTCTTGGCTCGGGAGCTTGGGTACGATCGGGGAAGGTCAGCTATGAGCACCCTTTCGCCATTCAAGACCGGCCTCTACTAATCATGATATCCTTTTTTGAAAACATTATATGTTCTTATTCCAGTTATTAGCCTAGAATTACTATGTTATGCGCACAGCAAACAAGTATAGACTAGATTGCCTAATTTGGAAATAAACATTGCGTATCCGTTTTGTCTCGAAAAACGTGTTAGATTTTGCTACTCGTAAGTAGGCTAAAATACGGATTTCAAGGAGTATTCCCAACTCAAGCAATCCAACCTCCATCCACAGGCGTTCAAACAGTTTATCATGTAAGCACTTAGCCGCATGGTAAGCATACTGTCATGGTAAACATTCACACGCGTGCGATATGCTAAAGCGTAAAATACTTACATCGTACTCCGTGCCAAAACAGTAAACTGGTTAGCAAACATGCATGACCTAGTTCATGTTAAGTGGCTAATGCATCACACATAGAGATGTAATCTAGAGTAGGCTCGGCTAACCCTAAACATGGCATGTGAAATGCGATCAGATAGCATATATTCAATTTGGAATTGAAAATACAATGCGGTTTGTATGATGTACCGAGCCCGGTGCATGTAAACAAATGCATGTATGCACGCATGCATTGCATAAGGTATGCTAAGATAGACGTGCCCTAATCTACCATAAGCAGGTAAATAAAAGGGTTAGAAAGAAATGGGGGTTGGAAGACATACACCCACTCACACACACTTATTACAATTGCGCCCTCACTCGGAGGGACCAAAATAATAATACAGCCCAAATAATAAATGAATAAATTATTACAGAATTCTAATTACTGAATAAATAAATATGAAATAAAGGGGGGAGGCCACAGCCCCTCGCCTCGGGGTGCGAGAATGATGCATGCTCGATGTCCGCCTTGCCCGGGAAATCCGTGTCATGGCATTGTTGCCTCTGTTTTACACTGCCCTGTCTCCAGAAATTGCCAAAGTCCTGGGAAGCCTTCCCCATATTCTGAAGATCACCACCGGCTGGAGGGTTTTGCCACCGGCTGCGGGGTTTGACCACCGGCTGCAATTGATAGTTATCGGCACAAAAAGATTGCCGGTCGGCACTAAATTCTGAGGAGAGCAGTTTTGGACAAAGAACAGACGGCAGAGCATGGCATTGGAATTTTGGGACAAATGTATGCACGGACACACTTCCTATCATGCAATAGACTCGAGGAGCATGGCTCGACCCAGGCCACCAATCACGCATTTCAATGCATGATGGCCCAAGCCAAGTTAGCAACTTTTAATGGAATGGAATGCAAGCACAAACAAACCAGAGGCCCAACCTCTATCATGGTGATTCAAGAGGCAAGGTATGCATGCCAAATGCAACCTAAACATGTGAGCTAAGTATGCAATATGAACATAAAGGCAAGTATGCAAACATGCAACATGTATTAGGCACACAACCTAAACCAACAAGCATGGCATGCGACAAACATGCAACAATGGACTTAAACTAACATGGATAGCTCACAAGCATGCCAAAATCAGCGGCCATAAGATGAAAAAGATGCTCGAAATGCGTGCATACGGGCACGCAAATCGAGGCGATGGCATACAAGCATGAAATAGCATTCTAATGAAACATGAAGCATGGCATACTACACATACAAATTTCAGTAGCTAAATGAGGGGCAAAACAGCCCCGAAACAAGGCGAAATGACACCCGATGCATGGAATCACTCCCGAAATGCAAAACTAGGCCTCCGAAATGGCCTATAGCTATGCTAAACATGCAAGATATGAACATGAAGTATGAAGAAAGCAGCTAGACAGTCCCAAAAAAGCATTTTTCAGTATAAAGCATGGCAAAACAGCAAACAAAAATGAGGCTAAACTAGCATGCGAAAATGGCCCCAAGAGCAAGCTATTGAAACAACCCACAGCTGCTGTCCAAAAATAGAGAAAGGCCCTTCTTCAATGTTGAAGAGGGGCCCGAAAAATAGTGTTTTACAGTTTATGGTCAGCCCCAAAAACAGGTACAAGTGGGCTCAAAATGTCATACAAAACAAGGGCAAAATAAGGCCACAACATGAGGTATGCAAAGTATTCACTAAACAGACAAAAACCCTTCATGAGACATGTAGAGGAGGGCAAACTAAGACCTTTTTCAGGCCTGTCGAAGACCCAAAACCAGAAGCATGGTAGGCTAACAAAGCATGCAAGATTACGGTAAATAGAAGAGATTATGAAACAAGTACAAGATAGGGGTCCCAAACAAGGTTGAGCCCTTCTTCAATGTTGAAGAAGGGCTCAAAATAAGCCTACTTACAGCTTACATCAAGCCCCAAAACAGATCATACATCAGCCAAATATTCTATGCAAGAAACATGGCATACAAGAGGATATTGAGATAGGTGCTATATGCAATCACCAAACGGCAAGGGGTCCTCAATCAAACATGAAGAGGACCCCAAAATAAGACCATTTGAAGTTTAGGTCGGAGCCCAAAAGTGCTTGCAAGCAAGGCTTAGATATGAAGCAAGAAAAGGCTAGAAAGGGGAAGATGAAGACTTACCTTTGAAGACCAGCAAACCAGCAGGTTTTGATCCAAGTTTAGGTGCTCCTAAGCCCTGCAAAACAGCCCCAAGTCGTTGGAATGGAGCAAGGGTGCCTTGTGCTATGAGTTGTAGGGGAGATGGCCCAAGAACAAGGTTGTTTGGAGGTGAAATGAGATAGATATAGAGAGGGAGGTGAGATATATATCTATATATCAGATATGCATATATAAATCTCTGGTTTTTTGTTCAAACCATCCAACCCTTGAGCAATGGAGAGGGGGCATGCTTATATAGGCAAGCAAAACAAGACTTAGAGGCTAAGTTTCAAAGGGTCAAAGGGTGCAAGGCTTGTAAGGGAAGCTTGGACAGCTGGTAAGGCTTCTTGAGGAAGCCAAGACAAAGGGTCAAGGCTTCCTCAAGAAGCCATGAGCAAAGGGTGCAAAATAAAGGCCAAAAGGGTGCAAAATAGGCACATGGATGCACGTGGATCTGATTCTGTGCATCCCAGCTGGCACAGCTGGTATGCAGCAGGCTTGGGGGGGTCAAAGAGTTCAGGTCGGCTAGAAGATTCGATCATTGTCCAAAATAAAGTGCCGGTCGGCACTCTTTTTGGCCGGTCGGCTAAATAGAGTGCCGATGGATGATTCCTTGGTCAAATCATGGCCGGTGGGTATGAAAATCGAAGCCCCGGAAGTTAGCTTTCCAATGGCATAAACCTTGCATCAAAATTCCTCCTGTGCAAAAAGTTATGCCCTTTTCCGTGAAGTCGCGCAGACTCGATCCAACCGGGATGATCCCCTGCTTCAACCCAACATATCTCCTCCACCCGGACTTGGCTCTAGGAGATTCTTGAGTGCAAAGTGAAGCCCCGGAAGTCTTCTTTCCAACGATGGTGGCCTCATAGCTTAACTCCAAGTATTGAATTGAATAAACCCGATTTAGCGAGGGCCGCTCGACTTTCTTTTACCCGGATCCATGGCGAACTTCTTCTCCAACCTATTTTCTCCCCTCCTCTCCTTGCCGAAGGAATTGAATCCTTGCCCTGCACATCTCTCAACACCGAGCAAACCATCAGTAATGCCCAAGTCTTGAGGGCGGTCAAAAATGGGGTGTCTACAGTTAGCTTGTTGTTTGCTGTGTAATGTCTGCTCCTAATTTATGCAGACGAGTTCTGATTGTTATGCGATAGGGGTGTTGGCACTATGCCTCGTGAGCTGTTGGTCTGCTTTGATCTTTGGATTGGTAAAGTTCTGAGCATAGAACTCTATTTGGTCTGCTAAGGGAGTGTTAATCTACTGTGCTGGGCACTATGCCTCAGAGCTTGCATAACAAATTTTTGTTAACCATAAGAATGGTCCTAGGATGACTACTTAAACCTCAGAGGTTTTAGCAATTATGTACTGCAATATCTGCTGAATTAAAAAAAAAAAAACTAACTAGAACTTCCAACCTGAGGTAAAGCAATATCTGCTGAATTTCATCATCACATTTCAGCAATTATGTACAGCATTAGGGAATGTGTAGTGTCTACTAACTGTACACGGGTGGTCATTACGAACAATATTTGAACTGGTACAATTATATGAAGTGACGTTGAAGGTATGATTATCAGATGATTTTGGAACACTGTGTTCCCAACTAGGCTGCATAATTTTTAACAAAGGCACACTGTGTTCCCAACTAAGGCACACTGTTTAAACATACGTTTTTAAGCATAAAGTTCATTGATTTAGTTGAGTTCTAAACTTAAAAGAAACCAAGGGCTGTACACTTATAATTAACGATATTAGTTTGATAGTCAGTTATTGTCTTCGCTGTAATTAAGATGCTTATATGTGTTTATGTATTTATTTTTTTTAAAATTTAAGCAACAAGCAATACTCGAACATCTTTCCTTAAATCTGTTTGTAATTTGTGGCGTGCTTCCCCTTTTGTAGCAGGGTGAAAAGGATCAACTCGTGTACGAGGACGTACATTAGGCAAAGGAGTGCAAAAAAGAATAGTCAGGAAAAAAGGAGAGAAATTACATGTGTATGTCAATCGGGTGTTGAACGCAATCACAAGAGGGAATGCAACCCCAGCGACGAATGAGTTGGGATTCCAAATTAGACGGTTGTGCCCTCTTCAGAACGTGAAGTCATGGAGGAAAATCAATGAAAGTACCAAAGATGCAGTCATCCAAGCGGTGCTAGTATGAGATTCATCTTCCCATAATGTCGTTATTAAGTTATTTGTAATTGCTTAAATTAATTGATGTACTAATTGTCTTATTATGTTTGTAGGACAAGTTTGTTATCGGGGATGATTTTGATAATGATGAACAAGCTCAACAAATTCTTGATAGAAAGGCATATTTGCTATACAAGGATTGGAGGTACAATCTAAAGCAAGAGTTCCTCGAACTTGAGGAAAAGGGTGTTGATGACCCGTATAGTCATCCGCCTAGTGGAGTGAGCTTGGATGACTGGAGATATCTTATTGATGATGCTTGGAAAGACGAATCTCACTTGGTAACAAATTAATTAGAAACCCCAATCTTGAAATTCATTGATGTGAATATCAATAAAAATTCTAACAAAATTGGTTTATATTTGCAATTTATTTTTTTTCCTTGTTAGAAACGCTCTAAAGCTGGTAAAGCAAATAGAGGTATGCTCCCTTACAATCATACAAGTGGATCGCGATCATTTCCTATAGCAATGTCGCTTATGGTGAGAAGTAGTTATTTGTTTAGTAATATAATGGATGATTGATTCTTCATCATTTTTCATATTACTATGTACTACTTCATCAATGGAATTTTTTCAAACATAATAGGCAAATGAGGATGGAGAAATAGATTTCCCTGAATTTTATAAGAAATCACACAAGTCCAAGAAGACGGGAGACTGGATTGACCCTAAATGTGCTGAGCTACATGTGAGTATTGAATGTTGAAACCAATTTTGTTGTATATCAATTACTAAAGTTGTTTTCAATTCCTTCAACCATCTTGACTTTATTATTTGTTTGCCATGATAGGATGATATGGTCAATCTACAAGTCGTAGCCACCGGTGCGGGGTTGCCATTGACCCACGAAGAACTATCAAGGCAAGTGCTCGGGGCAAAAAAAATTACTTGCGTCGATGTGGGATAGGCCCACAACCCTCTTCAATAGCTTCTAATGCGGCACGAGCACGTGATAAACGTATGGACTCAATGATAGCGGAATTAGAGGTTCTTCGTGAGGAGCGTCAAAGAGATCACGAGGAGTTGGTGAAGGAGAAAGAGGAGCGGCAAAGAGATCACGAGGAGTTGGTAAAGGAGAAAGAGGAGTGGCAAAGAGATAGGGAGGAAATTATGAGGGAAAGAGAGGAGTTGACGAAACAAATTGAAGAAGAAAAAAAAGCACGGGAGGCACAACAAGTACAACTCAATCACTTGAACGACGTGGTGTCACGACTCACAACCCTCTTGCAGGGTTCAGATGGTCATCCTACTATTCGGTAAACATAATTTTATTGATAAGCTAATGCAAGTTCTAGAAAAATATGGATCATATTGGCATAGAATTGGTTTCTAAAGTTGCTATGCAAATTTTTGTTGTTATGTGCTTCGAATAGGTTATGAGGCATAATGTGAGTAGACTTTGCAGCATGGTCACGGTAATCTGAAGTTCATAAGGTAACCACTTGATTTTAATGAAATATGAAGTTAGTTCCCTTTGGCATAATCTGATTTCCATAGGGTTGTAATCACTTGATGGCATAATCTGATTTCCATAATCCAACATGGAATTCGAACAAAATTAAAAATAACAATATAAACAAAAATGATGACCTTTTTTTTTTACATGGAATTTACTTTTGTTTTTTATGTGAACTGACTCCGTCAAAGTCCATGTTGGCAAACAGTTGGCTATAGTCTGAATAACAAAATTCTTCGTAATCTTCGCTAGAAGTTAACATTTGTCATGTCAAGATAGCCTGTTCTACGGGCAGAGTTATGAGTATCTGTTCATGTCAACAAACATCCAGACGCTAGAATAACTATCTTACCATAGCATTGAGCAGGAGAAATTAATTTATAAATGTTCTAATTAAGTGCCATATGAGCAATTTCACTTCTCAATTTATTCAACAAACTCAGATGACAACTACGCTGGGAGTTGGAGTGAAAAACGCCGTAAACGTAGGTAAACAATAATACATAGATTCCTGGGACTACATAGTTATCAGTAGTTATTACTTCTGGAAGAATAAAAGATCTTTGTTATAGCTGAAATAAAAGCACAAATACAGAAGTTTCAAACCATAAGAATACAATTTGAAATTCATATGAGCCTTCTTCGTAAGTCAACCAACCCAACCAAATTTGACAAAGGTATATGGTCATTACACTAGCCTATAGCTGATACAACTATATATTACCTGCAAAAATCGTCAAATAGTATCCAAATGAACCATATGGATGTGAATCTTCTCCAAAATTCCGAAATCTAGGGAATATCATCAGTTTGCAGCCTTCTCAGCTGGTATATGCAACACATGGTTAATATATACAGTGATAAATTACATTGATAGTCTATATGTTTTGGCCCTTATATTATTTTGATCCTTATAATTTTAATTAACTCGATTTTGATCATGAATTTATGCTTTTGTGTTAGTTTAGTCTAATTGATAACAACCATGTCACGATCCTGACATGTATATTATTTTATTCAGAGAATTTGCCTAATTATGTGTTTAAATTTATGTTTTCTTATGGAATTTTGTTAGAACATGTACTTAAGTATAGTTTTTGTTGAAAATTTGTGTTTACAATGGAACTAATGGGTGACATTTTTTGTTGTGTAGATGGCACCTGGAATGACATGTGGATCTTCTATTTTTTTGTCCGGAAGATAATTCACATTTTTGCAAAGTTGGAAAGTTTTTTGTCGTCCCTGGCTTTTTGTGTGGAAATTGGATGAATCATACATATATTTTTTGGCGGGGTACATAGTATTTTTGTAACTTGTGTTAATTGTTCTGGTGGTGTATAGATTACCTTTTGTCGTGGTACATATTACCATGGTAATTTGTACCATGTCGAATGGTCATTACAATGCATAGTATAGTAACAATGTTTCGTATACAGAGGACATTGTTTTGGTAACACAGTTGGAATATATGACGTTATTATTTGCAATTGGAATATGTTAGTTGGTTTGTATATAAGTTAACATTGTAAGGTATTTTTTTTTGGTTTGATGGTTGTAAGTGAAACGTGCATTACAGAATAGGTGATAATATATATATTGATTTGTTTGTATTATGGGTTGTGGTGGATATATACAGGTTTTGAAAAAAAAATTTAAAATGAAAAAAAATAAAAAATGACATTTTTGGTGACAAAAAAATTGGTAGCCAAAAAAAATAAATATATCTTTTGCCGACTAAATAATTAGTAGCTTAAACGCATAGAAAATAGTTTTGGTGACTAATTGTTTTGTAGCTAAAAATCGAAAACAGTTTTGGCTACTAAAGCTTAGTAGCTAAATTAGAAGAACCTTTTTCCCGACAAAATCTTTAGTAGCTAAAAATGACACTATTGGTGACTATTTCTTTTGTCGCTATATATAATTAAACGTTTTGGCAACAACAGTTTAGTAGCCGAACATGTGAGTTAATTGATTGCTTCACCCTTTCGGCGACTAACATCTTAGTCGCCAATATGATTAATCAGCGACTAAAGCATCTTTAGTCGGTAATAGCTTCCTCTTTTGGCTACTAAAAATTAGTCGGCATTATGTTGGATTTTTAGCGACTAAAACAAATTTTAGTCGCCAATACCTTCTCCGACAATGTATCCGCGACAAAACCAGCGACCGAAATTTGTGGTCGGCAAATCTTTTCGGCGACTAAAATCCGGGCTTTTGGCGACTAATTGTTTAGTCGCCAAAAGTGTTTTTTTTTTGTAGTGAGGGTAAGAGGTAGCAAACCTTCAAGATTTTTGTTGTGTGGGAGGTCAAGGTAGGTGAGCTTTGACAGAGTACCAATTTCCTTGGGGATGCTTCCAATTAAGTTACAGTCATAGAGATTGAGAAATTCAAGGTTTGGGAAGGAAGTCCAATTCATGTTTTCAAGCTTTCGATGGGGTGAAGAATAAGAATAAGAATAAGAAGAAAGGGAAATCTCAATGACACTTCTTGCCCGATTACAAGTGATGCCTTCCAACTGACAATGATTTGCAGAAGAAAAGTTTCTCCACCAACCGCTATTGAGTAGAGCTTTGGCCTCTAACGATGATAATGATGATGAATTCACAGTTGCTGACACTAAGAAAATATTAGTAGGCGCAATGCGATTACTACGAGAGCGTAGAAGCGAGAATAAAAAGAAGAAGACGATACGTTATTTTTACTCATAATTGATGTATGTATGGGACTTTGTAGCTCTAAAATAATGGGAGCAAAGCATGTATGCAATGCAATGCATACTCAAATCAGAGATGTAGCAGGCTTTTTAAAAATATTGATGTCAGACTAACGAAAATATTGACCCAGGCGCAGGGAGTCCGTGAAGCCAGAGAGTCTTTGTAACTATTTCAGTCTTCCTCTCTCAGAAGCAAGGTTTTGAAAAGCGGTTGCGGTTCTTGCGATTCTTGAGTGTAAAAAAGTATGTAGCGTAACGATTGTAATGTGAGGAACCGTAAATTTTTTTATTTTTTGCACAATTTGAAAAAAACTTACCGATACGCACATTTTTTTTCCATGATCATATTTATTAGGTTTTAAAATAAATATTAATTAATTTTTATAAATTTTTAAGTTTGATCCAATATATTTCATATTTTTAAATAACTATAAATTAAGTTTTTTACATTTTATTTTAATAATTAATGACTTCATATTATACAAAAAATCAATCACTAACTATTATATATAAGATAAACAATCACAAAAGTAAGAGAATAAATAAAAGCATAAATATATATATATATATATATATAAATCAAGCCAAATAGATAATGACCATACTTCTTCTTCTTCTTCTTCTTCTTCTTCTTCTTATTATTATTATTATTATTATTATTATATAGATAGACACACACAAACAAAATAGTTGAGTGATAGCAGCTGAATAAAATAGCATTGGTCTTACAATTTCAACAAATCAATAACATGTTCTTTATCTTCCCTATTCTCTCTCTATATCTCTTGTTCCTCCATCTTCTCTCTTCTCTCTCTATCTCTCTTCCCCATTTTTCAACTTTTTTTTTTTTTGTGTTTTTTCGAAAGAAGCAATTCGGAACCGTTACGACCGCTATATCAGCCGCTACGGCCGATACATTTGTGAATCTCAATCACACCGCATGTAAGCGTAACGGTGTTACATGTGATTACGAACCGCTTTTTAAAACCTTGCTCAGAAGCCACGGCTTTTGATTTTTCACAAAAAAGTGAGAAAATGTGCATAACGTGTTATTGATAACTCTCAACTTTGATTGTTAAAGACAGAAAAAAATGGGTTAAAAAAAATTAAAAGCAAAAGCAAGGTTGTACACACCATATAAGACGGCAGATACAGTACTAGCTTGAGAGGTAAATGTTACAGGAAAAAGTTGTTTCAAGTATGATTCGTTATAATGTTTCCGAGCCCAATTGTATACCTCAATTATTATCAAATGTACACCTTTTAGCTCATAAATTATATTAATTTTTCAAACTCAATAATTTGGTAATTAATTAGAATATTTGAAGTAACTCTCTCATATATGTTTTAATTATCAACTAATTATTTCATTTATACATTATTAAATCTAAAAAATAAATTTATATATCATTTTTAAAACATCAATGTTTTCTGTACATAAATTGCACTTTCTATTCATAATAATTTTCTCGAAAAATTTTGAGTAGAGTTTTTCTTCAACCCTAGGAGGGGCACATTGACCATCACATTAATCTGGACCCGAATGTCATCCTAATTATGAAATTTGCTTTCCTACTGTCTTTACTGGACAATGGAATACCATTTCCAATTTTTATTTTAGGACTAATTTTGTTTTGGATAAATTACCCTTTTTTTTTCCTTTATGTTGGGCTACTTATTTACTTTAGTCCCTAAAAACTTTTTTCTCTCACTTTAGAGTAAATTTGAATGAAGGACAAAGTGAATTTTAACTCCAAAAAGTAAATTTACTCCGTTGGCATGGAGTAAAATTTACTACAAAACTCTTTTACTTTTAAAAAATTTATCAATCTCTATATACTTTTTTTCTCTGATTTTGATTGAAGGTATACGGACTGAATACTAATTTCATCAGGGATGCTTGACCCAGATACAATGTAAAATCCAACGGCCCAAATTCATCGACCTTTCTTCTGGGCTTTTGATTTGTTACAATAAATAATTAATTATTGATGATTCTCTATAAGTTAGCAGTCTACTTATATATAATGATGAGTCATCCATATCTCAACTCTAATGCATTATTACTTATATATATATATATATATATGTAACAATGTAGCTATTATTTTTTCATATCATTTGATTTTTCATAGTTAAGATGATTTTTTTGTAAAAAACTTTTTGCTTAGTATTTAACGTGGCACAATTACAATTATTAGTGTAATAAATCTTACGTTACTAAAATGAAATAGGTCCCATTTTATCAAAAACAATGCTAGCATGTCCAGAATTTTTTTAAAATTTTTTTAAATTTTATTTTAAAGCTCCAATATCAATTTCAAAAGTTGAGTATAGAGTACTCGGATGCTACTTGAACCAATAGAGAGAAAGGTCTATTTTGGTAGTTAGGAAAAAAAAAAATTGGTTTATTGATTTTTTTGGGTCAAATCAACTCTTTATTTTTATTTTTGTATATTTTTTTTTTTTTTTTTTTTGCCTACTTTCTAAAATAGGCCAAAGTGAAGAACAGAAAAGCTAGTCCACTATGATGTGTACCCAAGGGTAATGTATGTGTGTTCTTTTCCCATTGCATGCACTTCAAATTTTACTAACTGGGTCTAACAATCTATTCACAAGTCAAGCAACGTATCAACAACGGAATGACTTTTCTACAATCGACTTCCTTCATGCTTATTTTAAGAAGTAAATTAAAAGTTAATATTTTAATTTTTTTTTAAATATGTAAAAAAAAAATAGAGATGTGATATGATTAAAAAAAATTAAAAAACCGACTTTTAACCTAATTGTTAAAATAGGCCTAAACCCCTATGCCACGCATACTATTTAATTTTTGAGGACTTATGTATAGGTCATAATAAATAGATGATGTGATTTAAAATTAATTTTTTAGTTTTTTTTTTTTTTTGAAAAAATATGTAAAAAAGTAAAGAGGTAATAAAATTAAAAAAAGTCAAAAAATTGACTTTAACCCAATTGCCAAAATAGGCCTCAACCCCTATGCCACGCATACTATTAAGTTTTTGGAAACTTATGTGTAGGTGCTAATAAATGAACTTATCATCCAATTGATCCTATGATAATTAATAACTTTTTTTTTTTTATCAAACACTGTTAAAAAAGTCACTAATTGTTAATTTTTAACGACAGTTTGAAAATTATCGCAAAAAATGTTACTGATTATAATTCAATTTAAAAAAATTGTTACAAAAAAATCATTAATTTTTAACTTTCAGCGACAGTTTGAAAATTATGTTATAGAAAAGCATCGCTAATTGTTAGTTTTAGCGACAATTCATAAAAATCGTGAAAAAGTCACTAATTGTCAATTTTTAGCGACATATGCAAAAAATCATCACAAATTTTTTTTTTTTTTAACGATTTTATTAAGACTTATTTTCAATAGAACTTTATAGAAATTAAATCTAACTATTAGAACCTATTGGTGGTTTACTACCATGGCAATGTTTGGTTTAATTTTTCAATTAACATTTGGATGAAAAAGTTAAAAAAAAAAACATGTTTGGTTAATAAATTTTCAAAATTATTTTTTCTCTTTCTTCTCTCCTTCTCTTTTTTTATTAATAAATAAATAAATCAATAATTTTTTTTCACGGCTCTCTCCTCTCTTATTCTCTCACATTCTACACATTAATCAATCAAATTTTCTCTCACATCTATCATTCAACTACAAAAAAATAAATAAATATATATATATATATACAAATCATTCTAAAATTCTTTTCAAAATTCATAACCAAACAAATTTTTAATTTTAAAAACACTTTTCAATAACTTATCTTTCAAAATACAACTCAAAACTCAAAAAATTTCAAAACTAAACCAACTAAACCAAATGGAGCCCATGTGTTTGTGATGGGAGATCAGTGTAATTCACTCTGGTCTCTTTTGGGAAGGCAAAAAAAATTCAATTTATTAACTTATTTAGATCACACTATCTCTCTATTTTTTTACACATGTTTTTAAAAAAAGCTAATAAGCCAAAAAAAAAATCCACTTCCCAAAACAGGCCTTTTTTTTTTTTTTTCTTTTTTTTTTGAGTCATGTATCTATTCAAGTGGGTGTACACAACACCACTATAGAATTTTCAAAAGACCAAATAAATACTCTTTAACGTTGTGTCACGAACTGGACGCTTATCATTCTCTCGAAAAGCCGGCCTCACGAGTGGTATTACGTACACCATGTTTGCATTATTTTCATGAATCTAACTCAAGTGATCTGATAGGAATTACTAGGTGTTTGGTATAAAACTTGCATTATCAATGAGTCGATACATGACAGTTGGCACACTGGCCATCACATTCAGTGTGTTTGGTTTTAATTTTCTAGAAATTAAGATTTTTTTTGTTTTTTGTATTTTTTATTTTTTAGTGAATATTTTTAAAATTTTAATCAATTTTTTATTTTTTAGATGTACCTTACGTAGATGTATCTAAAAATTAAAATATTTGTAAAAAAATATTTTAAAAACATCAATAAATACACAAAAATATGAAAAAGCATATTGAATTCTCGTTTTTTTTTTTTTTTTTTTTTTTGCATTTTAGGTATTTACTGAATTTTCTAAAGATTTTTTTTTCACAAATATTATACCTTTTAAGTGTATTTATGTTAAGTATTCTAAAAATTTTTAAAAATTGCTTAGAATATTCAAAAAATTCAGTGAAAACAAAAAAAAAAAAAAAAAAAGGAAAAACAAAAAATTTCAATTTTTTAAAAAGTGAATCCTGAAAATCTAAATCAAACAAGTTAATTAATTTTGACAAGTTATATTTTTACTTAATTTAAAACCAAAAATTTGAACCCAAAAAAATCCATACAAAATCTTACCCCAATCCACACATAGCCATCACATTAATTTCGACAACTTGCATTCCATTTTATCAAAGCAGCTCATCCATCCACATCTTCGAAATTTTCAGGACTCGCTCCCTCTTGATCTTTTCTTTCTTTATTCTCATTTCTTGTATTTGTATTTTTTAATAAGGTAAATTATTCTCGAGATTATTATAATTTATCATTTGTATCAATTTAATATATGTATAAAGGCTTAAAAATAATCAATTTCTAAATTGTTAAAAAATGATCCTAACTAGTTATTAGAGGATCCCAACCTTCTTGGCAATGGAATTCGAACGGGTTGGGTCAACCCATATGCTAGAAACAGTAGACAACACTGAAACTTTAAAATATCACTCCTAAATTCACTCATAATAACGTGATAACTAGAACATTGATTTCATATGCATCATTTTTTTTTTCCATTTCTATTCCTTTTTCATAGTAAAAATTTATGAATACAAAAATCGATCACCCTATCACATAATGTGAGTCCCACACCCATATAACTGGGTTGTGTACTGTGTTCTCTTATTAAATGTGGTGGAAGCATAGCAACTGTAGTAAAAACCAGAGTTGTTAATATGCATGTATGAGAGATTTGTGCATCTTGTTCAAGTAGGAGAGATTACCAGAACTCAAATTCAAAAAGATATAGAGGGGAACATTCTTCTCATTGTGGCTTGGCTTGGGATTGCTGCAGGGAAAACATAAAAAGTTAACAATTGAGGTTTCAACACAATGTTTAAAACTTGAAAAAAAAACACAAAATTTATTTGATAATATATAGCAATCCTCATAGATAATATTTGTAACAAGGTCCCAAAAAAAATATGATCCGCAACATTTCTATATGGACATTTTTCTTTGATGGGAAACTCAAGCATCGAGTTTATTCATTTATTGGATGAAACTCAATTCTTGGCTCAAAACACACACATGCAAATGCCACAATAGCAACAAGAACAATGTACCCTACAACCACTAGATTAGTTGGAGGCAGAAGGCCCGGGTCTAATACGTCAGTTAGCATTACTTTTGGAGCAGATCATGATGCCAATGATGAAAGGAGTTCTCCTGGATGCTTTCCCCGTGATTGTTTCCAGTGCTCACCCCAAAGCTATAAGCATCACACTTTCAAGTCACAATCATGGTATAAGCAAGTTCTGCACAAACAAAAAATAAATGAAATAAATCATAGACTTCACTTTCTCTTTAAATAAGTTAATGAAGTGTGATTCCAAAAGTGTTTTTATTTATCATGAATAATTGAGTTAGAGAAAAATAATTACTATTATTTAAACATTTTAGCTCAATTTTTCCCACTTTATTTAAAATTAAAAATAATAATAATATCTATAAAGGAAAAAGCACTTTTGCTACCTGGGGCAATATATCCATAAGTTCTTGCAATTATTGTTTGATTCGATGAATTCGGATATAGCAATCTTGCAGTGCCAAAGTTGAAACAAAAGCCTCCAATTTAGAATTCAATAGAATATTGTTGCTTGATTTGTCTCGGTGAACAATAGGTGGATTGCAATCATGATGCAAGTAGGATAGAGCATGTGCTATTGCTTTAACAATCTTCACCCTTTGAGTCCATCCTAATTCAACAACTTCGGTATCAATCCTCAAGGCACAAAACAAACTTCCCCTTTCCATGTACTCGTACACCAAGAATATGCATCTGTTGTGCAAACAGAACCTGTAAAGCTTCACTATGTTTCAGTGCCGTATATTAGTTCACATTTGCGCCTCATTTTTGAAACTCTTGTCGAAAGCGGGCTCCTCTGCTTCCAAACAATGAAGTTTCTTCGAGGCAACTACTTTGCCCCATGGCAACTGAGCTCTGTACACGATACCATAACCGCCATATGCAATTCTACCATCATAATTCCGTATAGAGCAAATATTTCCATTTGTCTTTGCCCTTGTCTCACTTTGGTTTTTTGGGCCTTATGACAACAAAAATATACAAATGCAAGCAAGGCAAGGCCAAACGTATCGGAGAGAGAAGATCTATTTATGCAATGCATCCTCAGATCAAAACTCAAAAGACTTTTGAACAATATTGTTGGTGTGGACTGTTGATCTGTTGTTGGTGTGGACCGTTGAGAGCAATTGAATGACTTTAAGCACAAATCCAAACCACCCAGATTCATCTGCTCTTGGACACTTGGCTTTTGATTTATCACAAAAAAAGACTGAAAATTAATGTTCAGAACGTCTTGTTGATGAATCTCTCAACTTTGATTTTTAAATAGAGATTCAAAAATAAATAAATAAATAAAAACGTAAGAAGAAATAAATAAAAAAAGGCAAAAGCAAGGTTGTACACCACGTGTATAGGACGGTAGATTCCAGGAGCTTAAGATAGGAAAATGTTGCAGGAAAAGCAATGTTTCGGTGCCATTTTCAACTTGTGCAGCCCAATTTTATTTATCAGAACATCGTAAAAGACCAAAATTCTCTAGTTTAAATTGATTTTGACTATGTTGTCTGGACCTATGGAGCCTATACAAGTTCCATTTCGATGATTCAAACTGTTTATTTGTAGTACCATCCATGTATATCATCTATGGAAAAAAATAAGGCCAATCCAATAATCATAATTTTTTCATTTTATTGTGATGTCTCTAAAAAAAATAGATGGTCTACTTAAAAAAAACACAATTGTGATCCATTTCTTTGCAGGCAAATGCAATAAAATAAAAAGACTACAATTATTTGATCGATCTAATTTTTTTCATAAAATTCTCATTTTCATACTCAACATTTTCATTAAAATCCCAGTTTAGTTCCACTTTTAATTGTCCTAAAAAAAAGTAGCATGTGGCATACATACCGATTTTTGTTAGTCTCATTAATATCATATAGATGAAAGGATAACATTACAATTTAACACAATTGAAAGTGAAGGGATTAAATTTTAATTAACCCCTTTTTAATGGGAAACTAACATGATTAGATGACTAAAAATATTATTTTGGTAATGGAATTTAAATTAGAATTAGTTATCCATAAAATTATCACAAGCTCCCCTTTTAAATGCACATATCATTATCCTTCAAATAACAAAAACATTAAAAATAAAATAAAATAAAAATCACATTCACCATGAAATGGCTAATCGCATACACAAATAAAATGATAAAGACTGAATAGAGTTAAATTAGTTCAAACGATAGAGAAACGATTATGAATTTAGGTAGTGTTTGGCCTATTTTGGCAACTTGGTTATAATCTGCTTTTTGGATTATAACCAACCTCCTCTCTCACAAAAAAACTGCTTATAAGCTGCTTATAAGCAGCTTTTTACCAAAAAGCTGATTATTACCAACTTCCCAAAATAGGCCTTTATTTTGAGGGATTGAGGGGCGGGATTGGATAATTAGTCCATCCGGACTAATAGTCCATTGTTTGGTTCAAAATTTTTGCATCAAATTATTAGTTCCAAATGCATTGGACTATTG
The DNA here is from genome assembly GCA_025200525.1 of Camellia lanceoleosa. Classification (NCBI taxonomy): domain Eukaryota; kingdom Viridiplantae; phylum Streptophyta; class Magnoliopsida; order Ericales; family Theaceae; genus Camellia; species Camellia lanceoleosa. The sequence goes on from CM045758.1 coordinate 211,472,820, forward strand.
TGTCCCATTGGGGGATGGGACACAAATGGAGGGATATGGGATTAGGTGGTGCAATGACCATTTTGACACTCTACTATTTAATTATGTATTATATTTAGTAAAATTCAATAAAATTTAAATGTCTCAATTTAAAAATAAAATAATTTTATTTAATTTTTATTGATGTTTTATTTATTTAATTTTTTATAAATTTTTTATTGATGTTTTATTTTAAAATTTTGTTTATATTTTATTTAATTTCATTATTTAAATTTTAATAGATGTTTTATTTAATTTTATTATTTAATTATTATTATTTTTTAAAATAAATTTATTTAAAATTTTAATTAAAAAATATTTTTATTGATATTTTATTTAATTTTTAAAAAATAAATTTATTTAATTGTGTAAAAAATAAAATAATTTTTTTTTATTTAATCTAGTTAAAAATAATTAAAATATTAAAGATATGCTTAATGTTGCTATTACTTAGTAAATAATTAAAAAGGGTAAAATAGTAATTTGAACATTTATCCTTCCCCATAATATCCCAAACAAACATAGGATTCATATCCTATTCAACCAAATAATTTTTTTCTGACATCTAATTCCATGACTAAACAAATATGATGTATCTCAAAACTAACAGTCCAGTAAATTTCAATCCTCCTTATTTAATCCGTCCAAACAAACACACTCTTAATATAATTGTGATTGTAGGATCATGATGCAGAAAAAAGGGGCAGAAATAGTGGACCTGACAGGAACAGCGATGGACGAAGGATGAGTGATGACAAAGCTTCCACCAACCTCCGATTCTGAAGAGCGACAACTTCTTATTCTTCATCAACTTCGTTTGGGTTTTTTTAACGCTTCGTTTCGATCTCCTTCACTTATCACACTGATAAGGGTCTTATTTTGCTTTATAATTTGTAAATGTTTTGTATTTTACACTTTTGCCCGCACTTAAAGTTTTCAACTTTTTTTTTCACCCTAATCTCATTTTAAATTAAAAAAGAATAAACACGAAATTTAAAATAATTTTTTTTGTATATTACTAATTAACTTGATGTAAAATTTAATATTTGATAAAATTTAATTTGAAAATTATTTTTAAAATTTTTTAGTGTAAATAATTTGGAGTTGCAAATCATTATAATTTTGAGGTGTAAATTACTAAACTTTCAAAAATATGAAGTACTCGACTGATGATAATGTTCTAAAGATGGATTTCCCAACATTTGCAACCAGGATCCTTTTTGGTTATTCTGTGCAAAAGGTGATGTGATGAAATCTCAGAGATAATGCACCTCCTGAATCAACACAAGCTTGTAATATGAATATCCAAACTTCAAAATGAACCTTAGATTGAAGAGTTACGAGTATTTTGTAAAAATTTATATGTTCATATTATTTTTCATGGGTTAGAACATACATTTGATGGTTCAGTTTGCCTTGACTAAACAAGGAGTTCGAGGGGGAGTATACCTGATACTCCAATTGTCAAGGTTGATAAGAGAACATTCTTTTCATTGTAGTGTGAGTTTGCAGAGGGAAAATATAAGAAATTGTTATGCTATGTTTAGATTTTCTATTTGAGTAGGGATTTGTAGAAGAGAAAGAAAATAGAAGGGAAATGTGAAAAAAAATAATCTGTTTGGTTTGATTTTTTGAAAATTATTTTTTGATGAGTTTTTGTTTATTTTTAGTGTTTTATTATTATATTTTAATCATTTTTTTATTCTTTTAGATGCAACTAATCAAGATTCATCTAAAAAGTAAAATAAATTGACTAAAATATTTTTAAAATATCACTAAAAATAAATGAAAATGTGAACAAAAATATGAGTATATATTTTTGTTCAGATTATTGTTTGTTTTTAGTGAATTTTTTTTTTAATATTTTAGTTAAATTTTTATTTTTTTTAATACATTTAATCTAAATGCATCTAAAAAGTTTTTAAAAAGATTAACTAAAATATGAAACAATTCAATAAAGACCAACAAAAATCCATTTAAAAATAATTTTTGAAAATGTAATCCAAACAAAAAGTTTTTTTTTCCTTTTTCTTCTCACATTTCAGTTTTAGGTTTTTTTTTTATTTTGTATTTTTTTTTTTTCTCCCCTCCTCCTCCACATATTCCTACTAAAAATCAAGATCCAAACACAATTTTAAGCAATTAAGATTAAAACACTATGCGACTTGAAAAACAGTAGCTGAAATTCAAATGGTGATACATAGCGAGCGTCATACATAACAGTTATAACACCCAAAACTAATAATAATAATATTAAAAAAAATAGCATAATTCTACACTTGCCATTTCTTTATACCACATTTTGTGTACCACCCTGTTAATTAGCACATCATTTGACATAAATATAAGTGGTGAAACCCATTACACCAATAATGAGTTAACACATGAGGTGGTATATGAAAAGTAGTATAAAAAATGATATGTATAGCATTATTGAAAAAGATATTTATGATACTCAACATTTCAAAAAAAAAAATATTTCTCAATGGGAAATTCCTGCATGGACTTTATTCCTTTATTCGTGTAAAATCCAATTCTGGATTCAATAGCTGCGGTAGTGAAATTGCACGAAAAGGTGTAGCTAAAGTCTTCTTGCAAACAACCAACTCTTGAGATACAAATAGCATTGTTGGACGAGATCTCGGCTCCGGATGCACACATGCAAATGCCAACGCAGCAGCTAGCACAATGTTCTGTACAACTGTTGGATTAGTTGGATGCGGAAGGCGTGAGTCTAAGACATCACTTAGCATTATATTTTGAGCAGACAACGATGCCAATGATGAAAGGAGTTCTCCTGGATGCTTTCCAATGATTGTTTCTAGTGCAACTACCCCAAAGCTATAAACATCAGATTTTTCAGTCACAACCATAGTGTAGGCAAGTTCTGCATAAACAAAAAGATCAATGAAAGAAACCATATTTCCATAGAGTGATTATGTGAAATGTTTATCTATCTTGAATAATTGATTTTAAAAATAAAATAAAAAAATAAAAAATTGTTAGTTACTTAAATTTAAACATTTTAAACGTTTCTTTTTTTCTTTAAAAAAATACATATAAAGGAAAAAGTACTTTTGTTATTACCTGGGGCAATATATCCATAAGTGCCTGCAATTACTGTTTGATTCGATGAATCGGGATATAACAGCCTGGCGGTGCCAAAGTCAGATACACAAGCCTCCAATTCAGAGTTCAATAGAATGTTGTTGCTTGATATGTCTCGGTGAACTATAGGTGGGTTGCAATCATTATGCAAGTAGGATAAAGCATGTGCTATTGCTTTAATAATGTTTACCCTCTGAGTCCATCCCAATTCAACAGCTTCAACATCAATTCTCAAGGCACAAAACAAGCTTCCCCTTTCCAAATATTCATACACCAGGAACATGCATCTGTTATGCAAACAAAACCCATAAAGCTTCACTATATTTCGATGTCGTATTTTAGTTAACATTTGCACCTCATTCTTGAAACTCTTGTCAAAATTTGGATCCTCAGCTTCAAAACGATGAAGTTTCTTCAATGCAAATACCTTGCCACTAGGCAATTGTGCTCTATAAACACTGCCATAACCACCTGTTCCTATGCAATATCTAATGTCAAAATCATTTGTTGCCGCGATGATGTCTTTGTAGGCAATTTTTCCATCATAATTCCAAATCGAGCACATATCCCCATTCTTAATCACTCTTGCCACGCTTTGGTTGTTTTTAACCTTGGCCCGACAAAAGAACATAAATCCAATTAACGCAAGAAAAATTGCAATAAGGGGAAGGGAAATGAAGAGAATATGCAGGACTTCTTCCTTCTTTAGATGCGCATGTTGACATCTATGTGGTATTTGACCCTCAAAAGCATTGTTTGACAAGTCAACAGATCCATGCCTTCCAGTAAAACCAATGGGGATTTCACCAGAGAGATTATTGTGCGAGAGATTTAAGTACACTAATGGCAAAGATGCTAATCCAGTTGGTATTATTCCATTCAAATAGTTGTTACTCAATCCTAGGTAAATCAAATTGCTGAGTTGTTCTAGCTTCTTAGGGAGAGGCCCGGTGAGCTGATTCTGCGAGAGGTCTAGATGCTGAATTGCATTGGTAAATTGGAGGTTTAGTATGTGGCCTGAAAGTTGGTTCGATGACAAATCAAGCTCACTAAGGCTGGGCAAACCCCCAAGATCAGGTGGTACCATTCCGTCCATCTGATTTGCAGACAGATTAAGAGAGTAAAGATTTGTCAATTGATCTAGAGACCATGGAATCAGACCTGTGAGGAAGTTGCTGCTCAAGTCCAAGTAAGACAAGTGTGTCAAATCTCCTATTTCTAGAGGGATGGAACCGTTGAGTCGATTTGAAGAAAGATCTAAATATGTCAAATCGATCAATTCACCCAAAAATGAAGAGATTGGACCACTAAGTATGTTATGACCCAGATAAATCACTTGCAAATTCTTTAGTTTCCAAATCTCTTGAGGGATGGAGCCGCTAATTCTATTTGAAGAGAGATCTAGAAAGATCAAATTGGTCAATTGACCAAAAGATGAAGGGATTGGACCACTAAACATGTTATCATGCATAGAAATCTTTCGCAAATTCTTGAGCTTCCATATTACTGGAGGGATGGAACCATTGAATCGATTTGAAGAAAGATACAAAAGGATCAGATTGGTCAATTGACTAATGTATGAAGGGATTGGACCACTAAGCATATTTGATGTCATATCTAGGCTAACCAAATTTTTTAGCTTTCCTATCTCTGGAGGAATGGAACCGCTGATAATATTTGAAGAGAGATCGAGAGAAGTCAAACTAGTTAATTGACTAATAGATGAAGGCATTGGACCATTAAGCATGTTATTTCCCATATCCAACTTAACCAAATTCTTTAATTTTCCTATTTCAGGAGGGATAGAACCACTTATATCATTTTTTCGCATATCCAACTTAACCAATTTCTTTAATTTTCCTATTTCAGGAGGGATAGAACCACTTATTTGATTTGTAGAGAGATCCAGAGAAGTCAAATTGGTTAATTTACTAATTGATGAAGGTATTGGACCACTTAAGTTGTTAGAACTCATATCCATCATAACCAAATTCTTCAGATTTCCTATTTCTGAAGGGATGGAAATTTTGAGTATATTTGAATGGAGATCCAAAAAGATTAGATTGGTTAATTGACCAATACCTGAAGGAATGGGACCACTGATTTGAGTACCAGATATGTAAAGTTCTACCAGTTGGGTGAGGTTTCCCAAGGTTAAAGGAAGCGCACCTTCAAGTTGAAAGTTGGAAGAGAGATCTAGGGAGGTAAGCTTTGACAGAGAACCGATGTTGTCAGAGATGCTTCCAGCTAAGGAACAATCGCTCAAATTTAGATATTCAAGGTTTGGCAATGAAGTCCAATTCATGTATTCCAACTTTCTGGATGGATAAGTATAAGACAAGTGAAGGTCAATGCGAGTGACACTTCTTGCCTCATTACAAGTGATGCCCTGCAACTCACAGTGATTTGCTGAAGAGATGTTTCCGCTCCACCAACCACCAATCCGTAGAGCTTTTGCTTCCATTGACAGTGAAAACGATGATGGTTTTGCAGATGCCGGCACTATAATAATCATAGTTGCCACGAGTACAACATAATAAACAAAGAATGTCATGTTATTTTCAGTCATAATTGAGGTATGCATGGATTTTGTAGCTCTAAAACAATGAGAGCATGTATGCAGTGTAATCCTCAGATCAAAAGCTCAGGAGGCCTTTTAAAATTATTTTTGTTGACGACATCTTGATCCCAAGGCATAGGGAGTCAAGCTAGCAGAGTTATTGGACCACAAATATATATGTATGAACCTTCGTTCTACCTTCGTGAATGATGAAATCACGACTTGAGCCATTGAATCAATTAGGCAGATCCAACGGTCCAGATTCATCGGCCTTTGGACTCGGCTTTTGATTTATCAACAAATGAAAAACAAAAATAAAAATAAAAACAAAAGAAGACAGAATTTGTGCATAACGTGTTATTGACGATTCTCTCAAGCAAGCAGTCTGCTTATGTAGGGTAGGAGGTGGAATATTTCCTCCAATCCATTGTTGTTTGGACTTCTTTGATCCATTACAACTCCCGTTTAAGGATCCGAATCGTTTATTTTTTCGAATATTTTGTATATATATCTTTTATATAAAAAAAATTAAATCGATCTAATAATCATAACATATTTCATTTATCGTGTTTGTCATTAAAAAAAAATAAATTTAAAACTTAACTATATATATGTAACAATGTAGCTATTATTTTTTATGTCATTTGAATTTTCATAATTAGGATGATCCCTTTTTCTTTTTCTTTTTTGAACTTTTTATTTAAAATTTAACATGACACAATTACAATTATACTATGTAATGAATCCAACATTACTAAAATGAAATGGGTCCATGTTATCAAAATCAATGCTTGGATGTCTAGAGTATTTTTTTTTTAAGGGTAAATTACACTTACACCCTTGCGATTTGAATTTAATATATATCACCTTCTGAAATTTGAGAAATTACATTAATTCCTCTGTCATTGTAATTATTTAGACGGAATAAAAACATTGAACTCATGTACTTTTTCTTTTCTTACTTTGCTTTATTTCTTTTCTTCTTTTTTTTTCCTTTTCATTTGCTTTACTTTTTTTTTTTTTTTTTGGCAATAAAGTTTCCCTTATTTTTCTATTAGAAGTTGTTGTTTTTTATATAAATAGAGAGATTTGTGAAATAAGACTATTAATAACCACGAGGGTAATTTAAGCAAGCCTCAAGGGATGTCAGTGTAATTTACACAATTAAAAAATAGTGTATACACACAAAAAACACAAACATCTATATTATAACCAACTATTTATGAATAATTATTTACTCATTATTACCTATATTATATCATTGCAAAATATTTCATATATTACTTCTGTGATATCTTAGATATGTCAGTGTCTACATATATAAATATATAATAAAAAAAAAAACATATAAATATAAATTTATATATGTTGATGTATTCGTACATTGCCAATCCGTAATGCTATATTATCATCGAATACTTTAATTTTCTAACATGTATCACTTTAGTAATATAGTTATGTTTATTAGGAAAAAAACTAGTATAATTGTGTATTATTCTCCTATCAACTTATGTTTAATACATATATATATATATATATATATATGTGTGTGTGTGTGTGTGTGTGTGTCATACAAATAAGTGTCCACAACAAACACTTTCAATAACAAATTAAGATTTTGTAAACACCACCATCACGACAATAATTGTACCTTTTTTTCCTTTACAAAAAAAAATCACATTATTGAGGGTAAATGTATTTTGAAATTCATAACAATATGATATCGCTTTAAACTCTTACTCATTCAAACATTTTTTTATTATAATGAGTTATAATGGTGAGTAAGAAAGAAAACAAGATAGTGACATAAAAATTATAGAAGATATATTGCAACATGCTCTCGAAGCAAAGTTAGATGAGTTGAAATAGTAATTGTCTTATCTGTTGTGAAGTTCAAGAAAAATAATGTATCTCGTGTACATATTTTAGTCAAATTACAAGAAAAAAAAAATCAAATTATACCCAAATATTATCGCTACAACTCAATGATGCAGAAAGTAAGTACATCAAATGCAAAGTTTCAATCAATTTTTATTATATGCTGATTACTAATAAACGACATAATAAATTATGTAACTTGATAATTTTATGAAAGTGACCATGCAAACACTTATAAGTATAGATTTAGAAATATCGTAAAATCAATTATGAATTTCCTATATGGATCGGAATATTAAGGTGCAATATCATTCTATTTTTTTTTAAAAATTATTCCATATTTTCTACATAAATGAAAATATACTACTGACTAATATTATATCTTTCATTATGCAAGATATTTGTGGCAAATGAAACGAGACTCAACGACTCTTGATATATAAAAATATATTACATATTAATATTAATACATTCTTACACCAATAATATACAAATAATATGCAATAGTGAATTCAATGAATTTGTATTATGAGATAAACTATTAAACAAAATTATGTAATTGTGCAATTAATTTCATACCTTCAATTATATTATAGGTACGGATTATGAAAAATTGAAGTGAAAAATTGAAAGAAAAAAAACTTGTGTAACATTATATATTTAAAGGACTTGCTTATTATTTATTGTTTAAGATAAGATTGTAATATGAACAATCTATCTATAAATTAATATTTATATTTATAAATTTTTTATTTATTATTTAAATTATTCAACTGAGTATGTATTCATTTCTTACTTTAATTATATTTTAAATACAAATTAATTTATTCATATAAATCTTTATACTTTATATACATAATAGGAAAATACTTCGTAGCTCGAAAAACACTTGGCTTTAAATGACTCGAATACCCAAACCGACGTCGTTTCTGGGTTTTTTTTTTTCCAATTTTTTCTTTCCTGTTTATAGAGAGGGGGAATAGATTTGAAACTGACAAATCAAATTTTTTTTTTGAAATCGACAGAAGAAAGAGAGAAGAGGTGAGAGAGAGAAGGAGAAAAGATGGAGAGAAGGAGGAGGAAGAGAAGATGGAGAGAAGAAGGATACACACAGAGGAGAGTTTTTTTCTCTCTTGGAAGTGTATGGAATGGACACTTAGAGCATCCCAACCAGTTTACCTAAATTTTATCTTAAAATATTATTAAAAAATTCATTCCCTATTTTAGAAATCACTTTTTCATTTACTTTATTCTATTAACAAACTCCCTATTTTTTCTTTATTTTATTAAAATATAATTTTTAATTGTAAATTTTTAAAAAAATAAAAATCATAAATGTGTACTACAGTCCCTAAACAAAGCAAAGTAAAAAAAATATATATATATAAGGGAACTACAGTGACTCCCTAAAAATAAAGAGTCACTGTAACAAAAACTAATTTAAAGAATCATTTAAAGAAGCTGATGTAGGTGCATAGGGAGTCACTTGATCCTTAAAATAGGTAACGAGGAGCTTTAAGACATCTGATGGGGATACTCTTATTGTCAAATACCACAGTGATAGAGGTGAGGGAGATTGATGAGCTATTTATTAATGAAGTTTAGGTAAGGTGGGTGGTGAAGCATTCCATGGCCATCAATGTCGGCCACGCTTTCTTAAATGCATGGATAACTCTCTCTCTTTCTCTCTCTATTATTATGACTCTCATTTCATCTCTTTGCCATATACACAGTTTTGATTTGAATATTTCAGGATTTGATTTTTGGTTTTAATTTGAATTTCTTTGGGTTTGATTTTTAGTTTTAATTTGTGGGTTTGATTTTTTATTTTGAGTTTTGGGTTTAATTTGTCTAATTGATTTTGATTTTTAATTTTTGGATTTGAATCTCTCAGCTCTTACTCTCCTCCTCTCTTCTTCTTTCTTCCTTCTCTATGGAACCTGAGAGTTTAAAAATTTAAAAAAAAAAAAAAAAAAACAGCATCTTCTTAGATTTCGGGCCATTCAAGCCTCTCTTCTTTTGAGCTATCTAAGAGCATCTCCAACCCTTACTCAAATATTTCATCAAATCTGAGTTAAAAAGTATCCATTTCATCAAATTCGATAACAGATGCTCCAACGATTCACCAAATTCTCAAACTTGTCCCGGGACAACTGGGTGGTCGACCGGCCGGTTGACCGGTTTGCCCAAAAAATTTTTTTTTTTTTTTTTTGAATTTTTTGAACTTTTTGAACTTTTTTCGGGACGACCGGGTGGTCGACCGGCCGGTCGACCGGTTAGGCAAAAAAAATTTTTTTTTTTTTTTTTTTTGAATTTTTCGAATTTTTTGCTGAACTGTTTGAACCTTTTACGGGTTGACCGGTTGGTCAACCGGCCGGGCAACCGGTTGGTCGACCGTCCCTCCAACTCATGTGATGTTTTGGTGAATTTATTTCTTCCTCGTCGATCTGATGAAAGATTTGGTGAAATCTCATTTTGGTGCCAGCTTTGGTGAACGGTTTGAGCCATGAACAGTATCGTTTTCATCAAAATTCAAATTTAATATCAAATTTGATACAGTGTTGGAGATGGTCTAACGGAATTGTATATAATATATATCAATTTAAGAAACAAGTATAATTATAATATTTAACCATCGATAAAAAAAAAAAGCACGTGCGTCAGCATACCTGCCAACCGCTAGTATTTTCTCATTGATATGTAATTTTTTCAATAATTTATGCGTGGCATAGGGGGTTGGAGCGAGTAAGATATGAGTCAATTGTCGTCGAAAAGTCAGTCCGTTGTATATACGTTCACCTGCTAGACTTATGAATAGATAGATAGACCCAGAGGAGACCCTGATAATAATTGAAGTGCACCAGAGACTACCGGTGTGTTTGGTTTGATTTTGAGATATAAATTTTTTTAAAAAAAAATTGGGGAAAAAGTTTATAAATTTTATTTTGATTTGTTTGGTTATATATTTTGGAAATTTTTTTAGAGTATGAGAATGTGGAATGATTTGATATTTTATTTTAATTGAGTAGATGTGTGTCAGAGAAAAAGTGATTGATTGATATGTGGAAGAGAGAAAGTAATTTTGAAAAAAAATTTCAAAAAATTTTTAACCAAACAAAATTTGAAAATTTTTTTTCAAAAATTATATTTTGAGAGTTAAATCAAACAACAAATTCACAGTGTGAACCTTCCTTAGGCATACATCATGAGAGAAAGTGGACTAGCTTTTCTCTTACTCACTTTCTCTCCAGGTAATTACATTGACCTCTCTTGAAATTTGGTCTAATTATAATGTGTTTTTTGACATTTTAAAAATTATATTTTTACTCCTGTGATTAATAGTCTCATTTCACAAATCTCACTGCCTATATGAAAGGTAAAAACTTTTAATAGAAAAATAGAGAAAATTACATTAAAAAAAAAAAAAGAAGTAAAGCAAAGTAAGAAAAGAAAAAGTGCGTGAGTTCAATATCTTCATTTCGTCTAAATAATTACAATGACAATGGAGTTAGTGTAATTTCTCAAATGTTAATAGGTAATATATATTAAACCCAAATACCCGGGGATGTATGTGTAATTTACCCTTTTTAATTAGATTATTAAATTTACATAAAAATTAAAATGAATTTATAAATAATTTGTGTAAAATTAGATATTAGTGAAGAAAGATTTTCAAAAAGAGAAGTTTGCAGTATTTCATTTGGTTTGTTTTTTCAAACTTTTATTTTGAATTTTTTGATTTTCATTTTTTTATCTTTGACACTGTCTTTTTTAATAACCCTTTTATTTTCTTTTTAGATTCACTTAATTTAATAATAATTTTTTTTTATTTTTTAATTTTGCTTTTAGATTTAGATTCAATTAATCTAAATACACTTAGAAAATAATTTGTTGTGTAAATATTGATATTAAATAATAATAATAATAATAAAATATAATAATAAAAAATTAGTACATGTTCGAAATTATAAATATTTTTATCAATGTTTTACTTTTTAATTCTATTTAGATTATTAAATATTAGATATTCGTGTAAAAATATAATTTAAATATAAAATATGAAGAAATTTCAGTATTAATCATCAAAACTAAGAAAATATGAAAAATAAACAACAAAAATATGAAAAATCAAAAACTAAAAAATAGATTTAAAAAATGAAACTAACGAAAGTGGTTCTTATTTAAAATTTTAACATCATACTTTGGTTATTAAAGTACAATATAAAATATTACAGTTCAGAAATCTAATCTAAACAAAAAGAAAGTGTATAAATATAACTTACAAATTTTTGAGATGCAACACCAATCTCTGTTTTAAAAATGTATGTGCTTTCCTCTGTCTAATTTGAATAGATGCATACAATTTTAAGATTCAACCAAAATTATTCACACTGATTTGATCTATGATAGACAATTATAAATATTATATATATCAGTATAGAAGCAGACACAGAAAATAAGAAAGAGTAATTATTTTTTGTTCTTCAATCATCGTCGATGTCAAAAATAAGGGGGACTTACATGTAGGTCTTAATAGGTGGACTTATTGTTCAATAGGTCTTGTAAGAATTAATGACATTTTTCATCAAATACTATTAAAAAAGTCACTAATCGTTATTATCAGCGATAGTTTAAAAATTGTCACAAAAAAATCGCTAATTATAAGTTTTAGTAACAGTTTTAAAAAATCGTCACAAAAAAAGGTCATTAATTTTTAACTTTCAACGCTTTAAAAATTCATCACAAAAAACGTCACTAATAAGTTTTAGTGACAACTTATAAGATCCATGATAAAAAAAAAAAAAAAAAAAAAAAGTCACTAATTGTCAATTTTTAGCAATATATACAAAAAATCATTACAAAAAATTATTTTTAACTATGATTTTATTAGTCGATTTTAAAAATAAAGAAATAGTCAATTTATATAGGCTTTTCATGAATTTTATAAAACATAATAGATTTCAGGAACCTGGAGGTGCTGTTGTGAGCCCATGGAGTTTTTTTCGAGTCTTTTTTTGAAAATTTGAACCGTTCATATTGTAGGGTTTGTTGAATAGATTATCCATGCGAAAAATCAAATTAATTGGAAATCTATAACTTTACAACAAGAGCACATTTGTTTTTAAAAAAAATAAACGGTTGACATTATCTTGATAATTTTTTTAAAACATTTTGAATCTGATCATGGGGTTACGGATTCTCTGATTAACTTGATTTTTGCATGGATAATATACTCGACGAACCCTATAATATGAACAGTTCAGATCATCAAAAAAGATTCAAAAAAAGTCCCCACGGACTCACAGCAGATCGTTGTTGTAACTTAGTCACAGTAATAGCCCCAAGTCTAGATTTGAGAGGGTAAATTGAAATTTTAAAAAAAAAGTCGAAAACATAATAGGTTCTTCACACTTTTAAAATAATAATAATAATATAGTAGATTTATAGACTAATAAAAAAAATATGAATTTAATTATTAATATTTATAAAATTTATCATTAATTTTTTTTTTTAAATGCACTAACTTGTAATTCTGCCTCAATTATTTTGTTTTTGAAAACATCACCATGTGTTTGTGATGGGTCAAAATTAATCTAAATGGAATGAAAATATAAAAATAAATAATACAAAATATAAATTTTAGTGTAATGAAAATCAAAATATTATTTTATTATTTATATAATTAATGAATTATAAAACTTTAAAACAACTAAATTTATAAAGTTTACAAAAAAAAATAAAAATAAAAATCATACAAAATTCTACTCCAACCCCAAAGACTAGGAATGGCAACGGGGCGGGGAGGGGCCGGGGATCGTACTCCTCGTCCCCGATCCCCGAAGGTGAAAAAATCTCCATCCCCGCCCCCAATCCCCAGGGGGGAACCCATCACTCCCCCCATCCCCACCTCCTAACAGGGATCGGGTTTCCCCGACCTCGAAATATCCCCGACCATTTTTTTTTTTTTTGTTCAACACACAACACAAGAACAACAATTTAATCTGTTTTGCAACAATCATCAACAATTTAATCTATTTTCAACAACAATCATCATCAACAACTTAAAAAAAAAAAATTCAGAAATTGAAGAGGAGAAGGCCGAAACTGTAATATCCTTGTTCTGTAGTATGATAATTGGTCCTTAACATGAATATGATTATGTGTTTGATATGATTTTGTGTGCCATTATATGACAATATGTGATTTTGAATTTCTATTTGTTCACCGTAGGAATATCTGTTTGATTGTCTACTTTGGAAATTAAATTGAAGGCCCTATCGGCCACCGAAACCGAAATTGGTCACGCCATTGTGATTGGCATAATTTTTAGAGCCTACGGTGAAGTTTAATTGAAAAATTGATTCGGACCAGATTAAATTGATTAAATTGATGAATTAGTGCCTAATTATTTATTATTATTAAATTGGAATTAGTGGGGCTTTATATAAAGGGCCATATACACTAATGGTTTCTTTTTGAGCTCAAAATCTGAGATATACATTTGAGAGGGTGAGAAGGCCGGCTATAGAGAGAGAGAAGGGAGAATTGTGCAATTTTGGCCTTGAAGCTTGATAACTTTGAAGCTATACTCAAGAATTTGCTATTGATTGGAGAAATTGAGCATCTAGGTAGGTAATTGATCTTGAATTCAAATTTGAATAATGGTCAAGAACATGAATTAAATTCATTATAAGGAAATTGAGTTGATTTTGTTGTATTTGAAGTCATGGAATGCATGCATATGCATAATAGCCATGAATTTGTATAGTTGAGCATAAAAAATATGATCCATGTAGAATTGTGGCTAGAATCCATGCTTATGACCACCATTTGTACAATTTGAGTTGAAATGGAAGTTATATCTCACATGCATGTACCATTCATAAGAAGTATGAGCTTGAATGCATGAAATTGTTATGTTGAAAGTGAATTTGGTGTAGATTGGGACATGCATGTGATTAATTTATGAAATTGAGCTCCATTGTGTTGTAATTTGGTGTTGGTACCATGTTAGTATATGATTATGTAAAGTTTGAGCCAAAAGCATGCATCTAGAACCATTGAATGTCGAATTGGAGCTCAAGAACATGTTACAGAAAACCGAAAATTTGATGTCGCTTCGGCGAAACCGCCGCTCGAGCGTGAATTTCGTGCTCCCAGTATTTTTGCAGACTTGGATGTCCGCTAGAGCGAGGAGCTATGTAGACAGACCTTCAGCTCGAGCGCCAGACTTCACGCTCGAGCGTAATTTTGATGCATCCAGTACTTTTGTAGTCCTTATAGGTCTACTCGAGCGGGGACCCTGTTTTCTGAAATTTTGAAAAGACATTCTGAGTTTTGTTTTCCGTCCTCTTTCACTTCTAAGTACTCTTAGGCATGCATTGAGCATTTTAATTGAGTTAAAGAGATAAGAATGAAGCCTAAAGAGGAAAATGTGAATTTAGAACGGATTGAATTGTTTGTGACCCTTTGGTGTTCATGAAATGTGTAG
The DNA here is from genome assembly GCA_025200525.1 of Camellia lanceoleosa. Classification (NCBI taxonomy): domain Eukaryota; kingdom Viridiplantae; phylum Streptophyta; class Magnoliopsida; order Ericales; family Theaceae; genus Camellia; species Camellia lanceoleosa. The sequence continues at coordinate 211,487,876 of CM045758.1, forward strand.
GGTCGAGCTCTAGGGCAAACCAACCAACCGATCACTGTGAGTAATATCTTAACAAAGATATCTGAAATATGTTGTTGTCCAAATTACTTACTTCTATGTAAGTTTTATAAGTTCGTTGATTCGATTGGTGGACAATGTTGCTATGCCAAATGAATGGGCCAGAGGCCAGTTTGATCTGAATGATAGAGTGAATAGGCCAGAGGCCGTTTTAACAAGAATGAATGGATGGCTTAGAGGTCGTTTTGACATGAATAAATGGGCTAAGGCCGTTTTAACATGAATGAATAGGCCAGAGACCATTTTGATAAGAATGAATGGATGGGCCAGAGGCCGTTTTGACATGAATGAATGGGCCAGAGGCCGTTTTACACGAATGAATGAATGGGCCAGAGGCCGTTTTGACATGAGTAAATGAATGGGCCAAAAGCCAGTTTAACATAAATGAAAATATGAATTGGGCCCAAGGCCGTTTGAAGCATATTGTTCTACATGCCGTTTGTATAACTCCTTTATTTGATATTATTCACTAGGCTTTCGTTCACACTCATTCATGTGTTTGTAGGTGAGCCAAGAGAAGTCCAAACCCAGCCCCAGTGAAGTCTGTGAGGAACAACAAAGGTTTTGAAAAGTCAGCCCTTGCGTCTCACGCACGAGACTCGTTTTCGCCTTTTTGTCATTCTGTTTTATTTTGTCATATGGGCGAAGTCTTTGAATATGCTGTATATAGTTTTCTTCGGTTGACTTAGACTTATATGATCCTGTCTGTACAGAACCTTGTGTTGTACATATTTTGTTGTGAGTTATTAATATGCATATGTATGGTTTGTTATGATGTGCCATGTAAGCACAGCTCTATGGACAAAGTTTTAAACTGCTTCCGTTTGGCCCCCATTAACTCTGTCAACATACATTTGGATTGGTTTAAGGCCGTAGGTAATCTCATGATTACTGGCCGCTTATGTCCTCAACCCACGGGGCCAAGTTCGGGTCATGACAGAGTGGTATCAGAGCACGAGTTAATAACTCACACACTTGTCCAAAAGAGCAATAAGCGTCTAGAAAAGATCTAGGATGCATTCATGTGATAAGTATGAATTTGGAAGCATCGAGAATATGCCTAACTATTTTGATATGAACGATTATGTGCTATAAGTTTGTGAATTGCTTGCATTGAAATTGTTTGAATATGTGTGCTTTCTAGTATATGCATACTTGTGTATCTTTTGTATAAAGTATAATGTAAGTTTAATCAGATGGTGAGAACAAGAGGTGATGAGATAGAGGAGTCCTCTACTGCCAAAATGGACAGAATGGAAAGATTGATTTAGGAAATGACAGAAACGTTGAGGCAACAACAGGAGTGGCAACAACCACACCGTCCACCTCCACCTCCGGTGCCAGATAATCAGAATGACGATCGGATAATAGCACACACCAAAGAATTCAAGAAAATGAAACCACCACAGTTCCACGGGGGACTAGATCCGTTGAAAGCCGAAGCATGGGTCCTCGGCATTGAGAAACTGTTTGAAGTGTTCCCATGTTCAGAGACACAGAAAGTACTTCTAGCCACTTTTATGCTAGAAGACGAGGCGAGAAGATGGTGGATGTTAATGCGAGAAAATCATAAAGATGTTGACTGGGTGAAATTTCTGGAGATTTTCTACGACAAGTACTTCCCATAATGTGTTTGGGATAGGAAAGTAGCAGAGTTCATGGAACTTAGGCAAGACAGCATGATTGTAGCTGAGTATGAGGCCAAATTCACTAAATTGGCCAGGTTTGCACCATATATAATTGATATTGACTATAAGAAGGCGAGACATTTTGAAGGTGGACTTCGAAGTAACATTTTAGAAAGAGTGAATGTCTTGAAGCTAGAGACCTACATTGGGGTGCTAGACAGGGCCATCATATCAGAGGCTAACATAGCTAGACAAACTAAGTCAACAACTGACTCGAAAAGTAACAAAAGGCAAGGCTTCTTCTCAAAGAAGAAATTTTCAAAAAAGCAAAATACGGGCTCCTCAAATACTTCAAGTTCTTCCCGAGACACAGCTCCCATGTGCAATATTTGAAGCAAAAAGCACCGTGAAGTTTGTTACCGTATGTCAGGAGCCTGTTTCAAATGTGGTAAACAAGGGCACATGGCCCAAGATTGCAATCAGAACAGTGGAAAGATAGCTGCTAGTTCCACTGCATCGATCCCGAAGCCAGGAAATACCATGAGATCTACTACCGTCGAGGATACCGTGAGACAAGGGAGAGTTTTTGCGCTTGTTCCGGGCGATACACGGAATGCCAACGCAGTTGTCTCAGGTACCATTTCTATATGTGATCAGGATGCCTTTGTGTTAATTGACTCTGGATCAACACACTCATTTGTAACATGTGCATTTGCATCTAGACTGAATAGGCCTTTAGAATTATTGCCATATCTGCTATGTGTGTCTGCTCCATCTGGGGAATCTGTATTGTGTGAATCTATATACCGGTTTTGTGATATGCGTGTTACGGATGCTATCCTATATATAGATTTGTTACCCTTGAACTTTAGGCATTTCGATGTAATTCTGGGCATGGATTGGTTGACCAAATATTGTACCACCATTGATTGTGTGACAAAACGGGTTGTATTTAAACCACCAGAACATAAGAAAATTGTGTTTGTGGGTAATGGGGTAGTGTCTCCACCTTATTTGATATCTGCAATGAAAGTATGTAAACTGATCAGGAAAGGGTGCCAGGGTTATTTGTGCTATGTGTTGTCTGAACAATCTATGAATGTTGAATTGAATGATATCCCTATTGTTAGAGAATTTTCAGATGTGTTTTCAAATGAATTACCAGGGGAATTGGTAAATAGGGAGATAGAGTTTACTATTGAAACTGTGCCAAGCACCCAGCCCATTTCTAAAACTCCCTACATAATGGCTACTGCCGAAATGAAAGAATTGAAAGAACAGTTGCAAGACCTGCTTGACAAGGGGTTTATTCGACCTAGCACTTCGCCTTGGGGTGCACTAGTATTATTTGTGAAAAAGAAGGATAGAACCCTACGCCTGTGTATCGATTATCGGGAATTGAACAAGGTAACAATAAAGAACAAATATCCCCTACCCCGTATTGATGACTTATTTGACCAATTGCAGGGATCACAAGTGTTTTCTAAGATTAATTTGAGGTCCGGGTATCATCAGTTGAAAGTTAAGGCAGAAGATGTTGAGAAAACCGCATTCAGAACGAGGTATGGACATTTTGAGTTTCTTGTTATGCCATTTGGAGTGACTAATGCTCCGGCAGCATTTATGGACTTAATGAACTGAAATTTTTAAAACCTACCTTGACGAATTCGTTGTGGTTTTTATTGATAACATTTTGATATATTCTAAAGATAAACTTGAACATGAACATCATTTGAGAACTGTCCTACAAATACTTCAGAAAAGGAAATTATTTGCTAAGCTAAAGAAATGTGAGTTTTGGTTGGATGAAGTTGTTTTCTTAGGGCATGTTATCAACAAAGAAGGGATTTTAGTGGACTCACAAAAAATAGAAGCAATTGTGAATTGGCCCACACCGACAAATGTAACAGAGGTCCGCAGTTTCATGGGCTTGGCCGGGTACTACAGGAGGTTTGTGAAGGACTTTTCGAAATTAGCTGTGCCTCTTACCCAATTGACACGAAAAGGGCAACCATTTGAATGGAACGACGAAAGAGAAGCTGCCTTTCATGAACTGAAAACAAGATTGACCACTGCACCAATTTTGACACTACCTTCAGGTACGGAGAATTTTGTAATTTTCAGTGATGCGTCTTATAAAGGTTTGGGTTGTGTGTTAATGCAGAATGGAAAGGTTATTGCTTACGCCTCCCGACAATTGAGGCCACACGAGAAGAATTATCCAACACATGACTTAGAATTGGCCGCAGTTATTTTTGCTTTGAAAATCTGGCGGCATTATCTGTATGGAGCAAAGTGTGAAGTCTACACGGATCACAAAAGTCTGAAATACTTCTTCACGCAGAAGGAGTTGAATATGCGACAGAGGAGATGGCTGGAACTGATAAAGGATTATGATTTAGAGATTCAGTATCACCCCGGGAAAGCTAACACAGTTGCTGATGCCTTGAGCAGAAAATTAACGGGGAGTATGGCTTGTTTGCTTACTGAACAGAAAGAGATCTTGCAAGATTTTGAGAAGTCTGAAATTGAAGTGGTAATGTGTGAACAAGGCGGATTGATAGCCACTATTACAGCCAAGCCGGCAATCATTGATGAAATCAAACAGAAACAGAAAAATGATGAATTCCTCAAGAATGTGATAGATGAATTTGAGACAAGTCCGAAAGCAGAGTTTGGCGTTGTAAATGAAGTGTTGAGATTTCGAAACCGAATGTGTGTCTCAGACATTCCGGAACTAAAGAAGAGGGTTTTAGATGAAGCCCACAAATCAGCGTTTGCTATGTATCCGGGTAACAATAAAATGTATCGGGATTTGAAACAAACCTATTGGTGGCCTAAGATGAAGAAAGAGATTGCAGAATATGTGTCCAAATGTCTTCAGTGTCAGCAAGTTAAAGCTGAACATCAGAAACCAGACGGTCTACTATAACCTCTCTCTATTCCTGAATAGAAGTGGGAGCATGTGACTATGGATTTTGTTGTTGGCCTACCTCGGACTTCTCGAGGTATGGATTCTATTTGGGTTGTAGTTGATAAACTGACTAAATCTGCACATTTTCTGCCTATCAAAACTACGTTTAATGCTTATAGATTGGCTACTATTTATGTTGATAAGATCGTCCGTTTACACGGAGTTTCGGTATCTATTGTGTCGAATAGAGATCCGAAATTTGTATCTAGATTGTAGAAGAGTTTGCAGGAAGCTATGGGGACAGAACTAAGGTTCAGTACTGCATTCCACCCACAGACAGATGGGCAATCAGAACGAACAATATAGACTTTGGAAGATATTCTTCGAATGTGTGCTTTGGATTTTCAGGGGAGTTGGGAAGACCATTTGCCACTTGCGGAATTTGCTTACAATAACAGCTTCCACTCCAGCATCAGTATGGCACCATACGAGGCTTTGTATGGTAAAAGGTGTAGATCACCAAATTGTTGGACAGAGGTCGGGGATAGAGCTTTACTTGGGCCTGAAATTGTGCAAGATACTTCTAAGAAAATCAAAACTATTCGACAAAGGCTCAAAACAGCTCAGGACCAACAAAAGAACTATGCAGACGTTCGAAGAAGACCTCTTGAGTATGAGGTCGATGACCACGTGTTTATCCGTGTGTCCCCAATAAAAGGCCAAGTCAGGTTTGGAAAGAAGGGCAAGTTGTCGCCCCGTCACATTGGGTCGTTTCAGATTCTGGAAAGGCTTGGTCCAGTTGCTTATAGAGTTGCTTTGCCACCAGGATTCGAACAAATCCATAATGTGTTTCACATGTCGATGTTGGGGGGTTACCACCGAGACCCGTTTTATGTGATTGATTATCACCGGGTAGCTATTGATGAAAATATAGAATACGCCGAATGGCCGGAACGAATCGTTGACCGACAAGTGAAACAACTGAGAAGCAAGTCCATCCCAATAGTAAAATTGGAATGGAAAGAACACTATAGGACAGATGCCACGTGGGAAAAGGAGGATGAAATGCGACTACGTTATCTACATTTGTTTCCCGATGAAAGTAAACTAAGTTTGGAAGACCAAACTTCCTAAACTGTAATATCCTTGTTCTGTAGTATGCTAATTGGTCCTTAACATGAATATAATTATGTGTTTGATATGATTTTGTGTGTCATTATGTGAAAATATGTGGTTTTGAATTTCTATCTGTTCACCATAGGAATATCTGTTTGATTGTCTACTTTGGAAATTAAATTGAAGGCCCTATCGGCCATCGAAACCGAAATTGGTCGCGTCATTGTGATTGGCATAATTTTTAGAGCCTACGGTGAAGTTTAATTGAAAAATTGATTCGGACCAGATTAAATTGATTAAATTGATGAATTAGTGTCCAATTATTTATTATTATTAAATTAGAATTAGTGGGGCTTTATATAAAGGGCCATATACACTCTCATGGTTTCTTTTTGAGCTCAAAATCTGAGGTATACATTTGAGAGGGTGAGAAGGCCGGCTATAGAGAGAGAAAAGGGAGAATTGTGCAATTTTGGCCTTAAAGCTTGATAACTTTGAAGCTATACTCAAGAATTTGCTATTGATTGGAGAAATTGAGCATCTAGGTAGGTAATTGATCTTGAATTCAAGTTTGAATAATGGTCAAGAACATGAATTAAATTCATTATAAGGAAATTGAGTTGATTTTGTTGTATTTGAAGTCATGGAATGCATGCATATGCATAATAGCCATGAATTTGTATAGTTGAGCATGAAAAATATGATCCATGTAGAATTGTGGCTAGAATCCATGCTTGTGACCACCATTTGTACAATTTGAGTTGAAATGGAAGTTATATCTCACATGCATGTACCATTCATAAGAAGTATGAGCTTGAATGCATGAAATTGTTATGTTGAAAGTGAATTTGGTGTAGATTGGGACATGCATGTGATTAATTTGTGAAATTAAGCTCCATTGTGTTGTAATTTGGTGTTGGTACCATGTTAGTATATGATTATGTAAAGTTTGAGCCAAAAGCATGCATCTAGAACCATTGAATGTCGAATTGGAGCTCAAGAACATGTTCTGGAAAACCCAGAAAATTTGATGTTCACTCGAACGGGGAAACCACCGCTCGAGCGTGAATTTCGTGCTCCCAGTATTTTTGCAGACTTGGATGTCCGCTCGAGCGGGGAAGTTCACACTCGAGCGGGGAGCTATGTAGACAAACCTTCAGCTCGAGCGCCAGACTTCACGCTCGAGCATAATTTTGATGCATCCAGCACTTTTGCAGACCTTATGGGTCCGCTCGAGCGGGGAAGTCCACGCTCGAGCGAGGACCCTGTTTTTTGAAATTTTGAAAAGACATTCTGAGTTTCGTTTTCCGTCCTCTTTCACTTCTAAGTACTCTTAGGCATGCATTGAGCATTTTAATTGAGTTAAAGAGATAAGAATGAAACCTAAAGAGGAAAATGTGAATTTAGAACGAATTGAATTGTTTGTAACCCTTTGGTGTTCATGAAATGTGTAAGATCGAGCTTAAGGGCAAACCAACCAACCGATCACTGTGCGTAATATCTTAACAAAGATATTTGAAATATGTTGTTGTCCAAATTACTTACTTCTCTGTAAGTTTTATAAGTTCGTTGATTCGATTGGTGGACAATGTTGCTATGCCAAATGAATGGGCCAGAGGCCGTTTTGACATGAATGAATGGGCCAAAGGTCGTTTTGACACGAATGAATGAATGGGCCAGAGGCCGTTTCGATATGAGTAAATAAATGGGCCAAAGGCCGTTTCGACATGAGTAAATGAATGGGCCAAAGGCCAGTTTGATACGAATAAATGAATGGGCCAAAGGCCAGTTTGACATAAATGAAAATATGAATTGGGCCCAAGGCCGTTTGAAGCATGTTGTTCTACATACCATTTGTATAACTCCTTTATTTGATATTATTCACTGGGCTTTTGCTCACGTTCATTCATGTGTTTGTAGATGAGCCAAGAAAAGTCCAAACCCAGCCCTAGTGAAGTCTGTGAGGAACAACAAAGGTTTTGAAGAGTCAGCCCTTGCATCTCACGCACGAGACCCGTCTTTGCCTTTTTGTCATTCTGTTTTATTTTGTCATGTGGGCGAAGTCTTTGAATATGTTGTATATAGTTTTCTTCGGTTGACTTAGACTTATATGATCCTGTATATACAGAACCTTGTGTAGTACATATTTTGTTGTGAGTTATTAATATGCATATGTATGGTTTGTTATGATGTGCCATAGAAGCACAGCTCTATGGACAAAGTTTTAAACTGCTTCCGTTTGGCCCCCATTAACTCTGTCAACATACATTTGGTTTGGTTTGAGGCCGTAGATAATCTCATGATTACTGGCCGGTTATGTCCTCAACCCACGGGGGTGGGTTCGGGTCATCACAGAAACGCAGATCTAAAATTGAAGAGTAGAGGGCTGAAAAATAGATCTGCTAAAAAAATAATAATAATAAAACAAAATCACTTCATCATATATAAACTCAGATATGTAAATTTAGAAGGAAAAAAAAAAAAAAAAAGGTCGAACCAGATATATATGCATATATACACTCAGATATATATATATATATGTATGCATGTAAAACCTAGATCGATTAGTTTAACACGAGAGAGAGAGAGAGAGAGAGAGAGAGAGAGAGAGAGAGAGAGATACCCTTTGAAATCCCTAGATTGATTAGCAGCGGTGGTGAGGGAGGATCAACAGTGAGAAACAAGCGGCAGTGAGGCAGGATCGGCGGTGAGGGACGAGCGGCGCCCGTCGTTGTGTGAGAGTGAGAGTGAGAGTGAAAGAGAGAAAGAGAGAGCAACGTTGTGTTATGTGAGAGTGAAAGAGAGAGAGAGAGCAGTGTATCAATCAACCAAACCTTACACACACACACATACATATATATATATATATATAACAGGGCATAATTATAATCTTACTTCGGGCTAAACGGGGCGAGGATCAGAGGCGGGGCCAGGCCGGGTTCGGGGCTGGGATATGTATCCCCGTCCTTGGCCCAAATATCATCGAGGATTTATTTTTAAATACCATCCCCGGCCCGTCGGGAGGATTTTTTGGGAAATAACTGCTAAATTCGGGGTCGGGGGTTCGGGTCCCTGTCGGGTCGGTTTTAGAGTGCCATCCCTACCAAAGACGGGCACACATAACCATCACATTAATTTGGACATGTTACATTCCATTTTATTAAAGTATGCTCATCCATCGACATCTTCGAAATTTTCATGCCTCACTCTCTCTTGATCTTTTCTTTCTTCATTCTCATTTCTCGTATTTATATTTTTTAATAAGGTAAATTATTCTCGTGTAGTATGCCTATAAAGGCTTAAAAATAAACAATTTCTAAATTGTTAAAAAAAGAACCTAACTCGTTATTAGAAGATCCCAACCTTCCTGGCAATGGAAGTGGAACAGGCAGACAAGACTGAAATTCTAAAATAATTATCACTCCTAAATTGACACATAATGGCGTGATAGGAGTTGCGGCATAGGTGTTTGATTTATATATGAATCAACAACTGATATATAGCGATTTATATCATTGAAGGTAAATTTAGGAGTGAGATTTTAAAATTCAGAAGTTTTTTCCACCAAAAAATGGGCAACCAACCATCTGGAGTACCAAACGACCCATATGCCTCTCCATATCACCAGAATTATTATCCTCACCGCTCACCAAAACCAATTATCAGACAACCAGAACATTGAGTTCATGTGCATCATTTTTTGGGGTTCTCAAGATCTAGAGGGGAACATTCTTATTCATTGTGGCACAGGCTTGCTGCAAGGAAAATATAAGAAACTTTTTAGCAGTTGAGGCTTCAACACCATATGTTTGCAACTTGAAAAAAAAATGCAAAATTTATTTGATGATATATTTAATCCTTGTGCTGTCATTGAAAACCACATCTTTTTCACTCTTCTATGCAAAAATGACTTGAAAACAAGTAAAACTCTCATTGAAAACCCACACAAATTGACCGAGTAATCGACCCGTGAATACTTCAAGTTGATCTTTGTTAAAAAATAAAAAAATCATGGTTCATAATATTATTTATTTTGTCAAAGGTCTTTTTTTTTAAGTTTAAATTATGTTATTTTTTGTGAGATTTGAAGAAAATACAATAATTTTTATAGTTTTTTTATGATTACACTAATCATCTTTCCAATAAAATTTACAAACCAAAATTAATATAAACTAGTATAAAAATAAAAGATACGCAAGATGAAATATACATTTTAATATAAATAAATGATAATATTATTTTTTTTATACAACTAACGGATTTATGATAAAGAAATTAATAAATGTTATATGAATCCAAATTTTTAAAGAAATTCAATGTCAAATTTGTAAAAGTTATTATATTTTTTTTCAAAATTTAAGAAAAGTATAGTTTATCCTTTTTTTTTATTTATAATTATTTGTAATCTTCTACCCTTTTTTAACCCAGAGCCATGACTAGTTGTGTAGCTTAAGGTCAAAACTCATCAGTTCTCATAGTCATATCAAAGTCATACATCACAACGGTTCATATTAAAGTGCTTCGGGTCATGTACAATATGACATTGTCCACATAAGTTCATATGTAGGTGTACAAGCATGCAGTTGTTTATATCAGGAGAAATGTATCATAGTCAATATAGCAATTCCCAAATAAGTCTTACATGTAAGTATATGGTACATAGTAACGCATCAAACAAATTTCCTCGGTTGCACATAATATAGGATTCATCATGCAAAAATTCGAAATCAGCCATACAGTCTCAAAAGCATAGGTTTACGAGTCTAGTCTAATCACATAGACCAGTCAATTTTTACCAATCAAAGTACACGGTCTCACAAATTATAAAGTTCATTATTTAGGGTGCCCAACTTAGTCACACAATCACAGAGTCATAGTCCCGGTGGTTTAGTCAATAAAGACAGTGATATAACAAATAATCATAAGCATAGGTTTAGATATATATATATATGCATGTACAAAGTCAATCAATATCCCCAATACGTATTTCACAAATTCCCAAATGGAGCAGATGCATACAATAAATAAGGTATTCATCCTGTGGGTCTAACCAATCTAGATACACATGTAGCAGATATGAAAGAATACGCTGAACCAAATCAAATAATATCCCAAGCAAAGATGTACACATGCACTAGTTTAGAATCAATCAATACATAGGCATTTGTTTATAAACAGAATAGATAAATGGGATAACGGTCGCAATATTCTGAGTGTTTTCTGGGACGAGTGCATTTACTCTATCCTGATCAGCAATTCCTGCCATTGGTACGAATCTAGCTGAGACAGCGGGTCTATTCACATTTTGTTCAGTTCAGGGACAGTTCCTTACCATATGGTCCATTTCACCACATCTATAACAAGCCCCGGAAATTCGATAACAAACTCCTCGGTGTTTCTTACCACATTTATTACATGTTGGTGTTGTATTCCTTGTAAAGTTTGAAGTGCGCGATGATCCCGTATTTTGTTTTTTAAATGATATTTTCTTTGAGAAAAAGCCTTGCCTCTTACTTCTTCATTCAGAAGATCGTTTCATGTTAGCATCGATCATCAGTGTTCGGTCTAGCACCTCAACATATTTTGTGACTTCCAACACATTCACTTGGTGCTCTTACACTGGTGGTGGCAAAGGTTGTTGTCGTAGCGGTAACTAATGTTGTTGTCTTAAGATCTCTACCATTTCTTGTACTATTCTTTCCAATCTATCAAGTCAGGCTATGGAAGAGTCTGCAACTCATATGCCCTTGTTTTCTCCATGATCTACATAACTCGTATTAAGCCATGCCAAGTACAGAAATGCCCAGTATAGAAATAAACACAGATACACATAGGCATATTGTTTCATATTCACATTTTATGTATCGTCAAGCCACAAATAATTACCTATATTCATACTTATCAGATATCGCATGCTGAACACTTATTAGATAATTGCACACTTAACTATATTCATATTCCACATATACACCCATTTGCAGAATCGAATGCACATAAGCAACAATTCATGATTCACATGTGTAACAACCCAGATTTCTAATTATTCTGTAGAATTTATACTAATATTATTTAATCTCAGTTCAGAAAATATATAATTTATTATATATTATTATGTGTAATTTTATAAAATAATATAATTATTAAAAGTATAGGGGTCAAAATATAAATAATAATAACATAGATAATATAAATAATAATAATAATGGGTATGGTACTAAAATAAATAATTAATTTTATATTGATATACGATAGAGTGTAATTTAATTAGGAATTAAATTATTTATATAACTATATTAAAAAGTTGGGTCAAAAGGTAATTATCTTAAATATCTATTAAGGATAAGAATGAATTTATATAATTATGAATTAAATCTGAAGGAAAGGGACGCGTAAGCCACGCGTTGGCTGATGAATGGCCTCACCTCCCTATAAATAGGGAGTAGGCGTTTCACCTGGGCAAAGAGAAAAGGAAGAAGAAAGAAGAAAGAAAGAGAAGAAGAAAGAAAAAAATGGTAGAAGTTAAAAGGGTCTGTGATAGTGGAAAGAAAGAGTAAGGTATTGAAGTTAAGGTGAGTTATATTATACCTTGAGTCACCAAAATGTATTTTACGTATGTTTTGACTTACCAAAATCTGTTTTACACGAGTTATGTTTTATTAGTATATTAATAAAAGTTACATTTTATAAAGGTTTCAGTTACGTGGTTTTAATTCTAAACTCTATTTGCTTAAAAGAAAACCCATGGATATGTTTGTTTATATTTTAAAGAATATTTGACTATGACCTTATAAACAATTATGTTTTGTAAGTACCACCACGGGAGTCCCACGCCTTGGAAAACTTAAATAACCATTGGTCTTTGTTTGGTTACTTTGTGGCCCTCTGATCCATTGACCTCTGTTCTGTGCGGACCAAAGTGTTGTGCGGAGCTAAGTGCTACACTATTGTGAAAGCCACCTCTTGAATCCGTACCTCTATTCTGTGCGGACCAAAGTGCTGTGCGGAGCTAAGTGCTACACTATTGTGGGAGCCACCTCTAGAATCCGTACGAGCCACCTCTTGAATCCGTACCTCTGTTCTGACTGTCACTCCTGTGACCTTTGTTCTGTTTTGTTCTGTACCGTAGTTATGGTCATTTACTTACATAATTTATGTATTTCAGTTCTGCTACCTAAATGAGCGGCTTCTACCACTTAAATGATTTGTTTACCAATGATTTATTTACTGAGTTATGTAAATGTTTTGGCCTAACTAAGTATCCATAGTTATTTCGTGTCCCTTATACTCTTGGTATAATATTTCTCACTCTGCCATGTGCTTATAATTGTTTACCAATTTTCAGGAAACAATGCAATTCAGAAATAGCTTTTGGGAAAGTCTTAGACGCGGGGTTGCAGAATAGACACACACAGCACTTTTATGATATTTTTTATATGTAAATATCGGCCTTTTTGGTCAGTAAATTTTGTAATAAAAATAGTTTAAATATTACTTCCGCTTGCGTTTATTGACCTGTTTTAGAATTGGCCGGAGGTAACCTTAGTTACTGGCCATCACGATGCTTAACCCTTGGGTACGGGGAGCGGGTCGTGACAACATGTTCATATACTTGCATTATAACAAAACAAAACTAGCTTGTATGCATTAACATAACAATTCATATCTCATGTAACCAGATGTTCTCAATGCATACAAGTATGTACTTATCAAATGGATGCACCTTAAGTCTTTTCTAGACATCTTATGACTCATTTGGACAAGTGCGTGAGTTATTAACTTATGCTCTGATATCACTTTGTCATGACCTGAACCCGCCCTTTTAGGTTAGGATCATAACCAGCCAGTAATCATGAGATTACCTACGACCTTAGACAGAAATCAATTAAAAATTAATAATATGGGGCCAGATACGAAAGCAAAACAATAAATTTTGCCCAATGAGCTGTCCATATATGGCAAAATAAAAACTTTCCACTTATATAATAACTCACACCCAACAGAACATAAAAGATTATACATATCCAGGACCATTCAGAAACTGGCAAACTAAGAACCAAGGTTTATATACAAGCCTGGTCTTACATGACAGTCAAAAGTAAGCAAAAGAATATCAAATAAAAGCCTTGTGCGTGTCACGACCCAACCCCAAGGGCTTAACGTTAGAATCTCAACTTACTAACTTATTCTAATTATAGCAAATTAAACTGCGCAAGCGGAGGCAAACGGAAATAAAATAATTAAACAGAAAGTTACTTCATTCTACTAAAAAAAAAGTACATCCATAGGCTTTTATTATTTTATTATGCAGCGACCAGCCATTAGAAAAAACGACAGGAAGAAAAGAAAAGAAAAACAAATTAACGGATCCGCATCAATTTCTTGCACAGATTCCACTACACGAGGCTATGAGTCTTCCTTACATCTCATCACCTGAAAGGGTACCAACTATAAGCACACAGCAGAGTGAGAAATATTATGCCAAGAGTATAGATAATACAAAATAACCAAGGATAGTTAGTTAAGTCAAAACATTTACATAACTTAATTTGGTAAATAAATCATTTAAGTGGTAGAAACTGAAATACAGAAATTATATAAATAAATAACCATAACCACGGTACAGAACAAAGGTCACAGAAGTGACAATCAAAATAGAGGTCAATGGATCCATGACAAACAGAAGACCACAAAATGGCCAAACAGAGGCCAATGGTTATTTAAGTCCCCCAAGGCGTGGGACTCCCGTAGTGGTACTTACAAAACATAAAAACAAAACATAATTGTTTATAAGGTCATAGTCAAATATATACAAACATATCCATAGGTTTTATTTTAAACAAATAGAGTTCAGAAAATAACCCACGTAATTGAAATATTAATATAATTTATAAAACATAACTTGTATAAAATAAATTATGGTAAGTCAAAACATATGTAAAATATATTACGGTGATTCAATGTATAATATAATTCACCTTAATATTGACCCTTAGTCTTACTTTCCACTACCACAACCTTCTCCAGTATCTTGCGTGCCTCTCCTTCTTTTTTTCCTTTTCTTTCCACAGATCTTGATCAACTCCTCCCTATTTATAAGGAGGTAAAAGCACCATGAGTCCAACACGTGGCACAGCTCAAATCCCTCCCCAGATTTGATCATAAATCACCATGGATTTATACTTATCTTAATGAATATTGATGATAATTACACTTTGGCCCAGTTCTCTAACATAACTATATAAACAAATTAATTCCTAATTAAATTACACTTTATCGCATACCAATAGAAAATTTATTATTTATTTTACTCTTACTTTTACATTTATTTATTTACTATATTTAACTCTAATTTGGCCTAACTAGTATTATAATTTCATATTTGTGTTTTTTTTTTTCCAAATAATAATCCCTAATTAATCTCATATTTAATAACCCAATGCCAAATTAGATTTTTTTTATTTATTATTATTTATTTAATAATATATTATCACATACCACCATAATTATGTTTATATATATACATATATATATGTGTGTGTGTGTGTGGTATTTAATTAAACAATTAGGGTGTCACAGTGCATGAGACAACCTTGGCTAACTCCAAAAGCTCTAGAATCTTTCACAATCTCACTAAGGTTGGGGCTAGACGTCCCACTACTCACCTACATACATATTAAATACGGAGTGAGCTAATGCCCAGTGAATAATACCAGAGTAAAGAGGTTAATGAATGAGATTCGTACATAAATAAATCATACTTATAATTTAAACATTTGAACTACTATCCTCATTCATATCAGATTTATAGATCATAACAAAGCAAAACGACCTAGGGTCCAATACATCATATCCATATACAAAACGACCTCAGGTCCAACTCACATACAAAACGACCTCAGGTCCAACTCATATACAAAACGACCTTGGGTCCATCTATACAAAACGACCTTGGGTCCAATACTCATTCATAGAACGACCTCAAGTCTAATGGATCCATATACAAATGACCACCGATCCTTCATATCATAATACTAAACGACCTTGGGTCCAACATTCTAATATTCATAACTATGCTCATAGTCACATTCATGATCATGATCACATCCGTATTCATATTCAAAATGACCTTTGGTCCAATCGATTCCTTATTCAAAACGACCTTTGGTCCATTTAACAATCATACAAAACAACCTTCGGTCCAATTCATATATAAGATAACCTTTAGTCTCTTGTTAAATATTCCAAATGACCTTAAGCCCAATCTGTATCCGTGTCAAATATACCAAACGGCCTTGGGCCCATTGTGTGTTCATACAAAACGACCTTTGGTCCAATCTTATAATTTCATGCTTATCAATTACGTTTCAAGTCTTTTACGAATCAAATAGGTAGAATACTCATTCATAATACAAATTCATGAGTTCAAAAACTTACCACATAGGTAGCATTTAGAAAAGAACATACATGAAAATATATTTGCTAAGCTATTACTCACAATGTTCGGAGTGTTGATTGGTCCTCGTGGATGCTCCCGCACAATTCATAAATATACACAAATCGGATCACAATACTATTTAATCCGCTCATTGTTTAATTCTCTTAGGCTCCTTTCTAATCCTTTAATTCATTTAGAATGCACAATGTATGCCTAAGAGGGTTCAAATCATGAACTTGCATGGCTTATCCACAACTTTAAATAATACTTAGAAATTCTTTCAAAAACATGGATTACAAGGTTCATGCTC
This sequence comes from Camellia lanceoleosa, assembly GCA_025200525.1. Lineage (NCBI taxonomy): Eukaryota > Viridiplantae > Streptophyta > Magnoliopsida > Ericales > Theaceae > Camellia > Camellia lanceoleosa. The sequence goes on from CM045758.1 coordinate 211,504,336, forward strand.
CAAGGATGAAACTCAACATTCAAACCAAATGAATCTTTTCTCTCTTTCCTAATCATTTACTTATGTTGTTTCTTAGCTTATTGGTCCTTAATAAGTCATAATTCATGCTTAAGAATGCCCGAAAAGAGATGGAAGCAAAGATATGTACTTAAAACATCTTTTGAAAACATGTTGAAAATAAGCTGTTAGCTAGAGCCAGCTGAAAGCAAAAACTAAGCTCGCTTGCGCCACCACTTCTTCACTCGAGCCAAATTTTGCAGCGTTCAAAATACTGGGAGCTCGTAATGTTGGCTCGAGCCACCACTTGGTCGCTTGAGCCAGTTGCGAATTTTCTGGGTTTCAAAATAGAAAATCTGAGTTCCAAAAATACATTTTAACATGTAAAAGCTTGCATAGTCATTTCAAACTCATGAAAACACTTTGATAATCATAAAAACATTTTAGAAACTCAAATACATGATCATTCATAAATTATTTGCTCAAAGCCTCATGAATTCATCAAAATTGAACTCAAATCTTCATGCATGTGAGGATAAATTTCAAAACTCTTTTCATGACTTTCCAAACATAAAATTAAGCTTCCAAGACTTATGAAACAATGTTGCATGTGCAATATAACTTCCAATTTCATAATGAATCATAGAATTCAAGCCCAAAATGATAAAATTCTACATATTCATCTTCTAAATTCAACATAGATGACAAAGATCATGCTCAAGAGTATGAAACTCTTCTAATTCATGAATTCATGTATTTCAAACCTTCAAGACTTAGAAAACATGAATGCGTGTAAGTGACAACTCCCAATTCAACACGATTATCAAAGTTCATGCTCAAAACTTGAAGAATCAAAGCAAATGCTCAAAACATGAATTCATTTATATACAATTTCATCTCAATTCCTACAATCTTTGTTCAACCCACACATTTAATCTCATTATCTTCTTAAATCCACAACTTGACTCCCAAATTGAGGTTTAAACTCTTACCTACTATATTCAATGAGGCTAGGTTTAGCAATTTCTTGAGCCTAGCTTCCAAATTCTTCAATCCTCCAAGCCAATTCCTCAAGATTGAGCTTCTCTCTCTATAAGATGAAGATTACTCTCTCTATATAGCTTAATCTCAGCAAAATAGTGAAGATGAGCTCAAAATTATGAGGTTAGGCACTAACTCAACATATATATAGTGGGTGATTAGCTTAAGCTACTTAAGCATAATTAAGACTAATCAACCTTACTTAATTTAATTCAATTTAATCTAATTAATTTAATCTGAATCAATTTTAATTAAATTTCACCATAGGCTCTAAAAATTACGCTGAACACAATAAATTAATCAATTTTGGTTTCTGACGCCTCTATAGCCCTCAATTTCGGACTATAGCAGAAATTGTAACAGATATGTCTACAATCAATAGATAGGCATTCAAAAATCACATAAAACACATAATTAACATCAAATTTCGTTATCAAGCACATTAACACTTATATAATTAATGAGTTAACAGTATAATACGGAACGGGGTTGTCACATAAAGTATGTAAACAAAAATTTTCAAAAAAAAAAGAAAAAGAAAAAAGAAACATTATTTAACATTTTCTTAAAATGTTGCACACAAATAAATATTACCTGAATAGAATTACTACCCATGACGAAACGAGGTTGAGATTGACCTTGGAAAGTATAAACAGTAGCACTAGACTACATTGCAAGGCAGACCAATTAAAGATAAGAAAAATTAAAAGTATTCAGCTAGTTCATAATTTCATACAATTAGTGAGAGGACTTAATGAAAAGAATTCATAAAACTAACCATGGAAAGACTACATTACTATTAAATATTACCTGAATAGAATTATTACTCATGCCGAAAGGAGGCTGAGATTGACATTGGGGAGTATAAACAACAGCACCCTACATACAACGAAAAATCATAATGAAAGTGTAATAACCCCGACCCGTGATTAACGTTAAGTTATGATTAAGTATGCCTAATAGTGATTTAGAAGAAATCCGGAATTTAATTTGCATATGTATTGCATCATTTTTGTGTTTTTATCTGTCCAGTGTTAAATTATCTGTTTGCGTTTTATGTTTCAAATTGAGAATTGAAGGCCTTATTGGCGGCCGAACCAGAAATTGATTAATGTTTTATGATCGTCGGAATTTATATGATTTTATGGTATGTTTAATTGAAATGTGTTTGGGTCTGATTAAATTAGATCAAATGAGCTAAAATTACATAGTTGGTCTTAATTACAATTTTGCCAAGATAGTGGACCACTTTGTCAAAACATGTTGAAGCCTTAGCACACCCTATTCAAACACATTTCCTCAGCTCATTTTTGTTGTCCTAAGCGACTAGAAAGAGAGGAATAGAAGAAATCTTGTGGTCTTCAAAGAATTGCTTGGAATTTAGGAGGATTGTAGGAGTCTTGCATATTTGAACTTGTACATCTTGCATTCAAGGCTTAAGGTAAGGGAATTCATCTTTTTAGTTATGAATTTAAGTCACTTCATCCTTGGTTCATGATAGATTGGTGACTAGAGGTAGAAATTGGTTTATAATGTTGATTTGGGTAAGATTCATGCATGCATGTTCATAACATAGCATTTGGAAGTGTTTTCATGATAATTCTTTGCATGCAAGGCCATATTCAGGTTATAGTCCATGAGTTCATCATGAATTGGAGTTTAATCTTGATTTTGAACATGTTTTAGAGCATTGGATTTCAGATAAACACTTGCATGTTTCACACACATCATGTTCCTTTAAAGTATTGTTGAAATTGTATTTAATTGAACTACCTTTGGACTTTGATTTCTCAAATTTACCTTCAAAACATGTTATTCTATGAGTTTAAAAGTGTTTTCCAGAAAATTAGACCAAAAGGATCAAATTTGACACATTTAAACTTGCTTTTGAGCTTGAAGGTTCAACCTAGAATTTCCAGAATTTGGACTCACGCTCGAGCGGGGAAAGTGACGCTCGAGCATGGATTTCGACGATCCAGGACTTTGCACTGTTTAACAGTCCGCTCGAGCGGGGTAATTCACGCTCAAGCGGGGACATAAGTCACATGCTGGAGCGGGGGTCGAGTGTCCGTCGAGCGTGATTTTCACCCATCCAGTACTTTTGTCACGTTTTGCAAAACGCTCGAGCGTGAAGGTTTACGCTCGAGCGGATGTGAGTGAAAAGTGAGTTAAGTGATGCAAACATAACACAAGGGGTAGGCCATAGGGGGCGGCATGGGTGGGCAGCAAATGAGTTGGAGAATATATTTTTTTTTAATTTTTTTTTCATTCATTACAACAGTAACTTGATACAAGTAAAACAGTGATGTAATGCATTAAGGGGGGGCAGGGCAAGGGTAGGCTGGGCGTAGGCAGAGGTAAGGGTCTAAAAATATATATATTCTTTTTTTTTTTAAATTTTGTTTTTCATTCATTCATTGATTGTAAGAAAATGACCATTGTGTTTTTTTTTTTTTTTTTGCAAGATTAATATTTTATTTATTTTTTAACTGTTGCAAGCTGCCTTTTATTTATTTGTTTATTTTTGAAATTTAACCATTGGCAGAAAGAGGGCCGGGTGGGCTGGGTCGAAATTTTTTTGGACTGGGCTGGGCTGGGCTTCAACTGGAAGGCTCAAACCCGAACCAAAACGGGTCTGGCTCACCTCGGGTCTTGGGCAGGCTTCGGGCTACCCATGGGTTTCATGTCATTTTTACACCCCTATAGGTGAATACTTTGAGTTGATCTTTGTTAAAATAAATTAAAAAAAATCAAGATTCATAACATTATTTATTTTGTTGAAGGTCTTTTTTTAAGGGTAAATTATGTTGATTTTTTTTGAGATTTGAAAAAATTGCAACAAATTTTATAATTTTTACATAATTACATTAACAGCCTTTACAGTCCAAAATTAATGCAAATAGTATAAAAATATAAAAATAAATAGATAAAATATACTTACTGTCAAGACCCAAACCCGGCCCTATGGGTTTAGCATCAGAATCGCCAAGAATCCGAGATTATCAAGGCCTCACAACAAGAATACGCTTAAACAGTAGTATGCGGAAGCCAATACAAGAAGTAACTAGTGTCCATTGAGTCAGGAAAATCAGATGCCAAAAACATTTTTCATGCATTCATACAGCTTTAGAACAAAGACGGCCTATACAATCATATACAAACATTCAAGACGGGACCTAATCCTCGATAACAAGACAAGAAAACAAGAGATGCCTATACAATAGTACAAACAAGAAGGAGACCGATAGGGACACAAAAACACCCCAAGCCATAGCATGGCAACTCGAACCTCGCAAAGGAGGCACATAGGCCGCTTGACAAAATCGGGGACCAACCCACGCCCTAGCTCCGGGTTCGTTGAGAACCTACATATATATATAAACAAAGGAGCTAAAGCCCAGGAATAACATAATGTAAAGAGGTTATGAATGAATGTCCTTACAAGAATGAAATCAATTCATTAAACAAGATTTCATTTTTCAAGATTTCACCAATCAATCATATGTGGTACATCCATTAGCCTATAAACAAGAGGTCCAAAGGACCGGTCTTAATGCACTAACAAAGAATGATGGCCATCAATCAAGAAAATGCGATGGTTCCACAAGGAACCGACAGAGCTCAGAATAAAGAATAAGAAATGCTAAGGATGCCACAATACAGCCTGTAATACAGGACATATATTCATTCAGTAAACAATATCAGCTCAATAAACAATTCAGTTCAGTATTCAAAAGATAACCATTTTGAACATATCTTTACACAATTGTTACTCACAGAGATTGGGCTATAGCAGCTAGAGCGCGTCCCCGAGAGCCAACCCTAAACAAGCTAACAAATAGAACACACACTAAGTTCACAATGAAGGATGATAATTAAATCCCTAAATTTCTTTGTGGTTCTATGTCTAAATCCTCATTAAGATGCCTTAAACTAGGCCTAAGAATGCCTAGGATGGGATGAGGATGCAAAAATACGCTTGGAAGGCATTTTTCAAAAGTTGTCGAAACAGGGTCTCGCCGAGCGAGCCTTCCTTCGCTCGAGCGAGGTTGCAAAATCAAAGGCTTCGCCGAGCGAACAATCCTTCGCCGAGCGGTCCGATGAAACAAGAAAAGTACTCGATGCTCGATTTTACGCCGAGCCACCAATCCTTCGCTCGAGCGTGGCTCAGAGGAACCGTTGGTCGCTCGAGCGAGGAATCCTTCGCTCGAGCGAAGAAGCCAAATCTGGAATTTCCAGATTTGCCTTCCAAGCTCAAACCAAGCATTCTCAACTCAATTCTCGACCTCTTGGGCCCAAATTCTGGAAAATACATCCCAAAACAATGTATAACAAGTTTCAAAAGCCAATTTATGAATTCAAGCCCCAAAGGTGAGTCAATTAAATCCAAAATTCAAACCCATTTCAAGAACAATTCCAAAACATGCAATGCATGAGCTTTAAACCAAAATCAAGCTTCAATCCTTGCTCAATTGAGCTCAATAGTTGGAAAACAAAATGAAAACATGGACTATAGCTTAAACATGGACATGCATGTACAATTCCAACATGAATTCAACTTCAAAATGCACCAATTCAAGCATGCATGCAACAATGGAGTTCCAATTCAACATATATGAGCAAATTCATGCCTTAACTTCTCTATAACCATGATACATGCAAGATGAAGCTCAAGAACCACAAGAAGATGATGATTTCCTTACCTAAGCCTCAATTTCAAGGTTCAAGAGTCCAATTATGCCAATTCTCTAGCAATTTCTACAAATTCTTTAAGTTAATTCCACAAGATGAACTACCTCTCTCTCTATCCTCTTGTTTGGTCGGTTGAAAGCTCTAAATTGTGGCTGATCAATATATGCTAAGTGTGGTAAGGCTCTAGAATAATAATACATAAATGTCCACTATAGGTGGCAATTTGGTAATTAGGCTACAACTTGTAATTAATTCATTTTAATCTAGTTTAATCATTCCTAATCAATTTTCAAATAAATAGACCACTAAATCACAAATATTCTATCGATTCCAAAACTCTAAACGTTCCTAATTCGTCACGATAAGGCCTTCAATTAGCGCTTTAAACATATGAATTCAAACAGATAATCAATCAATCAAACAGATGCAATATGCAATTCAATAGATAAACTTATTCAATTTCTTCGATTTCAATCACCCATTCAAGATTTCCGCTTAATCCAATTATCACCATTATCGGCTTTAGCAAGAATCAAGACGTAATTCAAAGAGTTAATCGATAAAAGACGAGGGTTGTTACAGCCTCCTCCTTATAAGGAGTTTAGTCCTCTAAACTCGAAAGTTACCTTCACCGAAGAAAACAGGGTCCAGTGGAAACAAATCAGGATATCTTTTAGCCATGTCATCTTCCCTTTCCCAAGTGGCATACACACCACCATGGTTCTGCCAATCAACTTTCACTAGTGGGATCTCTTTGTTTCTCGTTGATCCGCTTGCTCACAATCAGATAGGCCGTTCCTCGTAAGTGTAGTCATCACTAAGCACTATCCGAGTAGGCTCAATCACATGAAAAGGATCCCGGAGATAGTCTCTCAACATCGAAATGTGGAAGACATTATGCATATACTCCATTTCAGGAGGAAGTGCAACTTGATACGCCACCGGATTGATTTTCTCAATAATCTGATACGGTCCGACATATCTTGGCGCTAACTTGCCTTTGACTCCAAAACGAAGTCCGCCTTTCATTGGTGTCACTTTCACAAACACGTGATCACCCACTTCATATTCTCGGCCTCGCCTTCTAATATCCGTGATAACTCTTCGTTTCACTCAGGCGCTTTTCGTTGTCAGACGCTTTTATCTTTTCGCTTGTTTCATACACAATCTCCCCAAGCAACGCCCATCTCCAACTTCGCCAAAGAAATTGAGATCTACACTTTTCGCCATACAATGCCTCGAAAGGCGCCATACCGATACTCGAATGGTAGCTGTTGTTGTAGGCGAATTCAGCCAACGGCAAATGACTTTCCCAGTTTCCCTGAAAATCAAGGACACACATTCTCAACAGATCCTCTAGAGTTTGGATGGTCCTTTCTGACCGGCCATCCGTCTGAGGATGATAGGCACTACTCAAATTTCAATTCAAGACTCCAATGCAATCAGAGGGCTTTGCCGTAACCTCGATGTAAACTTCAATCCTCGTCAAACAATAGATACAGCACTCCATGCAATCTCACAATTTCATCAATATAGATAATGTACCAATTTGTCTCAAGATTATAAATTGTCTTGACAGGTAGGAAGTGTGCAGATTTAGTCAATCTATCAACAATAACCCAAATAGAGTCCATACCTTTTCTAGAGCGAGGTAATCCAACGATAAAATCCATCGTGATATGCTCCCATTTCCACTCCGGTATAGGTAAGGGTTGCAGTAAGCCCGCGGGTCATTGATGTTCCGCTTTGACTTGTTGGTAGCGAAGACATTTGGACACAAAGTCGCATTTCCTTCTTCATTCCCGCCACCGTAAATTGCTTTCAGATCTTGGTACATTTTCAGATTCCCCGGTGAATCGAAAACTTCGAACTGGGCCTTCTTGCAGAACTCTTCTTTTCAATTCAGTATCATTTGGCACACATAGCCTGTCTTGAAATTTCAGTACATTGTTGTCAAATTTGAACCCCGGTCTCGGTTTTGAATCTCTTTCTTCAATAACCTTTTTCAAGAAATCATCCAGTTGTTGTTTTTCTTTAATTTCCTCAATCAATGCTGGTTGAGCAGAAATAGCAGCTAAGGTTCCACCTTGTTCTCTCAAAACAATTTCAATTTCAGACTTTTCCAGATCATGAAGCAATTCCTTCTGTCCAGTCAGCAAACAGGCTAAGTTGGCAATTGACTTTCGGCTCAATGCATCTAAGAAGGTTAGCTTTTCCTGATGGTACAAAATCAGAGGTCATAATCTTTGATCAGTCCAAGCCATCTCCGCTGCCTCATATCCAGTACTTCCTGAGTGAAAAAGTACTTCAGGCTCTTGTGGTCAGTCTACACTCCACATGTTGCTCCATACAAATAGTGACGCCAAATTTTCAAAGGCAAACACTATCGCAAAGAAGTTCTAAGTCATGGGTCGGGTAGTTCTTTTCATGTGGTCTCAACTGCCGGGAAGCATAAGCAATAACTCTCCCATTCTCGCATTAAAACACACCCCAAACCCTTATGAGAAGCATCACTAAATACAAGATAACCATCCGCATTCAAGGTAGAGTCGAATCGGTGCAATACAAGTCGGGTTTTCAATTTGAAATGCCGATTCCCTTTGGTCACCCACCAAATGATATCCCTTCAGGTCAATCGAGTCAGGTAAGGCAATCTTGGAGAAATCTTTGACAAATCTTCAGAATATCCACCAATCCCAAAAGCTTGACTTCAACACATTGGTTGGTCTAGGCCATTCACTACACTTCAATTTTCTCATGATCAACAGAAATTCCATCTTTGCTAACAACATGCCCCAAAAACATAACATGATCAAGCCAAAATTCACATTTAGACAATTTAGCATACAGTTTCTGTTCTCTTAAGGTTTGCAAGGCAAGTCTCAGATGATGTTCATGTTCTTCAACAGTCTTAGAATAAATCAATATGTCATCAATGAATACCACAATGAAATCATCAAGGTATGGTTTAAAAATTCGCTCATGAGGTCCATAAATGCAAAAGGGCATTCAGAATCTGAAGCATAACTAAAAATTCATAATGGCCATACCTCGCTCTAAAAGCGCTTTTATCAATGTCTTCCGTTTGACTTTCATTGATGATACCCGATCTAAGATCAATCTTGGAAAACACTTGTGCACCTCAGAATCGTCAAATAAATCATCAATACGCTGTAATGGATATTTATTCTTCAGCTACCTTGTTCAATTCATGTAATCAATACACGCCTCAATGAGCCATCTTTCTTCTTTACAAACAAAACAGTGCACCCACGGTGAAGCATCGGGTCCGATAAACTTCTTGTCTAACAATTCTGCAATTGTACTTTCAATTCTTTCATTCGCTTGGAGCCATTCAGAAGGAGCTTTAGATATTGGTTGTGTACCGAATCACATCCACAGAAATTCAATTTCCTCACAATCAAATCCTCGCAAATCATCCGAAATACATCGGGAATTCTCGACTATAGGAATACAATTCACATCGCTTTTAACACTATCATCGTGAAACACTTAGCCAGAACACGATATCCTTTACACCCTTTCTAATCGGTTTAACAATTTTCACAGAAGAAATCGATACGGAGGAGGTACTACCCCTCCCATTAAACACAAATTCAGCAAACCTTGGGTGGGAAAACTACTTGTTTTGTTACATAGTCTATAGTGGCATGATATTTTTGTAACCAATCCATCCCCAATATTACATCAAAGTGATCAATATTCAATGGCAGTAAATCAATAAATAGGTGCATATCCCCAACAATAATCTCACAAGCAGGATACATATATGCACATGTCATGGATCCCCCAACAGGTGATGATACGGCTAGCAGATAGTTCATGGGTTCTAAGGGTCTATTCAATTTACGCGAAAAAGCATGCGATACATACGAATGTGTAGACCCCGAATCAATCAATACATAAGCATTTTGAGCACAGATAGAGAGGATACCTGACACAACAGTCTCAGTGTTTTGCACGTCTCCTAAGATTAGGCGAACACTACCGCCTCATAGGCTCTTTTCCCTAGAGCTTTGGGGTTCGGTTTTGGTGTTGTGGTGATCATTACGCTTGGTGCAATTTTACTCGCTTGCAGGCAGAGGACGATTTTTAATTCTGTGGCCCACCTTGCCACACCTGAAACAAGCTCCAGAAATCTGGTAGCAAACCCCTTTGTGCTTATTGCCACATACGGAGCAGGGTGGAGTAAACCCACTCCCTTGGCTGGGGCTAGTAGTCGACCCGTATTCTTTCTTGGTTCTTTGGGTTATGCTTGCCTTTCTTGAATTTAAAACCCGCCTTTTTCCTTGCCACTCGCTTGTTGGTGTTTCAGATTGTTTCATCACCGCAATATTCGCCTCGCCATCAATGCCCTGGCCGAGAACACCCACAAAAGTCGGTAGTTTCAAGACACTTATTCTGGTCCAAGATAGCAAAGACTAAGGCCTCCTTCAAACCTTCCGCCTTCTTATATTCGGTGTCCACCATATGTGGTGCATATCTAGCAAGTTCGTGAATTTCTTCTCATACTCGGCAATGACGCTTTTGCCTGTCTCGCTTGTTCAAACTCCGCTACTTTTTCGTCCTCGATGCCGGGAAAATACTTTCAAAGAAGAACTCCTTGAACTGGGTCCAACTCATAATAGTATTCGCATCGCGGGTCAACATCCACCACCTTCTTCCTTCTTCCTCAAGGGTGAAGGTTGCTAACAAGATTTTATTGGCTTCGAGCACGGAAACATTTCAAACAATTTTTTCGCTTTCAAGCACCCAAGCTTCACCTTTAGCGTTCTAAGCCTCCCCGAAAGGACGGCGGTTTCATCTTGTCAATTTATGGGTCAAGGCAATAATGTCCACCTCATTAGCATTCACATTCTCAGATTCTGTTTCCTGCACCGGAGGAGGAGGAGGTGGGGGTCGTTGGTTCGTTGTTGATCTAGTCTTTCAATTATCACCCCATCATTTGTTCAAGTCCGCCATTCTCGCCTCGAGGATGATGATTCAGTTCATTTGCATTATCCATTTCACTATAAGCGCTATAACAGCTTATCATTATAAGCGCTTGTATCATTAAACAGCTTTAACATTTTAACATATAATCAATACCATAAGCACACACTTTTCAAGTTCATGAGATGCCCTAATTGCTTTCTAGGACACCCTATAGCTCATTTGGACACGTGTGCGGTATAACTCGTGGTTAAGTATCGCCTCGATACCACTGTCACGACTCCAAACCCGCCCTATGGGTTTAGCATCAGAATCGCCAAGAATCCGAGATTACCAAGGCCTACCAATAAAGAATACGCTTAAACAGAGTATGGCTCATGAAGCCAATACAAGAAGTAACTAGTGTCCATTGAGTCGGAAAATCAGATGCCAAAAACATTTTTCATGCATTCATACAGCTTCGAAAGATACAGCCTATACAATCATATATACAAACATTCAAGACGGGACCTAATCCTCGATAACAAGACAAGAAAAACAAGAGATGCCTATACAATAGTACAAAACAAGAAGGAGACCGATGGGGACACAAAACACCCCAAGCCATAGCATGGCAACTCTAACCTCGCAGTGAGGCACATAGGTCGGCTTGACAAAATCGGGGACCAACCCACGCCCTAGCTCCGGCCTGTCACGAGAACCTACATATATATATATAAACAAAGGAGCTAAAGCCCAGTGAATAACATAATGCGTAAAGAGGTTATGAATGAATGTCCTTACAAAGAATGAAATCATTCATTAAACAAGATTTCACTTTTCAAGATTTCACCAATCACCATATGTGGTACATCCATTAGCCTATAAACAAGAGGTCCAAAGGACCGGGTCTTAACAGCACTCCAACAAAGAATGATGGCCATCAATCAAGAACAAGATGGTTCCACAAGGAACCGACAGAGCTCAGAATAAAGAATAAAGAAATGCTAAGGATGCCACAATACAGCCTGTAATACAGACATACATTCATTCAAGAACAATATCAGCTCAATAAACAATTACCAAGATTCAAAAGATAACCATTTTGAACATATCTTTACACAATTGTTACTCACAGAGATTGGGCTAATAGCAGCTAGAGCGCTCCCGAGAGCCAACCCAAAACAGTTAACAAATAGAACACACACTAAGTTCACAGATGGAAGGATGATAATTAAATCCCTGAAATTGCTTGGTGTGGTTCTATGTCTAAATCCTCATTAAGATGCCTTAAACTAGGCCTAAGAATGCCTAGGATGGGATGAGGATGCAAAACTACAGCTGGAAGGCATTTTTCAAAAGTTGTCGAACAGGGTCTCGCTCGAGCGAGCCTCCCTTCGCTCGAGCGAGGTTACAAAATCAAAGGCTTCGCTCGAGCGAACAAATCCTTCGCTCGAGCGGTCTAATGAAACAGTAAAAGTACTGGATGCTCGATTTTTACGCTCGAGCCACCAATCCTTCGCTCGAGCGTGGCTCGAGGAAACGTTGGTCGCCGAGCGAGAATCCTTCGCCGAGCGAAGAAGCCAACTGAATTTCCAGATTTGCCTTCCAAGCTCAAACCAAGCATTCTCAACTCAATTCTCGACCTCTTGGGCCCAAATTCGAAAATACATCCCAAAACAATGTATAACAAGTTTCAAAAGCCAATTTATGAATTCAAGCCCCAAAGGTGAGTCAATTAAATCCAAAATTCAAACCCATTTCAAGAACAATTCCAAAACATGCAATGCATGAGCTTTAAACCAAAATCAAGCTTCAATCCTTGCTCAATTGAGCTCAATAGTTGGAAAACAAAATGAAAACATGGACTATAGCTTAAACATGGACATGCATGTACAATTCCAACATGAATTCAACTTCAAAATGCACCAATTCAAGCATGCATGCAACAATGGAGTTCCAATTCAACATATATGAGCAAATTCATGCCTTAACTTCTCTATAACCATGATACATGCAAGATGAAGCTCAAGAACCACAAGAAGATGATGATTTCCTTACCTAAGCCTCAATTTCAAGGTTCAAGAGTCCAATTATGCCAATTCTCTAGCAATTTCTACAAATTCTTCAAGTTAATTCCACAAGATGAACTACCTCTCTCTCTATCCTCTTGTTTGGTCGGTTGAAAGCTCCAAATTGTGGCTGATCAATATATGCTAAGTGTGGTAAGGCTCTAGAATAATAATACATAAATGTCCACTATAGGTGGCAATTTGGTAATTAGGCTACAACTTGTAATTAATTCATTTTAATCTAGTTTAATCATTCCTAATCAATTTTCAAATAAATAGACCATTAAATCACAAATATTCTACTGATTCCAAAACTCTAAACGGTTCCTAATTCGGCCGCCGATAAGGCCTTCAATTAACAGTTTAAACATATGAATTCAAACAGATAATCAATCAATCAAACAGATGCAATATGCAATTCAATAGATAAACTTATTCAATTTCAGTTTCGATTTCAATCAGTCCGTTCAGTACTTCAGTTAATTCAATTATCAGTCATTATCAGTTCGGTTTAGCAGTAATCAGTACGTAATTCAGTGGTTAATCGGTAATCAGTACGAGGGTTGTTACACTTACATTTTAATCTAAAGAAATGATAATCCCATTTTTTATTTATATAACTAATAAATTTATGATAAAAAATAAATCAAGTTATATAAATTAAAACTTCAAAGAAATGTAATATAATTATGTTAAATTTATAACTATTTTTTTTTTTTTTAATTTAAAGAAGTGTAATTTTTTTTTTTATATTTGTAAATTGTAATCTTCTGCCCTTTTTGTTACCCGGATCCACGACTAGCTTCATGTCCAGCAAAAAGCGTCGTTTCGAGTACTTTGTCAGGAGCACAGAGCATCTTCATTCCGTAATCGATAATAGGTTAGGGGATTTTGAAGGTAAGTGCAATGATTTATTTTTATGTTCATAGACTCTTCATTTAATTGAATATCTTTTGCTGGTGATTTCATTTCAATGTGTTGATTATATATACATATATAGACTCTCACATATATGCAAATGCAATTTTAGCTTTCAATGTAGACCTTAACGATAAATTAACGAGGTGTGTTGTAGCAATCTGTGGACTGTGAAAATCTTTTGTCTGCCATTCTAAACTAACAAATTGATCGAAATTTCTATATATACGGAGTTAAGTGATACGGAGAAATCAATTCAAAAATCGATATTTTTTTTTGAAACCCTTAGAAGATTTTAAACCATATATGTTGTTTGACGATACGGGTGCTTATATATGAAGTGTTTATGAAAAATGGTGCAGGTTGTGATGAGTGATGCAATTTGAGGAATTGGGTTGTTTTTGTAAAATCCGAGAATGGTGTTAGTGTTGGCAATTGGGGATCTTCACATCCCACACAGGGCACCGGATTTGCCTCCTAAGTTCAAATCCATGCTTGTTCCTGGCAAGATTCAGCATATTATTTGCACTGGCAATCTCTGTATCAAAGTAATTCTGTTTTCTCATGATTTTTTTCTTTTTCTTTTTTTTTTTCTTCTTCTGGGTTACTAACTGATTTCCTTTATGTTAATTTTGTTAGTTTAATCTGCTTGGAGTTATGATGCTTCCTTGTCATATACATAATGTTGTTGGAAATTAGTCGCCAAATTATATGCACAACACCCGATGTTTTTGATCAGTCTTGTTTTGATTTCAATATAATCTCTAGGCCTGTAAATGAAGTAAAATTTAAGAGATGGAAATGTTTTTGGTTTACTGACAGGCTGTTTGGTCATTTTCTGTATAAATTTATTTTGGACAATATATTTAATCTCTTTCTGAATGAATTTAAATGGTTACAACTTGTAACTTACAAGTATGCTTTTTATGAAATTTTGCCTTTGGGATATCATCTACTTTGTTGTCTTGGAATTTTAAGTTAGTGGTAACCTGGCCATAGTCGAACAATGCATAGGCTTCTGGTAATATTACATCATAAAGGTTAAATCGCATTATTCACACAGTAATTGGACCTCAACCCTAATCTAGTGAATGTAAAATTACTTTTTTTAAAAATAATAAAATAAAATTGAAGGTTTTTCTTTTGGTATTTAGGCAATTTAGATATAATATTACATATTGGTTATGCTGTTGATCTGATTGGGCACAGAATACTACAATATTTCTTCCTGTCTTTCTAAAACCATGTGCACCATTCTCTAATCAAATATTGTTATATTTTCATAAGCAGGAAGTTCATGATTACTTGAAGAGCCTTTGCCCTAGCTTGCATATTACTCGCGGTGAATATGATGAAGATGCCCGTTATCCAGAAACCAAAACACTTACAATTGGACAATTCAAGCTTGGGCTGTGCCACGGTCATCAGGTTACTTTTCCTTCTATCTTTATTTTTAAGAGGTTTAGGATGGTGACCAGTTTTGATTCTTTTGATCTAACTGCATGAATGTAATTTTTCTTAATTGAACCTTAAAAGTATATTTGCTTCAGCATATAGTGAAGAATATAATTCTATTAGGCATCTAGTCTGAGATATCGATGATTTTTTATTTTATACCAGTAAAAATCGTTTGGTAATAGTATCATTGTGTTTTGTAGTTCTATCAAGTGCTACTCCTTTTACAGTGGTTTTAAATGATGCAATTCTTCAATGTATAATGTTTTTAACTGTAGCTTCAATTACATCATTTTTGTTCTTTTTATGAGCCTTCTGTGTAAAGGCTGTGCTTGGTTTTCCAGAGAATAGATTTGGTAGTGCCATTGGTAATCCTTCTGATAAATGAGAATGAAGGACAAATAGGTACTTCACTTTGAACAAAGCTCTGCTGATTCATTGTAATGGGGGGTAGCTTTCTTTCCTGTACTGGAATGTCACTTTCTAGGAAATTGTTAGCCATGTCATCTTTGATTTCACAAAATCTCATATGATCACCTGCATTGATGTATTCATCCATGTAAGTTGGACAACTTATCATAATTTTTATGTTGACAAATGCTTAATATGAATAATGAAGCTCAACAAATGTCATCAGTTGTACAATAAGAGCTAACAGCGCTGTTCTAGTTATATTCTTTGCGACTACATTCTTTTCATCTACTAGAAGTTTCCTTTGCATGTTCGAGTTTCGTTGTCCATTGCATTCTTTCATGCATGCCCATCGGATCGCATTTCCAAGAATGTCAGACATTGCTCTGTGAGAGGTATTTGCACCAGATAGATCATTGGAAGAGTGTTGGAGAAGCGCCATACAGGTGTCCGTAATTGTTGCAAATACATTTTCAAATTATGGAGTGGCCTCGTTTGGGAACAGGTTATATTAGTAACTTTTTTGATTTTTTATGAAAAAATGTACAGAAAAGTAAAAAGAGTGATATGACAATTTATAGTGACATTTTAAACTCATTTTCAGGCAAATCCAAGGAAGTGTTGGTGTAATATGCCTTCTCACTAGAATTGCCCTTTTTTTCTTAGCAGTGGCAGTGCCATGCTTGCTTAGTTATTAGGTTGCTGCATGATAACATACAGGGCAAATGTTGAAAGTGGTTGGGTAGCTTAACTTCAAGAAAGCTGTTAAAGGAGAACTTCCTCATCTTTTTTGGGTTTTTTCACAGAATATGTAGTTGTCACCTAATTATCGCTCTTTTTGTGATTGAAGCATAGTAGTAGCAATGTGAGTTTTCCATGCCAGTCACCAGTTCTGCTGGTTTATCATTTTCCCTGAGTTCCAAGTGGAGTATGCTGCTATTGAACATTTATTTTGCTGAATTTGTACTTGTTTATCTTGTTCGTTTGGTATCTTTATAACGAATAAATTCTAACCCATTCTTATTATCTCTTTATATTTTGAAGGTTGTCCCATGGGGAGACCTTGATTCTCTAGCCATGCTCCAGAGACAGATAGATGTGGATATTCTTGTTAGTGGTCACACCCATCAGTTTAAGGCCTACAAACACGAGGGTGGGGTTGTCATAAACCCTGGGTCTGCGACTGGTGCATACAGCAGCATCACATATGATGTGAACCCAAGTTTCGTGCTCATGGACATTGACAGCCTGCGTGTTGTTGTCTATGTTTATGAACTCATTGACGGAGAGGTGAAGGTTGACAAGATAGATTTTAAGAAGACGACCACAACTGCAACACAATGACCTAAGCTTCTTTTGGAATTTCAAGGCTTTTGTTCTGCACCTGAATGTTATTTTATTTCTTTTGTTTGCCTACATTCCTTGCATACTTGTTTAAATTGTCTCAACCTCTTTCTGGTAAGTGGATTTTTGTGCTTGTTTGATGGTGAGAGTTTAATTTTATACTGAACTTTAGCTCAGAAGTTTTTTGACTATAGTAATATAAACATTTGTCATATTCAAAACTCGTATGAAACAGTCATCCTACAGATCCCAACAAATTCGGGGTCTGTAGCATTATTAATGATGCTGATCATTGACTTTGGGATAACTTAGCTGGCATATTTTGTTGAGAAATTATAGTCACACCTAATTATAATTATAGGGTAAATTACACTGACACCCTTCAGGTTTGTCTTTAATACAAATATTCCCCTCACGTTTCGAAAATTACATCTCTCCCTAAGGTTTATACTTACATTACAATTTAATCTTTTCGTTAGTCAACCGTTAAATCAACTAATGAAAAAAATTAATATAAGAAACTAATTTTTTAAAATGTCTATTTATTTTACCTTTGTTGGCATATATAAAATTGACAAATAATTTACTGTTTAGTCATGTGTTTGGTTATAACCTATTGGGTTGTGTTACATCCCCCTAATTTTTGGCCCCCTAATCCCCTTAAATTTCAAACCAAGGCAAAAAGAAAAAAAAAAAAAAAAAAAGCCTAAAACGACGTCGTTTTGGACATTAGGGGGATTAGGGGAGGCTTTTTTAGGGGGACAAATCATATTCCTAACCTATTATAGTGTTAGTTATAACTATTGATTATAATATTATTTTGATTGTTACTTTATGCAGTGTTTGGTTATAATTATTTCTTTTAGTTATGATTGAAAATGATCTAATTATAATATTTGTGATAATTAACACCACAAAAGTTTGTAAACCATAACATTATCTAAGGCCTTGTTTGGGAACAGGATTTTTTATTAACTTTTTAGGCTTTTTGGCTAAAATATGATATAAAAAAATTAGTATGTTTGATATGACTTTTTGATTTTTTACCCAAATATATATATATATGTGCAAAAAGTAAAGAGAAAATGAAATTTTTGAATTTTTTTGTGTAAGTTGTTGGTTTTTTGGTTTTTTTAATGACTTTTTGACTTTTAGGCTAAAAAATGATGTTGTCAAACGAGGCCTAAATGTTTAATAGTATAATAATATATGTGTGGACTGAATATTTGTAATTCTTACAAATTTTAGGGTTTTTTTTTTAAAGTCCCTTGTATTAAGATTTTATAGCATAAAGGACATCTAATATTTTCATAATGTCTAAGGTCCCTCAAGTTGATCCGGAGAAAATTGGTCCAGAGAAAATTAGTCCAGAGAAATTTTGATCCAGAGAAATTCTCTGAGTTGAAAATGTTGAGAATAGATTGATGACAATTCTGGGAAGGAAATGATCATGAAAGGCAAAGCTTGTGATTCAACATCAGGGGGTGGTTTAGAGATGCAACATGACATAGAGGTCGACGATGGAAAATTCTCAAAACCAGAGAAATTTTCCTTTACAACCCAGAGAAAATTGAGAAATAGATAATTCCTTTCATGATGATTTTAATACTTTTTAGAGAAAATTCCCTTTAACATGATCATTTAAATACTATAGATGATTTTAATTGAGAAATAGATTGATTGACAGTTTCACATCACAATATGACAATTCCTTTCATTGGGGAAAAAAATTGATAAACGGACAAAACAACCTCGGTCACCCATAACCAACATAACTCAAGACCATCTCTTTTCAATCCTCCTACTCTTAGATTCAATCCTCTCTTTTGCCATGACTTGCAACAGATTCAGGTCTTTCACTTACTCTGATTCCCTTTAGGAATCCATCTGCAGGAGGGATTGGGGTTCCACTTCTGTTGATGCTATCAAATCTGCTTGAGGACTTGTGCAATCTGATATGCTCATAGAAGATCAACCCAGAGAAATTTCAGTTCAAACCATAGAATTTCTCTAAACCAATCCAGAGAAAATTCAGTTTAAATTAGAGAATTTCTCTGGACCAACCCAGAGAAATTTCAGTTCAAACCAGACAAATCAGAGAAATTCTCTGGATTGAAACTAGAGAAATTCTCTCTACTTGCAGCAGAGTTATATTTTTATGAACAAACCTTGGTGATTGTACATTGATCCAGGAAATTTATCTGACTTCACAAATTTCTCTGACTTCGAATAAACCAGCTTCACTTTAACTCACCCAATACAACAAGTGACTCACCCAATACTGCAACAGTCGTGCTTGTATGAAGCCTCCCATCAGGTTGATAGTTTGGCAAAGCGATCTCCCTAAACACCTCATTGCCCATATCAAATGCCACAATCAAGATCTCAAAACCATGCTCCTTTGCTGGATCAAATGCAACCCAATGAACAGCCCCATTCACAAACACAAACCAGGTATTTATAGAAAGTTCAAAGCCCATAGTATTTCATATTGAAGTTTTTGCTGTACAAATCTTCTCCTCACACCTAAACCCTTCTCTTCTCTCTCCTCTTCTCCAAACCCCTCTGACCCCGAACCCAACTCTCTCTCAGTTCGCAATCTTCTTTGACATTAGCTGCCCAATTTCAAAACCCTTCCTCATCAGACGCAAACGCCGACGCCAACGCCGACGGAGTGTTCGCTCCTCCGAAGAAGAGCAACTGGTCCATGCATATGTATATATTTTTCAAACCCGACACTGCAGTTTATCAGAAGCTTGCTGCCATGGTTGCACGTGGTGTTGAGGTTGGTGTTGGTCGATGCTTCGTAGTGGTGCTAGCTCGGTGCAGAGGGAAAGAGAGTTGTTTGTCCATAGCTTCCGATGGTAGCTCTTCGTTTAGATCAGGCACGGAAGGAGAGACAAAGAGGGGATATGTTTAGGGACCTTAGACATCAAAAAATAATTTTGTGGATCTCTTCCATTACGAAAAGTGGGAGAGGGACCCTAGACTAATTTTTCTCAAATTTTATTCACTCATTTGGTAATTTTTTTTTTTTTATAATAAAAGTAAAATAGGCATCTAAAAAAATTAATTTCTTATTTTAGTTTTTTTTTCTGTTAGGTGACTTAACGATTGACTAATAGAATGATTATAGTATAATAGAAGTTTAAACCTTAGGGAGGGGATGTAATTTCCAGTAGAGGTGCAAATTCGGTACGGGTTTGAGTAAAAATTCAGAAGCCTGAATTAAATTTGGACGGACTTGGGCAAAGATGTCAAACAATCCGAGCAACCCCGAACCCCGAATTATACATATATAGATATATAAAATATTAAATATACATATAAATTATTAGTCAGTACATGATATTAAAGTAATTTAAATTATTAAATCATATTGAATATATATTATATATACAAATAACATAAAATCATACTCTTTTTTTATAATTTTTTATTTTCATTTATAAATTGTAAGGACTACTATAGTGGCATCTCTCTTATATTATATAAATTATTTTTTTTGATAGTATTAATGATTTTCTATATTAAAAAAATATAAATAGAGTCAAATTTTAATAACAATAATGCTTGAGACCACTAAAAGTGGTGCTCTAAAAGCACCACTAGTGATGTGGCAATGGACGGGATCCACTGCTTGTGTCTTTTTTTTCTTTTTTTTTTTTTTAAATGCTTGTCAACTCATTAGTTATGCTTTAGAGCATTACTTTTAGTGGGATGTATCATTACCCTTTTAATAATTTAATAAAGCAGCTGCACACAAAAAAAAAAAAAATGAAGTTCATTTACAATTCGGGTTTAACTCGGGTTAGGCTTGGACATGCAACCTCGAGTTACAATTCAGATTTGAACAGGCCTCAGCACAACTTGGCTAGACTTGGACAACCTTCCAACCCGACTGAACCCATCCGAGTTGCACCCCTAATTTCCAGAGCAAAGGAGATACTTGTATTAAAGACAAACCTCGGAGTGTCAGTGTCATTTATCCATAATTATAATACAAAAAATATAGAATAAATTTCAAATATTTCCTCTGAGGTTTAATAAAAATATAAAATTTTCTTTACGATTTGAAAAATTACATATATCTCTTGTCAAAATTTGTCTATTAATGGAAAATATAAAATTACCTAACTAATCTTCAACATCAAAAACAATTACTCTACAGGTTTCACCTATCATCTCCTTCATCCCTTAACAGAACAGTTGTCACCATCATTATCCACCACCATGCACTTCTCTCCACCCTCTCCACCGCCCCCACCCTCGTTCAAATTTTTGCTAAACCCAAAATAAATACAAAAATCAAAACCAGTGGGATCTGCACCCAAAATAAAAACTCAAAATAAACACTAGTGTGTTTAACCCATTACAATTTGTAGTCATATACGTCCCATTAAAAATAAATATGTGATCAACGCACTTTAAAGTTTGAGTATTTACTGAGATATGTGATCAGCACACTTTAAATTTTGAATATTTACTCTGCAAGTTACACCTATCATCTCCTTCATCCCTTAACCGAACAGTTATCTCCATCATTATCTACCACCATCCACCTCTCTCCACCCTCTCCACCACCCCCACCCTCCAAATTTTTACAAAACCCAAAATAAACACAAAAATCAAACCAGTGGGATCTGCACCCAAAATAAAAACTCAAAATAAACACTAGTGTGTTTAACCCATTATAATTTGTAATCATGTGAGTCACATTAAAAATAAATATGTGACCAGCACACTTTAAATTTTAAGTATTTACTGAGATATTTTGTGAGTATGCAACATTTACAATTGACTCTAGATCATTATTATGGAAGTGATAATATCAATAAGTCTACCAATATAGGACCAACCAAGGAATCAGCCAAAAAAACACAATTCTGACCATACTTCTATAAAGAAAAAGTCAGCCTTGATTATGGGTTCGCTATAAAGAAATAGTTTCAATCTTTGCTTCACTTAGTATTTTATTTTGTTGGTTACGTGGTCTGTTCTGTCAATTATGTCTCCGTACTTCTTGACAATAAATAGACAACATAGAGGGTGTATTTCAATATCAGGGCTTCCACTTCCATGGCACCAACCCAAACTTGCAACAATCTTTTGGTGCTGTTCCTATGCGTCTTTTGTCTACACCTTCTCACTGCTAGTTTGCATTCACATGTTAGTCTCTTTCTCTGTTTTCTCTCTCTCTCTCTCTCTCTCCCTCTCTCAAAGTAACATGTTTTGTCTTTGCAGTGGCATAAAAGGAGAGACCATACATGTTCAGAAGGTTTGTTGAATCATGGTGATGGTATACATAACGGTATATATACCCATGAAGAAACCCAGATCAGGCCATCACCTGTTTCAAACCCTAGTCTTGAGTCAAAATTCAAATCAGGGAGGAAAGACATATATGCAATGCCTGCATTTTTTAACGGCACTATGTATTCTGCTAGATCGGATGGGTTCATCTATGCCGTTAAAATCATCAATAGTTCAGTCTTGTGGAAAAAGGACCTCCAAAAGCTAACTGGCCTTAATGCAACTATGCACCCTGGCAATGGCACCGCCACGGTGTCAGCTCTGACTGTGGCCTGTGATCTCCTCATTGTCGGGATATATGGGCCAGCTTTGGTTGTTGCCCTAGAACGTGCCACCGGGAAGCTTGTCTGGTCAACCCTGCTCGATAGCCATCCAGCCGCTGTTGTTACCATGTCCGGAACATTTCACAACAGGTTAGTCATCATATATATAAAACAGATAGCAAGTTTGATTTTGAAAATATATTTATATTTTTTTGAATGTTCAATCAATTGATTTTTATATGAATAATTTGTTTGAAGAAATGAACTGTCTGAATTTCCAATGTAAACAGTACCTTGTCATTTATTTTCTTGGATTGGAAATAATCCATGCTAAATTAATTAGGGGCTTTTACCCATCAAAATGCCTTCTAATACGACACCGGAAACCTATACTCAGCTCTTCTCACCATACGACAGTGCCACCAAAACCGGAACAATCGAACCGTCCCTACTCATCCGGACCGGTGTGTGGAGGCTGAGAATCACTTCAATTTCGTGATGGCTCTGTGTGGGGTTATGTTTCTGAGTATCAACACGTGGCAAGGTGACGCCGACGTGTCAGCCGAGGTTCCACGTGTCGCGGTAAGTTTTGCTGAAGTAATCTAAGGTTTGCCGAGGGTATTTCCGAAGATGTCTTAATCCCTGGTAAAGGCCTCTTCTTTCCCATACCTCGGCCTCACTTCCAAAGGCCGAGCTACTCTCAGAAGAATTAAGCCGAGGTAACTGTGAGATCGACCATACCTGCTAATATAAAATATTATCTTGGATAGGTGGATGTCTGACCATGAGGCCGAGACTTCACCAACTACGGCCTTGTGGCCATGTGAGTTGGCCATGAGGCCACTAGAGGCCATGTGAAGCCATGAAGAGCTTTTTGGTCGAAAAGCCAAAAGCGTGAATCAGTGGCGACGCCTAAAAAGGCGGCCTCTCTATTAACTTTTCTGGTATATATGGAGAGGTTGAGAAGAAGAAAAGGGACGGATTGATCATTCGGAACAGAGCATATACATCTACAAGTTAATTGTTACATTTTCAGTTACAAGTCTTGAGAGCAAAGTGAGAATTACTGAGAGCGAATTGTAATTCTTACTGTTCTTTTGTTATAGTAATTTACCTCGGCCTCCCGTGGACGTAGGCATTTTTGCCGAACCACGTTAAATCCTTTGTGTCTTTGTGTTATTATCTGTGCCATCTATTTTGCCTGTGTTTTTACCGCTGAATCACTAAGATAGGCAGTGTGATCAGAAATTCACTCACACAATTTGGCGCTGTCTGTCGGAAGGAAAGACGAATAGATGGCCAGTAACGCACAAAACGAGAAGGTCGGGGGCAATACTCCCGCTGAGAGTGACGGGCCTATTGACCTTGACGTCGAAGGAAACAACCACAATGATAAATACCGTGGCCAGGGGCACGGGGGAAAGAACGTCATCCAGGAGGATGACACTTCGAAGAAGGCGGACCAGGACAGATACTACGAGGACGACAACCTCCAGGTATGGAGGGATAGGTGCATACGAAGGGATGAGGAACTCAAGGACCTGGCAAACAAGTTGGCAGACCTCCAATCGGTCGTCAACTTCATGATGCAAAGCAAGGTCATGCAGCCACCATACCCACTGCAGGATACTCCAATCCCAGCAGTTAAAGTTCGGAATGAAGGAAGGACAACAACTCCTGAAGCACCACAACGCTCTAGGAACAAGGAGCATTCTCACCCGTGCTCCGGGGAGGTCGGTAAGTCCAAGAGGACGTATAATACAAAGGATCAGGAACCAAGAGAACATCGGCATGTACAAAGCGGGTTCTTCTTCGATACAACCCATGGAGAAAGATCAAAAGCAGGCGTACCACGAGGCCGAAAGTAGCGTGTAAAGGGACTCAAATCAAAAGATAGCCGAGCTCTCGGGAGGAGTAAAGAAGACTTGAGAAACTACCTCAAGAGGAGGGAAATGTAACAGCCGAGGTAAGCTCGTTCATCAAGCCGAGGACACCGCTCGATGGAACTGACAAATTTGAAGCACCAAAAGATTCAAAGATGCCGAGGTTCCAAATCTATGACGGTAAGTCAGATCCTAACTTCCATGTTGGGTTGTTTTTAAATTCAATGGCATTATACAGTGGAAATGAGCCTTTGCTCTGCAAAGTATTCCCTTCGTCCTTTGGAGAAATTGCATCAGATTGGTTCCACAAGTTACCAAAATGAAGTGTGAAGACGTGGGAAGGCTTGGCCGAGATGTTTGTGGCCAGGTTCGTGACAAACAAGCTACAGCCACTGAGGGTGGACGCATTAATGGCTTTGAAAATCAGCAAGGATGAAGGCCTTAGGGCCTATGCAAAAAGATGCTACGAGGTGTTCAACTGTATTCCTGAATGCAATCAGGAGGTAGCGGTCGTGTCTTTCAAGAACGGCGAAAAGAAGATGCTCACTATTTAAAATCTTTGGCAAAGACATTGCCAAAAACATGGAGGAACTCATGGCAAGGATTGAAAAATATGCGAGCCAAGAGGATACATCGGCACCAAAGCAGTCAAACAGAGCAGGAACGGCTGCAAGCGGTCAAGTAACAACGGATTCAGCAAGGCGGAGGTGGAGCTGAGGGCTAAACAACCAGTGACAACCGTGTTCCGAATTCCAATTCAAAAGGTCCTAGGAAAAATTCGGAGCCAGCCCTATTTCAGAACACCGGCAAGGCAACCCGGGGAGTTTATGGAAGAACGCGACGAGACATTGTTCATCACAATGAAACGGACATACAACACAAGGTTACAGAGCCTTAAAAGCACACTTGGAAGATCTGGTGAGACAGGGTCACCTGAGAGACCTTATCGATGAAACCAGAACGATGGAAGAACAGCAGATCGCCTCGGGCAGCCACCCGCCAAGAACCCCGGCAGAAGACCTCGGGTAGTGAATGTGATTCACTCAAGGTGAATGAAAACGACATTCGAGGAAACTCGAGAGTCAAACACTTGCGAAGACGTGAACCAGATCGGATTGAAAAGACCTCGGCCGGAAGATTACCAAGGTCCGATGATAACTTTCACCGAGGCCGACCTAGAAATGGTACAGCACCCACATAATGATGCTTTGGTAGTATCCCTCCAAGTTGGGGAATGCCAAGTAAAACGCATCCTCATAGATCCAGGTAGCTCTTGTGACATCATGTACGTTAGATGTTATAAGGAGCTGGGCCTTCACCCCGACGACCTGGAGCAATCAAATGGCCCGATGGTCGGCTTCAATGGCACGCCGACGTGGCCACTGGGTGCCACAACCTTGGAAGTACAAGCAGGCAATAAGAAGATCCAGACCGAGTTCATCGTGATTGATACACCCTCACCATACAACATCATCATGGACAGGCCGTGGTTACATGCAATGAGGGCAGTACCATCAACATTGCACCAACTACTGCGCTTTCCAACAGAGCATGGGATTGAAGAAATTAGAGGGGATCAACTGCAAGCAAAGAATTGCTCCATGGCAGCAATGAAGACTACTTGCAACATTCGAGAACCAGCCAGAGCCGAAGTTGAAGACGAGGACATGGAAGTCCTAGATGATGTCGGCAAGGAGCCGGCCGAGAAAAGTGAAGAATCACTAAAGAAAATTCTCGTCCAGGAGGGCGATGATGAACGCTTTTTCCTTCTCGGCTCAGGCTTAGCTGAGAAAGAGGAAAGAGAACTGGAAGCCTTTTTGAGAACAAACATAGAAGTGTTTGCCTGGACACCTTATAAAATGCCTGGCATTGACCCCGAGGTCACATGTCACAGACTGAACGTCGATAGGTCGGTTAAACCTGTGATACAGCGAGCTCGGAGACCGACGTTGATACACGTTGAAGCAGTGGAAGAAGAGGTTGACAAACTTCTAGAAGCCAGGGCCATCAGAGAAGTCAATTATCCAACATGGCTATCAAACACTGTGGTGGTAAAAAAGAAAAACGGTAAATGGAGAGTTTGCGTAGATTTTACAAGCCTAAATAAAGCATGTCCCAAGGACTGTCACACCCCACTTTTTATTACTCGAAAACATTACCAAAGCCTATAAATTTAGGTCCATATTTTTTTTTTTATATAAATACATTTACAAATATCTATTACACTTGAGTAATAGAATCTCAAAGATACATGTTCTCCCTCTCTCAATAATTACAACAACAATAATACATGCCAAGCTTCTGCCGCGAAGCTACAAATAAATAATTACAAATACAACTCCACTACCTTTACATCTACTAAGAAAGCTATACGAATGAACTGAAGAACTCCATAAATCTTCAATCAAATAACCCAAACTTTCCTTCGTAAAAAATTCTACAACAACGGGGTGAGCACTAATGCCCAGTAGGAATCTCATAGTTCTAAATCAATAACGAACACACAGATAGAAATGATCATGCATGCGGGGTGATACAATATAGTAGGGTGACATTTCATAATCTCAAAATATCATAAGTAAGGTATCTTTTTCTCACCCCGTTAATTTCACCCACAAAGTTTCATTTCAAGATAACACAATGTTAGTAAACTCTTCCAAGCCAATCCTTTATTTAATTATAGAACAACTCTCACAATTTACTTTTATTAACACAACTACTTCATTAAGTTTACCATCATAATCTATAATCAATTTACAGTCTTAGGACACAAATGTCTACATTGTCTATGACACACGGTCTATGACACAATACACTTTCCATTTATACGCATATGGCTCGAACCCGCCAAACAACTCAACAAGGATAACACATCAAGTTAAACCTTTCTTATACCAAATTAAACACACATGCTGATGTTATAACAATCTCAATCAAATCCACTTCCATACTTCCCAACTGATACACTTGGTGGTGATGTATCATATCAACAACAAATAGAAATATTTCTATTATCAATAAGCACACACATATGTGATGCTACTGGAGTCCATCCCCTATCTCCTCCCAACAAATCCGGTTTAGAGGTCCATCCCCTATCTTCCCCTAAACCGTGGAGTTCATCCCCTATCTCCTCCCAACAAATCCGGTTTAGAGGTCCATCCCCTATCTCCTCCAAAACCAAATGCATATGCAATGTAATACACACTTGCCATATACAACACATAATCAATACAAGTAATGTTCAGATTAATTCAACAAATAAAATAAATGACTTAATTTCAGTTATACCTAAGCCACATGCAAGGTCTACAACAACCACGACTATCCTCCACCGATAGCCCAAAAGCATTATTTCTAAACAAGAAATAAATACATCAATGAATGTAAATTAGACATTCTCAAAGGTAAGTATTTAAACTACCCAATTATATCATTAATCTCATAATTTCTCCAATTTCATGAATTAAACCCAATTCCACATTTTTCCCTTAAATTAATTATACAAATTAATCTAAGCCAAAACTCTAAGGTTTCTCCCAAAATTACCAAACTACCCCCACATACCAAAATACCAACACTTAGGATTAAAGCGTATAAATGGGCAAACATTTCCAAAATTCAATTAAACTTGTATATATACCATTCCATACCTCAATTTCATGATTCTACTTTCAATTTGGGCAAACTCATTGTTTATCATCATAAATCAACCTAGGGTTTCAAGAAAAATCTAGAAATTTCAAGAAAAATTCCAACTTCTTAACCCATTATTTTCTTCTTCCAATTTTCCCTTGATTATACATCCTAGGTTCCTGATCCATAATCTAAACCCAACAATAACACCCCAAACTCTTCAAATCTGAAATCTCCCAAATTTCCATAATATAATTCTATATGCTCAAAATGTAGATTTTGCATTTATATACTCCAAAATACCACAAATCTATCTATTAATGTAAGCATTGAAGGAGAACTAGGACCCCTACCTCAAGAAACATGCAAATGACCGAGCTATCGGAAGAATCCTCCACAAATCCGAGCTTCAATCGGTTGAAAATGTAAATCTTCATGCCTTCTTCACTTTTTGGCGGAAGATCTTGATCAAACCTAAGGAAATGGAAGTATTTGGGATCAAAACCCTAGGGTTTTCGGACCTAGGGCAAGAGGAAAGAAGAGGGAAAAGAAAATGTAAGAAATGATCTCAAAATCCCGTTTTTGAGCTGTCAGATTCGCGCATCTCGCTCGGCGAAGAGAAGCTCGCTCGAGCGAGCATGCTTCCAAAGATGCATACACAAAATTCAAACAGGTATAACTCTCCCATCCGACTCCGTTCTAGGTCGTTCTTGTGTCCAAATTGAAGCCCCGGAAACAAGCTTTCCAATGGTTCTGACCTCACATTCAAATTCAAAGTATGGAAGGAGAAAAGGACAAAAGAGTGACGGCTGGTCAAAAACTCAAACTCCAAACTTGGGGCTTTTTATCTAATCTTATCCAAATGCCTTGTTAAGACTTCAATTAAGGTTCCAAACATCACCCAAGGGTCCTCAATTATAATATTTAAAGTCCACTCGTCAACCCATCAATATCAAGAGTCTAACAACCGTACAAGTTTTAAGGTGACGGGCACCACTTTTCATCAATCCAAAGTGAATCAAGATCCGAGTCATTACAAGGACAGCTTCCCTCTGTCGAAAATTGACCAGCTGGTGGATGCTACATCTGGACATGGGAGGATGAGCTTCCTGGACGCTTACAGGGGGTATCACCAGATAGCCATGTACCCCCCAGACGAGGAGAAGACGGCGTTCATCACACCAAAAGGCCTGTACTGTTA
Organism: Camellia lanceoleosa; assembly: GCA_025200525.1. NCBI lineage: Eukaryota > Viridiplantae > Streptophyta > Magnoliopsida > Ericales > Theaceae > Camellia > Camellia lanceoleosa. Next base: position 211,533,494 of record CM045758.1, read on the forward strand.
CAGGGTGATGCCTTTTGGACTAAAAAATGCAGGAGCAACATACCAAAGACTGGTAACTAAAATGTTCAAACACCAGATAGGCCAAACAGTGGAAGTCTACATCGACGACATGGTTGTAAAGACCAAGGAGCCAGAAAATCATCTTGCCGACCTAGCCGAGGTATTCAACATACTCAAAACATATCGGCTCCAACTCAACGCATCAAAGTGCGCGTTTGGGGTTGGATCTGGTAAGTTTCTAGGGTACCTGGTCACAAGAAGGGGAATAGAAGCCAGCCCAGATCAGATTAAGGCCATCCTAGATCTACAGAGCCCAACCTCGGCGAAACAGTTCAAATGTTTCACGGCAGGTCAGCAAATTTCTAAACAGTTCATAAGTCAAGCTCAGACAAGTGTAAACTCTTTAACCGTAAAAAGATCGCAGACTTCTTATGGATCAAGAATGTGAGGCCGCTTGGCCGATCTAAAATGTACATGATCACGACTCCATCCTCTCGACACCGAGCCCGGGAAGAGTTGTTTTTGTACTTAGTCAGACGTAACACGCGGTGAGCGCAGATTAATCCGAGAAGAGAAGGAGAGCGTATATCGCCTATTATGTAAGTAAAACCTTAGCCAATTGAAACAAGGTACTTACCATCGAGAAGTTAATGTTGGCCTTAGTTATGGCCTCGAGGAAGTTGAACCACTACTTCCAAGCACACAAGATTTTGATACTAACAGAGCACCCATTAAAATCCTTACAACAAGGAGACTTGACAGAAGAATTGCAAAGTGGGCAAGGGCCTTGGGCCAAGATGACTGGAATTCGCACCTGCATCAAGAATCAAGGGCCAAGTTTTGGCCGACTTTGTGGCGTATTCACGCCAGATCCGTCGAACGTCGGCCTCCATTGAGCCGAGATGAACCAGTCCCAAAGAAGCAAGAAGCATCCTACCGACAAAGAAAAGAACAAAGAACTAAAAGCTTAGGCCGCGGCAAAGATCTACATCGGCGACTCATTCAGACTCTTTGTCGACGGAAGTTCAAACCGACGAGGAGCGGGGGCAGGAGTATTGCTGATATCCCCAGATGGAGAGATAATAGAGCAATCCATCCGTTTGGGGTTCAAGGCCTCAAACAATGAAGCTGAATACGAAGCATTAATTGCAGGACTAAAACTGGCAGCAGCAGCAGAAGCAGATGAGGTAATAGTTTTTTGTGATTCACAATTAATTGTTAACCAATCAACAGGAGAATTTGCAGCCAGAGATGAGAGGATGTCGGCATATGCGAAAGAGGTGATCAGACTAGCCGAGCTATTTCAGAACTGCCGACTTCTTCAAGTTAGCCGAGATGATAACAGCCACGCCGACGCGTTGGCTAACCTGGCGAGTTCAATGCAGACTGGGAAGACGAGGACAATTATGATCGATTACATGTCGGGCCCGAGCATAGAACCACGGCCCGCAAAGCAAAAGGCAATGTGTGTGGACATGGGGCCAAGCTGGATGGATGCAATTGTTGCATCCTGAAAGAGGGAAAACTGCCCAAAGATTGCAAGGAGGCACACAAAGTCAGACTGAAGTCGGCCAGATTCAGTCTGACTGCGGAGGGACATCTCTACAGAAGGTCCTTCACTGGACCCCTTCTAAGGTGCATACACCCTTTACAAGTTGAAGATTTTTTATATGAAATTCATGAAGGGATTTGTGGAAGCCACACTGGGGGCAGATCGTTAGCCCATAGGGCCATTACCCAAGGGTATTGGTGGCCATACATGCAAAAGGATGCAGAAGCATATGTGAAGAAGTGCGAACCATGCCAACGGTTTGCACCTTTGATTCATCAACCAGCTGCCGACCTGAATCTAGTATCCAGCCCTTGGCCGTTTGCCCAATGGGGCATGGACCTGATCTGACAACTTCCCCAAGCAACTGGGCAGAGAAAATACTTGCTGGTAGCAACAGATTACTTCACAAAATGGATAGAGGCAGAACCTCTCGCTAAAATCCGAGATGTGGACGTCAAAAACTTCATATGGAAAAACATCATCACCAGATTTGGCATTCCCAGAGCCATTGTAGCCGACAACGGAACGCAGTTCGACAGCAAGCTCATCAAGAACTTCTGTGCGAAATTCAAGATCAAGAATTACTTTTCAACACCAAGTTTCCCCCAAAGTAATGGACAAGCAGAAGCATCCAACAAAGTAATTTTGGATGGAATCAAGAAGAGGTTGCAGGCAGCAAAAGGGAAGTGGGTAGATGAATTACCCAATGTGCTTTGGGCATATCGGACTACGCCGAGAAGATCAACAGGGGAATCTCTTTTTGCCATGGCCTATGGCACAGAAGCAGTCATTCCACTGGAAGTCGGCATCCCAGGGATCCGAACCCAGGGAGTCGAAGATGGGATCAATGATATACTCTTAGCCCGAGATCTGGATCTTTTGGAAGAACGAAGAGAGAAGGCTGCAATTCAGCTTACAGTGTACCAGCAACAGCTTGCCAGAGCTTACAACAAGAAGGTCAACCCAAGAGATTTTCAAATCGGCGACCTAGTCTTGAGAAAAGTGGTCGGCAACAAGAAAGATCCCAGAGAGGGCAAGCTTGGCCCAAACTGGGAAGGGCCTTACAGAATTACCTCGGTGCTAGGTAATGGCACTTATCGGCTTGAGGACAACGAGGGCAAAGCACTGCCAAGACCCTGGAACACTTGCAATCTGAAATTTTTCTATCATTAAGATGATCATTATTCTTGGCCGATGTTATCAGATGCTGGAAGATATGAACGATGAGAACCCAAGTGGAACTCAGGTTCACATTGGGGGCAGAGGAGCAGAGAAGATACAAAGCCTACCACTTGTTGAAATTTGTAGCAATTTACAAGATGGTCTGGCCGAATTACAAAGCCTACCACTTGTTAAAATTTGTAGCAATTTACAAGTTGGTCTGGCCGAATACAAAGCCTACCACTTGTTGAAATTTGTAGCAATTTACAAGTTGGTCTGGCCGAATACAAAGCCTACCACTTGTTGAAATTTGTAGCAATTTACAAGTTGGTCTGGCCGAATACAAAGCCTACCACTTGTTGAAATTTGTAGCAATTTACAAGTCGGTCTGGCTGAATTACAAAGCCTACCACTTGTTGAAATTTGTAGCAATTTACAAGTTGGTCTGGCCGAATACAAAGTCTACCACTTGTTGAAATTTGTAGCAATTTACGAGATGGTTTGACCGAATACAAAGCTTGGCTTCGCTTGTTGAAATTTGTAGCAATTTACATGTTGAAGTTAGGCCGAGGTTACTACTCTCTTCGCTTGTTGAAATTTGTAGCAATTTACAAGTTGAAGTTAAGCCGAGCAATCCGAAAGGTGGTCAAGCCAAAGAAGATGTTCAAATACTTGTTGAAATTTGTAGCAATTTACAAGTTGAGGTTAAGCCGACATCAATTTACAGGTTCAAATAAAAGCTGAGATTATTGTTTAAACTCTTGTTGAAATTCGCAGCAATTTACAAGTAGATCATTGTCTAACACCTGTTATAACTTGAGTAAAGTTTACTATTTATATTAACCCTTGTTGAAATTTGTAGCAATTTACAAGTTGGTCAGACCGATTAAAAAGCTTAGCTTCGCTTGTTGAAATTTGTAGCAATTTACAAGCTGAAACTAAGCCGAGATGGTTCTTTGGCTTCACTTGTCGAAATTTGTAGCAATTTACAAGTTGAAGTCAAGCCGAGATATTTGTTTCTCTTCGCTTGTTGAAATTTGTAGCAATTTACAAGTCGAAGGGAAGCCGATGATATCACCACCAGACTTATAGCAATCTGCTGGTTAGATAAACCAAGGAAGATGTTTAAACATCTGTTGAAATTTGCAGAAATTTACAGGTTGAGGTAAAACTAAGTATATTGTTTAATCCTTGTTGAAATTTGTAGCAATTTACAAGTAGATTACTGTTTAACACTTGATTATAACTTGAGAAAAGTGAGCAAAGTTAGCATTGAATAGTATATGTTTTATACTTGTTGAAATTTATGAAAAGATTGCAGGACAATATCTTGCCGAAGTAAAATTTACAGGTGTTATACCCGAGGTATGTAGCCCCGAGAAGATTGCACAAAGAAGAAAGAGTATGAAAATCAGGCAAAATATTCTAAGTATAGAACTATTCAGAAGAGAAGTCAGAGACTGAAGCATAAAAATAAGACCGTTGCATTTAGAATGGGCACATCGGCCACAGAAGACAGCTTACATTGTTTAAAGAGCAAAAAAAATAAAAAAATAAAAGAAAACAACAAAGTACAAAAAGCATCAGGGCTGTCCTTCTACAACTTGAACAGTTGGTTGGGCTGAAACCTCGGAGGGCTCTGGAAGAACCACCTCGGCATCTTTTTGCTCCACAACCTCTGCGACCTCAGCATCCTTCTCTATTACGACCTCGGCCTCTTTATCCGCCGCTATCTCGGCGTCTATTTCGGCCAAGGTCTTCTCCATGCTTTGATCAGCCAACAGAAGGTCAGATGATAGGTGGGTGGGGCTAGTTTCCTTGGGCACCTTCTCAACCTCCTCATCCTCCTCTTGGGCTAAATCTATTACTTGATCACCCTGAGGAGGTGACTTGGTTTCAATGGCTTCCTTGGATTTTCTGACCAGTGCTTCACCTTCATCTTCACCTTCATCTTCAACTTCGGCTTCAGAAACAGCTTCTTCTTCAACCTGAGTTGAAGGTGGAGAAAGAGGAAAGGGAAGACGAATGGCCTTGGTCTTGCGCCAGGTCGAGTCGGCAGGAAGATCAAGCTGCTTGGCCAAAGCATTCCAACCTAGGGAAAATCCCCTGTTGCATGCCTGCTTGACCTGAAGCTTATAGTCTTCTGCGACGTCGGCCATACCCTGACTGTAAGCCTTTTCATCGGCAGCGTCAATTTCAGCTTTCTTGGTGGCCAAAGCCTTTCTCAGTTCTTTCTCGGCTTCAGCTCTTTTAACCTCGGCCTCTCTTTTCTCGGCTTCGGTGACCTTCCTGATGTTATCAGCAGCCTCAACTTTTTGTAAAGCTATCTGCTGGGCCTTTGTGGCCTCCTCGGCCTGATCCTCCAGCTTCTTCATCTTTAATTGATCCCTTTTATGGATCTTCTGAAGGGCAGAGAACTCCTTCTTCAAATTAGATAGTTCCTCCCTTGTTTCAAACGCCTTCATGGAAAAGGAGTGGGCGTGTTGAATGGCCTAAAAATTCACAAGGCAAAGGTTATTACAAAAAGAAAAATAAAGTGACAGTAAGACAAAAATATCAAAATTCTAAAGACTTACTTGGACGGAGCGCTACAGCATTAGGGCATAGTTCTCATATTCACTGATCTTGGCATTTTCCTCAAGATCACCTTCCAGAAGAACTGCCGTGCTGAGTGCCACGCCGACGTTAATATCGGCGGCGCTTTCATTGGCGTAAATTGGCTTGTTTTCAAGAGTGATTTTGGGTTCCCAGGGAACCTTGGGAACCCTGGATCCCGAGGTCGAAGGTTTCTGTTTCTTAGATGGGGCGACCGATGGTGCTTGCACCTCGACCTTCGCAGAAGTGGTCTTCTGGCTCTCAGATAACTTGGAGATGGGCACAGCATCTTCATCCTCGGCATTAGCCTCAGTCGCCTTGGCCTTTGGTTGGGCCTTTTTGGCTCTTTTCGGTTGTGGTGGTGGCAACGGTTGAGCTGGTTCAAGATTCATATTTGGGAAGGTCGACCAAGAGGTCTCGACTTTCTTTCTGGCGCATCTCTCGGCGCTTTTACGAGACGACGGCGACGCTTTCTTTCAGTTGGTGGGATCAAGTTTTGGGCCGAGGTTGATGGTAGATCGGCTGGGTCAGGTGTGGATTCTTGCTCAGTTTTTGATGTGGACGCGGTTTGAGTTATGGCTGTAGATGGGTTCTTCTTTTTCTTCCTTGGGACATCGGCTAAAGTTGATTTATAGGTGGGGATGAAATTTAGCAGCAATGGAGCTTTGCGCTTCTCGAGAGGAAGATCCAAGAGCTTCTTCAGGCCTTTCCCAGGGTAATAGGACTGGCGGAAATCCTTGGGAGGCTGGCGAACGTTTGCAAAAAGAAACACAATATGAGAAATAGATAAAATTTTTTGAAAGTTGAAGAAAAGCAACAGTTAAGAAGTTAATACAGGGATCTTACCCTTGCCCTCTTTGACCGTTCGAGGAAGAGGGAATAGATGAACTTCTTCATCTGGGCCAAATTCCCAGTTCCCAGATGCAATGAGATAATCATCTCCAGCCCCTTTGTTGGAGTCTGGAAGGTCGGCTACGATCTTAAACGCGGTGGACCTCGGCTTAAGGTAATAAACATAACCTTTTTCCTTAAGGTTCAGGGCGCACAGGGTGTAGCAGTATTGGATGTCGGCAAGAGTGATCCTAACACTCTCCTGCCGAGCTAAGGTTATTATACCAATAAGCGTTCTATAAGCGTTAATGGTGAGTTGCATGGGGTTGAGGGTGTAGTAGTGAAGCACTTCGCGGAAGAGGGGATCAAGAGGGAACCGAAGTCCACATTGGACAAAGGCTATCACAGGGAAAGGCATGTTATCGTCCTCAGGCATGATGGAGTCGTTCTCCCCAGCTAGCCTGAGGTGAACATCGGCAGGGATGGAGAATTCTTGCCTAAAATACTCTAGTTTGGTTGGGGAGTTAACCCTATCTCTCCACACACCCATGGTTTTGATGTACAAGTATTTGGCTAACAGAGACAGAATATTCCTAAAGGGCACTTGGGACCTCGGCTTGAACGTAAAGTGTGTATTGGTGAAGTTGGTTTCAGTTTTTCCTAAGGATTGATGGTTCTAAAAGCAAATCCCAAACCTAAATCTACAAAGAACGAGTATAGAAGGCAGAAATCTGGAAAACAGAAAAGCAAAAACGAAGTCTCAGATTCAAGAACAGAGAGGGAGGAAGACCAAGAATAAGAGGTGCAACAATGCGAGTGTTCGTGACATGTGCAAAAAAACCGATAAATATAGGCGTATTCAGGTGAAAGATTCATAAATTAAAACAACGATGGCCAGAAATTTCAGGGATAAATTAAGAACTGGAGAAGAAGAGCCAGTTGCTTACCGAAGAAGGTGAAGGCCGGAGTGAGCTTCGCCGAGATCAGATGGCGGACGCTACAGTAATGAAAGCTTCAAAAATGGAGATGGTTGCAGAGCTCAGGGCTGGGGGCGATGGCAGATTCGAAGAAGAAGCTTTAGAGAGAGAGAAAGCAAGAGAAAACTGATGTGCAAAAGTGAAGAAGAAAAAAGAAAGGGAAGAGTTTTTGTCAAAAGTGAAACGGCGGCAAAATAAGGCAATTATTGTGCCTAGGGTAACGCACGCGTCAGACGGCGCAAGCAGAGGAAAGACGGCTTATGGGCGCGTCACCAGCACGGACCAATGAGGGTAAGACGCGTCGATGAAACGGTCGAAAAATGATGCATGACAGCTCATGCGCGAAGGAGTGTTGATCTAAATTCTTGTACTTTTGAAGATATGTCGGCCTGAAATGGACGATCTCGGCTAGAGAGTTCTTAAGCCGACGTACGAGAAAGAAAATTCAATGTAAGTTCCATCACCTCAGTATGCCGAGGTAATAGAACTTAGGGGGCAGTTGTGGGGTTATGTTTCTGAGTATCAACACGTGGCAAGGTGACGCCGACGTGTTAGCCGAGGTTCCACGTGTCGCGGTAAGTTTTGCTGAAGTAATCTAAGGTTTGCCGAGGGTATTTCCGAAGATGTCTTAATCCCTGGTAAAGGCCTCTTCTTTCCCATACATCGGCCTCACTTCCAAAGGCCGAGCTACTCTCAGAAGAATTAAGCCGAGGTAACTGTGAGATCGACCATACCTGCTAATATAAAATATTATCTTGGATAGGTGGATGTACAGCCATGAGGCCAGCACTTCACCAACTACCTGGCCTTGAGGCCATGTGAGTTGGCCATGAGGCCACTAGAGGCCATGTGAAGCCATGAAGAGCTTTTTGGCTGGAAAGCTGCCAAAAGCGTAACAGTGGGGTGGCAGCCAGCTAAAAAGCTGGCGGCCTCTCCATTAACTTTTCTGGTATATATGGAGAGGTTGAGAAGAAGAAAAGGGACGGATTGATCATTCGGAACAGAGCATATACATCTACAAGTTAATTGTTACATTTTCAGTTACAAGTCTTGAGAGCAAAGTGAGAATTACTGAGAGCGAATTGTAATTCTTACTGTTCATTTGTTATAGTAATTTACCTCGGCCTCCCGTGGACGTAGGCATTTTTGCCGAACCACGTTAAATCCTTTGTGTCTTTGTGTTATTATCTGTGCCATCTATTCTGCCTGTGTTTTTACCGCTGAATCACTAAGATAGGCAGTGTGATCAGAAATTCACTCACACACTCTGTATTTGGAGTCTGGTGAGATCAAGTGGTATAGACGATTGGGGGGTAATGATGTGTGGTTCATTGCTTGCTTTATTGGTTCCAAACCTATTTGCCCGCCTGGCCCGATTGTGGATGCTGATTTCGTTGAAGATACTCCGATGGCGCTTACTAGTGGAATCCGTATCCTCGGTCGCCCTTGTCTGAGGTCGTTTTGGGGCAACTTTTCAAGGTAAAAAAAAAAAAAAAACAAACAAACAGAGCAGAACCCAGGGGTGCTCTTTGTCCATTGATGATAATGGCTTTCCTGTCCATCAAGTGAGAACCCAGATACAAGGCAAAGCAGAACATGAATTTCACTCTCAATTTCTCTCCCTAGTTTGATTCTTGGCTTAGATATATAGAAAAAAGTATCATATAAATCACTCTCTTTTTCTCTGGATGGAGGGAAATTTGAAGCAGAACATGAACACACAGAGAGAGAGAGAGAGAGAGAGAGAGATTATGGTACATTTCTAGATGTATACATACATCTCAGATTTTTGAACAACAATACAAACACTTGAACATTAGATCAAAAAAAAAAAAATTAGATCAATACAGAATAACACTTGAACATGAGGTTCAAAAAAAAAAAAAAAATCTGAGGTTCAAAAATCGGAGATGTATATGTATATATATATAGAATAACACTTGAACATCCTAGATGATAGATCAAAATTAATAAAAATTAGATCAATACAAACAGTCAAACATTAGATCTAGCGAAGTGTATGAGAATAGATCATATCTTACATACAGATCCAAGAAAAAAACTCAAAAAACTACTTCGAATTAAGGAGATGGTTGTTGGGTTGGTAGTTTTATTGAGAGAAAGGAGGAGGAAGAAGAAGAATAGGAAGGGAAGGTGGGTTGTGGCGATGGCGAGGAGATGGTGGCGCCATGGGTGAAGGGAGGCCAAAGGTTGTCGCCTACGGTGGTGCCTTCTTTCTTCTTCTCCCTCTTCTCCTCTCTTCTTCTCCGCTCTTTATTCTTCTCCCTTCTTTCTTCTCCTCTCTCTGTTGCTGATGATAAGAAAGAAAGAAAGGAAAAAAGAGGAAAAAAAAAAAAACCCTCCAAAACGACGTCGTTTTGGAGGGCGACAAGGAAAGTGGCACCGAGGATCCGGATTCCTTACTAGAGTATGTGTTGACAGAACAGAACGTGGTATCCTCCATGCTGTTCAGAAAAGTGGGTTTTTTTGGGCTTTAGATCCTGATAATGGCAACATAGTCGGGTGGGGTAAAAGTACACTCCAATAATAATAAAAAATTTGCCGAGTTACTTTTGGATTAATTTTACTCAGAATGGATGCATTTCTTTTTCAGATTTTACTTTTGTTGTTTTTATTTTTAAGAGAAAATTATTTAAAAAATCCAATTTAAAGAAGATATAAGGTATTAAATTAGGTGGATTTTTTTTTTTGGTTGGTGAGATGTCAACACTTTATGAAATAGTTTTGTGATAAGTCATTTTGTTGGTTTTGAAAAATATTTTGTTTTTAATTTTACTCCTTAATTTATCTATTGATTTTTTTTATCCGTTGACTTTTCATGGACTATCAGTTCAATTTTTTTCCCTTATTTGTTCAATTTTTTTACCCTATCTATTCAATTTTTTAATCTTTTCAGTTCAAATTTTATTCTTATATGTTAAACAAACTCTATCTGTTATCAAAAAATCTTTTTTATCTTTTTAATTTTGTATCAATATGTTAAACCTAATATATCTATCTCTCTCTCTCTCTATTTGTCAAAAAGTAAATATGTTTGCTCTTATTTATTTAATTTTTTTTTATTTTTTCCTATCTGTTGAAATTATCTATTCAATTTTTTTATCTGTTCAAATTTTGTTTTATCTATTGAAACAAGAGGTGATGATCTGTTGAGATGGGTTAGGAGAGCTAGAGGAGAGAGTTATCTATTAAAATTCTCTATCTCCTCATCTCTTTCTCTCTATCTGTTGCAAAAAAAAAATTAATAATAATAATAATAACATTATTCAACAACAACAAGCCAGATCCCAAAAAAAAATTTGAACAAATAATAAAAATCTATTCAAGTTCAAATCTGGATGGATCCAGATTTGTGTATTCAGATATGAGTAACTTTGTAATTGAAATAAGGATTGAACTCATAAATCACACTCTCGCAGTTTATAACCTGAAACAAAATTCATACGATCAATTAAAAGATTGAAAATTAGCAAACTACTACGCTTTTTTACTATCATGCAACAATCATATGCAGTAAATGTATACAATTAAAGGAACACAATGAAACAAATATGAAACCAACATTGAAAATCATTGTATGAATGGTCATAAAGAAAAGTCGGATCGAAAATGCGAAAAGAAAGATAAGGAGGAGTATGAGAAATGAGAGAACATTTCCAAATGCGTATTGCAGAATCGATGCTTTGGCGGTCTCTAAGGCAGCCATTAATGGCAAAGTTCAGCTCTAAAATTAGAAATAGAGCAAGAGAGAGAGAGAGAGAGAGAGAGAGAGAGAGAGAGAGGCGAACCAAAACTTGATGTAGTCGACGGCGTAGATTTCGACAGAGATGGCGAAGAACCATTTGAGGATGTTTGATCTCTCGTCGTAGGTTTGCCAAGTACAGAGAGTGACTGGATCTGCAATCATTTGAATCATCGCCCTCAGAGGTCCATAACGATGGCGACGCAGCGGTTGACGTCTCAGGCGCCGCAAGGTGACAGAGCTACAAATCTGGATCTTACAGCTCGAGCAACGACATCAAAGAAGCAGAGAGAGAAAGAGAAAGAGACACACACAGAGAGAGAGAGAGAGAGAGAGAGAGAGAGTGAGTGAGTGAGTTTGAAAAAAAAAAAAGGGGTTAGGATTTGGAGAGGAAAAGTGAGAGAGAGTGTGACTGTGTGCAATGGACATTTGGGATCGTGTATATAATACATATATATATGGATCTTTCTTAAGTATGCCTTGCATACCATATGCAAGGGTCCTTATACATTTCTCCTTTTGGATTATACAAGTTTGTGTTAGAAGTTATACAAAATTGTGTTTGAACTAATGCATTGTTGACCTGCCAAACAGGTTAACTTACAAGTAAAACTATTAAAATAATAGATTTCACAATATACGTGTAAGTATTTTCACAAAAATGGATAAGTTTTTACAAAACTTGATAAATTTTCACAAAAATAGATAAGTTTTCACAAATTCTGTAAGTGATTTCAAAAAATGCGTAAGTTTTAAAAAACTGTGTAAGTGTGTTTCAAAATGGATAAGTTTTCACAAGTTCCGTAAGTGATTTCAAAAAATATGTAAGTTTTAAAAAACTGCATAAGTGTGTTTCAAATAATTTAGAACAACACAAAAATGAGTAAATTTTCACATATCTCATAAGTGATTTCATAAAATGCGTAAGTTTTCACAAATATGCGTAAGTTTGATTCAAGTAATTTAGAACAACACAAAAATGAAAAAGTTTTCACAAAAGCCATAAGTGATTTCACAAGTGTGTAAGTTTTCACAAATATACATAAGTTTGTTCACATATTGGGGCAGGGCGTCCAAGGCGGCTAAGCCATTAGGTTCAGCTTGGCCTTGAGACGCGGCCTCAATGCTTCCATCGATGTATTGGTCCAAATGCCCAACTACTACCAATTTTCCAAGTGCTGCTTCAAGGGCATGCAATCTTCTATGTAGTGTCCTTGCTCGTCATGGTATGTGCAGCGATATCGCGGGTTAAAACCTCTTTGGGAAAACTGGCGAGGAACGGCGTGTTTTCTATCTCAAGGGAAAAAGGGGTGACGCTCAGTCTCACCAAGTCTATATCTAGTGGTATGTGCGCAACCAAACGTGAGGGTGGCATTATGACCTCCTCATTGGCACGATCATCGTAGGCTAGCCGTAGCAATGCCGGCACCCTCTATACCTCCCTCCGGTGCGCTCGCTCCTCCTCCAATATGTCTCTCAAATCTCCTGATTGATCGGAATAGGAGTATCTCAAAATCGTCGATAGACACGAAGGTCGATAACTACTGTCTCTAGTGCAAGACACCTCTGCCGACGCGACCGAGTCGTCAGCTTTGAACCTTCTGGTGACGGAAAGTGAAGGCGTCGGCCGCCTACTACAACTGCCTAAATGGTGGGACTAGACACGCTCACTGTGGTTTCCCACTCTAACACCCTTTTCATTTCAGTTGGCGCTTCATAGCCTCCATCTTTGTCATCATTCTTCTGATGATGACATCTTGGTCTCTCAGCTTGCTCTCCAGGTGCTGAGTGTACGATTCTTGCTGTCGGCAGCGTTCTTTTAGGCTTAGAGAGTGCCCAGAACTTCTTGTGTGTTTGTCTCAAGCGTCTCTGGAGGGTCCTCGCATGGAGGTCTCCAAACCAGTCATTGTCGGAATGGAGGGCAAGTCATCTTGTTGCCAAATTGATTCTAGCATAATACCATCGATAACGTACTTCGAAATGTCGTCAGTCGCTATGGAAAGTGATCAAACGAACTTGGAGGTCAAGATTTTGTCTATTTGGCTTCCCACAGATGATGCCAATTGTATAGGGAGCAAAATATTCCACTATTTTGTACTCTTTACGTCCAAGCTTCGCGTTTCTCCTAACAATGTTATTGAATCTGAAAACACAATGACAGTGAACTACCTGACGGGTGTGTTGTCGAAAACTCCTCCGACGATCAAATTAGCACCCTTAGAAAAGGACAAAAAAGAAGATAGCTTAGTGTAAGGAAGATTGCAGACATGTTGCATAGAGGTGTTATAGGGTTTATATAGTTTGTGTGCGCACTACCCTGCTCGTCTTCTCCTAGACAAGTGGATGTATTATCCTCTCCTCATCTTGCATGTGTATGTGTGACAATACTACCAAATAGTATCGACAAAACAACCAAACGGTATTGACGCTGACAGTGGGATCCCCCATCTGCTCTTCAACTGGGCCACGCTACAGTTCCTGTCTAGTTATTCACAATATAGCGTATGGTTATCCATTCCAAAAGCAACTTCTACTAATCGACCTAACTCCAAGATGCCGAACCGGCCAACTACAGCTCGGTCAGGCCAGTTAAACTCGCCCTAGCCAACCTTGCCTGGCCTTGAGCTAGGGCTGACAAAGTTAGCCCAGGAGTAGCTGAGCCACTGATCTCGGTCATCCCTCTGTCCGACCGAGGTCATGAGCTACCCTTAGCCCAGGAGTAACAGCAGACAAGAGCGTTACCAAAAAATGGGCAACCAGCCTGCAGCCCCTCCCTACCAAACGGCCAATATGCTTCTCCATATCACCATAATTATCCTCATCGCTCACAAAAACCTAGTATCAGACAACCAGAACCTTGAGTTCATGTAACAACTCTCGTATTGATTATCAATAAACTGCTGAATTAGCTACTGGTTACTGTTAAACAGAACTGATAATGACTGATAATTGGATTAACTGAAGTACTAAATGGACTGATTAAAATCAAAACTGAAATTGAATAAGTTTATCTATTGAATTGCACATTGCATCTGTTTGATTGATTGATTATCTGTTTGAGTTGGTGTGTTTAAACTGCTAATTGAAGGCCTTATCGGCGGCCGAATTAGGAATCGTTTCGTGTTTTGAAATCAGTAGAATATTTGTGATTTAATGGTATAATTATCTGAATTGTGACTAGGTATGATTAAATTGATTAACTTAGACTAAAAATCGAGCTAATTGAAAACTTAGGCCTATTTACGATTTTGCCATTGGTGGTGGGCCTTTATTATATTATACTTGAGCCTTTATTATATACTCAAACAAAGCTTTCATCAGCCCATTTTGTTGCCTCACAACCGGCTAGAGAGTGAGAGAGAAGGGAGAGAGAGTTAGCTTCATCTCATTTGGCTTGAATTGCTTGGGAATTGAAGGATTTGTGACATAGGTTGCTAAATTGAACTTCTAGTCAAGAAATTGAAACTCTAGGTAAGAAATTTATCTTCTTCTTGTAGTTCTTGAGCTTCATCTTGCATGTTTTATGCTCCATTATAGAATCAAGCCATGATTTAGTGCAAATAGGTTGAGTTATGCTTGAATTGTTGCATGCATGGTTGAATTGTTGATTGAAGAGTTGAATTCATGATGGATTGTACATGCATGTCCATGTTTAAGCTAAAGTCCATGTTTTCATTTTGTTTTCCAACTATTGAGCTCATTAGAGCAAGATTTGAGGCTTGATTTTGGTTCAAAACTCATGCATTGCATGTTTTAAAGATTGTTCATGAAAATGGGTTTGAATTTTGGATTTAATTGACTCACCTTTGGGGCTTGAATTCATAAATTGGCTTTTGAAACTTGTTATACATTGTTTTGGGATGTATTTCCCAGAATTTGGGCCCAAGAGGTCGAGAATTGAGTTAAGAATGCTTGGTTTGAGCTTGGAAGGCAAATCTAGAAATTCCAGATTTGGCTTCTTCGCTCGAGCAACCAACGTTTCCTCTGAGCCACGCTTGAGCGAAGGATTGGTGGCTCGAGCGTAAAAATCGAGCATCCAAGATTTTATCGTTTTCATCGAATTTCGCCGAAGGATTGTTCGCTCGAGCGAAGCCTTTGATTGTGCAACCTCGCTCGAGCGAAGGAAGGCTCGCTCGAGCGAGACCCCTGTTTTCAGCAACTTTTGAAAAATGCCTTCCAACTGTATTTTTGCATCATCATCTCATCCTAGGCATTCTTAGGCCTAGTTTAAGACATCTTAATGAGGATTTAGACATAGAACCACACCGAGGAAATTTAGGGATTTAATTATCATCATTTCCGACCGTGAAACTTAGTGTGTGTTCTATTTGTTAACTGTTTAGGGTTGGCTCTCGGGGACGCGCTCTAGCTGCTATTAGCCCAATCTCTGTGAGTAACGTTTGTGTAAAGATACGTTCAAAATGATTATCTTTTGAATACTGAACTGAACTGTTTATTGAACTGATATTGTTTACTGAATGAATGTATGTCCTGTATTCTGAACTGTATTGTGGCATCCTTAGCACTTATCGCATCTTTATCAAGCATAGAGCTCGGTTCCCTTGTGGAACCATACTTCTTGATTGATGGCCATCATTATGTTGGGTTCATAAGACCCGGTCCTTTGGACCTACTGTTTATAGGCTAATGGATGTACCACATATGACTGATTGACTGAAATACTGAAAGACTGAAATACTGTTTAATGAACTGATTTCATTACTGTAAGGACATTCATTCATAACCTCTTTACGCATTATGTTATTCACTGGGCTTTAGCTCACTGTTTATATATATATGTAGGTTCTCAGCAGCCAGACCGGAGCTAGGAGCGTGGGTTGGTCCCCAGTTTTGTCAAGCCAGCCTATGTGCCTCACTGTGAGGTTCCGAGTTGCCATGCTATGGCTTGGGGTGTTTTTGTGTCCCCATCGGTCTCCTTACTGTTTTGTACTACTGTATAGACTGTCTACTGTTTTACTGTACTGTTGTCGAGGGATTAGGCCCCCCGTACTGAATGTTTGTATATGATTGTATAGACTGTACTGTTCTGAACTGTATGAATGCATGAAAAATGTTTTTGGCATACAGATTTTCACAGCTCAATGGACACTAGTTACTTACTGTATTGGCTTCCGCCAGGCCCTGTACTCTGTTTATCTGTATTACTGTTCAGCAGGCCTTCGGTAATCTCGGATTACTGGCCAGTTACGGTGCTAAACCCATAGGGCCGGGTTTGGGTCGTGACAGTTCATGTGCATCATTTTCCCCCATGTCCCTTCCTTTTTCACATGTTCTCTAACAATGAATGAAATCAGTTTGAGCAGCAGATAATTGCAGAATTGGGTCTTGAAGTTAATATTGGTTCGTTTTTCAAAGAGGTTAGAGGTTTGTGGGTTTTGCCTTTTGGTGTAGCATGGGTTGGTTAGAAAGTTCTGAGAGGATCATGAAGACACTCTTGTGTGTGGCTTTGTAGATTGATTTGAACTTAAACAGACTCAAGCTTTAGATGTTCTTGCATTGTGCCTTTGTTTAATTTTTATTTTATAGAAGAGAACTCCTAAATGAAGGCTGTTTACTATTATGCTTGCATTTTAATCTGTCATGGTTGAGCCACATGCATGGAGATTGCTGGAACTTTTCCAATCCTAAATTCATGTGAGTCTTACTCCCAGTGCAACTGCACTTGTACAAATGTGTGCATGTCACTAGATAAAGTGATCATACATGTCCTCTGCAAAGGTGGAAATTTGAAACAGAAATTTTCATGCATTAGTGAAGTATGGTCAAATGATGATAATGTTCTAAAGATGGATTTCCCAACATTTGCAACCGGGACCCTTTGTGTTTATTCTATGTGAAAGGGATGTTAAGAATTCCTAGAGATAATGCACTTCCTGAATAGACACAAGCTTAGATACATAATATGAATATCTGAACTTCAAAATCTATGGGGAACATTCTTTTCATTGTGGTATGAGTTTGCTATGGGGAAAATATAAGAAATTTATGCAATGTTTAGAGTTTTTATTTGAGTATGGATTTGTGGAAGACCAAAAAAAAGGGGAAAAGGGGCCCTTTTTTTTTTTTTTTTTACAACTAGTTAAAGTCAAGATTCAAACACAATCTTAAGCAGTTAGAGGTTTCAACACTAGCAACTTGGAAAAAAGAAGGTGAAAAATTCATATGTAAATAATAGTTATAACACCCAAGACCCATAAAAAAATGATAATCCGCATTTCAAAAGGGGTATTTTTATTCCGATGAGAAACTCATGCATCGACTTTATTCCTTTATTTGTGTAAAATCCATTTCTGGATTCAATAGCTGTCGTAGTGAAAGCCGTGGAGATGCAAAAAGATGGAAGGTGGTTAAGAGACTCAACATCACCCATGATATGCTAGTATAGGTCAATTCCTCTAGAAAAGCAAAAGATACAATGCCAGAAGTCCATAAAAAAAAATAATCACTAAGGCAGAAGACTCCGATATTTGCTAATCCAAGAGTGCGTACAGAATGAGACATACTTATCAAAAAACACACACTCCAAAATGAGTAATGACCACAGAAAGCACACACATATTAACATGTAATGGATATTCTCATCAATTCCAATATGCACCAAGAACCACTCAAAAATTTCAAGCTTGCAAAACCATACAAGAAAATCTTTTTGGTTTTTTTTTTTTTTTCTTAAAAAAAATACACAGAGACCCAAAAAACTAAAAAGAGTAAACACATTAACATAAGTCAAGTTTTCTCACCCAAATCTTTTTGGTCTTAACAAAATCAGGTCTAGCGGTCTTGGTAAGTGTCGTGGTGTTGTGAACACCCTCATGAATCTTGATATTCCGCCTAGATATGTAAGTCGAATTTCTACCCTTTTGAGGCACTCTCCCATGCAACTTATAATAATAAGGGCGAATATGACCATGCATACCACAATGATGACAAATAAAAACAGGGTGTACCTTCTTTTCTTTTACCTTACCAACTCTAGGAAGTTTGAGAAGTCCATCCTTATGTTGAATTTTTTGTTTTCCCTTTCCTTGAGTTCTTGTATCATGAGATGTGAAAGCACTCTGTTTTTGCTCTTTCTTACCATCAAAACCAATGCCACTCTTGTCAGAACAAATTTGTTGAGACCCAATGATATTGTTCAAAGTCTTTGATCCTTTGTTCCAAAGACCAATGGTAACCATAGCACACTTTAGCTCTTCCTCTTTCTTGATCATTAGTTCTTCCAAAGCAACTTGTGACATCTCGAGAGATTCAATCTTTTCTTCATACATGGCATGGGTTTCCTATAGCTCATTCCTCTCTATCTCACAAGTCAACAGTTTTGCACAAAGAACTTGTCGATCATCAGTTATCTTGATGACATTGATCATAGCCTCGGAAATCTCCTCCTTAAGTTTGACATTCTCACTTTCACATGCTTTGAGTTTCTTTGTGAGTTTGTCATTCAATTTGAATAAGTTAAGAGATTCCTTATACAACTTTTGATATGCTTGCTGAAGTTCTTCATCTTCACTCCCCGAGGATTCATCATCAGTGATAGAATTTCCCTTACGAACTGAATTCATTATCACAAATCAAACAAGATCTCATTCTAAAAGATTTTTTTTTTTTTTTTAAAATAGAGCGTTCTAAAAGAAATTTAAAAAAAAAAAAAAAATAGAACGACCCGCTCTGATACCAATTGAAAAATCTAGAAACCTCCTAGATGTTAATTTGTGATTATGTATCAATTTTAAGCAGAATATAACAATCTCAATCAAACAATCAAGACAAAGAGACACAACGATTTTACGTGGAAAAACCACAATTGGACACCTCCAATTGTGATAAAAAAACCACGGGCAACAGCCACAAGAATAATCCACTAAGAAGATTTAAAGGAATTACACAGGTATACTCTCAATTATCTAGCAAATCCATAACGCCTAATTGAACCAACCTCTATGTGCCTCTTCCAACCCCATCTTCACCACGGAATTGTCTTTCTGATGAGCCACTCCAGAATCCACCAAGCTTGTTCGAATTCTTCGTAATCCACCGAAGAACAACTCTCTCTTTTGTATAAAAAACAAAACCTTTGATGTATTCTCTTTTAAACCATGAGTTGAATACTCAATAAAAACATCAAAGAAAACTTAACAAAATATCTCCAGATATAACCCTTAAGAACCAAAAAGAAGATCTGGAGGAAAAATTAATAAATCATCTAGTTTTGGGAGAAAACCAACTACTTATAGAAAATCCAAAGTAATCCTGTTTTTGGAAGAAAACCAACTTCTTAAAGGACTCCAAAGTAATCCTAGTTTTGGAAGAAAATCAACTTCTTAGAGAAATCCAAAGTAATCCTAGTTTGACCCAACATGTGAATTTAAAAAATTACAACCTTGGGTTTGATCCATGGAATTTGACAACAAAAAGTCCTAACACAATCCATTTAAACATAAATTGGATTGGTTTAGGACCACGGATTTACATAATTAAATAACAAAAAAATATATATAACACTTTAATTTCATAAAAATATAAATATAGCACCATATTAGTTTCACAATAGCAACATGTCTTTTCATAATAGCGACAAACTGTTCTAGAATTTAAACAACCATAAGAAAACTAGTTCCACCATAAGTATTTAGACCATTACAAATTAACACTAAAAACTAGCAAACAAAAGTAATAAAAGAAGATACTATGCAAGTTTAGGTTTGGATTTAAGTTTTATATGAAATAAGAGAAGATACTATGTAGGAGGGTGTATAATAAAAATATAGACTATTTGTATACGGTCCGGATCGGTTCCAATCTGGAACCATGGGGTTCAATCCGGAACCAATCCCTGAATTACGGATTTTTAATTTTTCAATCCGGAACCGAACCACGGATTCAAAAAACCAATCCAAACCTACTGGATTGGACTGGACTGGATCGAATTACGGATTTCACGGATTCCTTACTCAACCCTAATAGAGGGGAACATTCTTTTCATTGTGGCTTGGCTTGGGATTGCTGCAAGGAAAACATTAAAAAAAAAAAAAAAAAAAATTAACAATTGAGGTTTCAACAGAATGTTTAAAACTTGAAAAAAAAGAGCAAAATTTATATAATAATATATAGCAATCCTCATACATAATAGTTGTGACAAGAAGGTCCCGAAAAAAATATGATACGCAATATTTCTAAATGAACATTTTTCTTTGATGGGAAACTCAAGCATCGAGTTTATTCATTTATTGGATAAAACTCAATTATCGGCTCAAAACACACGCATGCAAATGCCACAGTAGCAACAAGAACAATGTACCCTACAACCACTAGATTAGTTGGAGGCAGAAGGCACAGGTCTAAGACGACAGTTAGCATTACTTTTGGAGCAGATCGTGATGCCAATGATGAAAGGAGTTCTCTTGGATGCTGTCCCATGATTGTTTCCAGTGCTATTAGGCCTAACCCTAAGATTTTCGGAGCCCAAAGTCGATAATTTACTAATAAATATCACTAGATCATTTGGGGCCCTTTCCATATCTTTTCTTTATTCAATGAATTTTTTTTTGAAAGTAAAGGACAAAAGATTTGTGTCAAAATCACAAAAAATACTTAACATTACATTACAACAACTAATAAGTATCACTTGATCCTCACTCTTCTTCCATTTTTAGAAGCAAATAAATCAATCATACTTGCTCTGAATTCTTGAGAAATTCGTTAGTGCTCTGTTGTGCCGCTTCTCTCAAATTTTTGGAAAAATTGAATTAAGGGTTAGGGTTAGTGTGGGGATATATTTTCTAAGTACCAGCACGTGGCAAGGTGACGATGACGTGTCAGCCGAGGTGCCACGTGTCTTGGTCATAACGCCGAGGTGATCTCGGCGAGGCCAAGGTTATTTGCGAAGATATCGAAATCCGAGATAAGCGGATAAGGGACAAGAGTCCTAGAATGAGGAAAGACTTCAAGATGAATAAAGATAATGTTCTTAGGGAGTCTATCCTTATCTCTTAAGGAGTCCAAAGTAAGCATTGAATGTGAGTCCATAGAAGTCAGGCTTCTATCGAGACTAGGATTGAGTTAACTATAAAAAAGAGGCACCCCCGTGGGTCTAAGATGCGCAATTAATATTCTTAAAAGTGAGTTTAGCACTATTAATTATCTTTGTGAGATATACTGACTTGATCGTCGGAGTGCCCCCGGGTGGACGAACCACCGTCGGAATCTTCTTTTTCTGTTGCAGGTTAGCCAGGTGTCATCTATTCTGCCAGTTCAATCCAGCTGATCACTGAGTTAGCAGTGTGGTCGGGAAATCACCCACACAATTTGGCGCCGTCTGTGGGAAAGAAAGTAGAATAGATGGCCAGTAACGGACAGAAGGAAAAGATTGAGGACGACACTCCTGCTGGGAGTGGGAGACCTATTGATCTTGATGTCGAAGGAGACAGGTCTAACGCAAAAACTCATGAGCAAACTCACGGAGTAAAAGACGTCGGCCAGACTGGCGACATACCAAAGAAACCAGATCGAAGTGGCTACTACAACGAAGACGACCTCCAGGTATGGAAGGATAGATGCCTACGGAGGGACGAAAAGGTAAAAGAGATGGCAAACAAATTGGTAGACCTGCAGTCAGTCGTCAATTTCATGATGCAAAATAACGTTATGCAGCTGCGGACGCGCCCCGCGTGAGGGCCTCACCCCACAGGTCGGACTCGATTTGTGTCACGGTTCTTAATCTTGAACCAAAGAGTCCAAATCCGGCAAATCGTTTTGAGAAAACAGATTTTTAGAAAAGAAGTGCCAAACATGGACTGCTTTGCCAGATACAGAGTCGCCACCTAAATATTTTTTATGGGAAAATTTAGGAAACCCTGACTCGGTGCCAAAGGCCACGTGCTCGTCATCACCAAAGTTGCCTCAGCTCGGGAGCTTGGGTACGATTGGGAAAGGTCAGCTATGAGCATCCCCTCTCGCCCGATCCGAAGATCGGCCTCTACTAACCGCGATATCCGTTTTTGAAAACGTTATGTGTTCTTATTCCGGTTATTAGCCTAGAATTAATATGTTATGCGCACAGTAAACAAGTATAGACCAAATCGCCCAAATTGGAACAAAACATTTCATGTTTGTTTTGAAAGTGATTCGCTACTTGTGAGTAGGCTAAAATGTAAGTTTTGCCACCCTTAAGTGGGCTTTTAGAAAAGATGGTTTTGCCATTATCTAGTGGGCTTAAAACTCACAGTTTTAATGCATTATCCCAATTTAGGTAATTCAACCTCTATCCACAGGCATTCAAGCAGTTATATCACATAAGCAGCCAGCCTCATGGTAATCATGCTATTATGGCAACACTCACACGCATGCGGTATGCTAAAGCATAAATGCTTACCGAGTACTCCAAGCCAAAACAGAAGCTAGTTAGTCATCATATGCATGATCCTAGTTCATGTTAAGATGGCTAATGCAACACATGCAAAATGCAACTACAATGGGCTCGGCTATCCTAAGGAATGGCATATGAGATGCTGCAACTAACAGGTATTCAACTTGGAATTGAAATACAAGTGCAGTTAGCATGATGTACCGAGCCCGGTGCATGCAATACTGATGAATGAATGCAAACATGCGAAGCATAAGTATGCTAAATTGAAATATGCCCTAAATCTAACCATTGTAAGCGGTTAAATAAAAGGGAAGAAAGACGTGGGATTGGAAGACATACACACACCCACACACACTTATTACAATACGCCCTCACACGGAGGGACCGAAAGAATAATACAGTCCGAATAAATAATACTAAATTAATTATTACAAAACTCCTAATTAATTAACAAATTAAATGCAAAATTAAAATGGCCACAGCCCCGCCTTCGAAATGTTTGGATGATGCATGCTCGACTCGTACTGCCCGGAAAACCGTTGCCATGGCACTGTTGCCTTTGTTTACACTGCCCTGTCCCTCTGAGGATCATACAAATTTCCAAACCTGCTTTGAATTACTCCTTGAGTGTTCCGGATTGCCACTGGCCAGAACAAAAGGCCACCGGCCATGGTGATTGGAGTATCGGCCAAAACTTGAATCACCGGCCAACCATTGATGGCCGGTCGATCAGATATGGCGGCCGCCACAAATTCCGAGAACCTTTTTGACAAAGAACAAAGGACAGACAGTGCATGGCATGGAAATTTCACAGCAATGTGTGCATGTACACACTCCCTATCATGCGATGAACTCAAGGGAGCATGACCCTCGACCCTCGGGCCACCAATTAGGCATGATGGCCTAAGAAATCAAGCTTGCCATTCAATGTAAAATGCATGCAACACACAAATGAAAGCTAACACCCTATCATGTTGAGATCAAGGGTCTTGGCGACCGAGGGTTGAGAGGTGTTACATCACTTGGAGTATGAACACTTCTCACCCCTCAAATTCGGCTTGACACCCCAAACCAAACAATGCAATGCAATGCAATGTACGCAAGGTGGCTCAAGTATGCAACATGAGCAATGTGATGTGCCAAACATACAAGATGTAATGCCATGTAACTCATCATGCAAACTATAACATGAAATGCAACTAGCTAACAATACGCAAACATGCAATTGTGATACTAGGCAAGCATGAAATCAAAGCAATGCAATATGATCATGCAAGGATAGACCTAAAGTACAAAGGGGCAGACCTCAGTCCACCCTCCAAACAGTGGCCAAAATGCCCAAAATGATGAGCCAATGCTTATGCAAACATGCACACCAATAGGTCCAAGGCAAGGAGCATTCTACCACAACTACCCCAAGCATTCATGGCATGAACTTTCCAATACGAAATAGAGTTTCAATATGCAAAATTAGCACCCAAAGCCCACTGATATGGCAGCCTAAAGCTTAAACACTTAAGCATGTATAGTGGCCCTTTTCAAGGCACAACAAAACAATTCTTCAAGGCATGAAAGAGATGATAGGTGCAGGCATACAAGCATGAATTAGGGACTGAAATGGCATGTGAGATGACCCCAAATCACTTAAACAACCTAACCCAAGTATGCTCATGATTCACATAACCAATGCCAACATGCTAGAATGCTAAGGAGCCATATAAAGCATATCAAATATGACCAAACCAGTACCTAACAGACCCCAAGCATGGAAAAATATGACCAAGAACTTCACAAAGTAAAGTCAAAACATGAGAGCATGGTGGTCAAATGTCATGATACATTTCTAGGCAAAATGAAGGAACACAAAGCAAGTACAAAATACATGCTAAGGGTCAACAAACCAACATGTAACAGAGATATAATACGACCCAAAACACCCAAAAAGCCTCTGAAATGGAGTCATAAACAACTAAGCATGCATGCTACCATATTGAGCCAAAAACATGGATAAATGAGTCACAAAGGGGAGAGGGGTGTCCCTCCCCTATACAAGACCTCTAACCTCCTTCTTCACCACTGAAAATCCACTGGATTTCAGTGGTGAGAAGACCAATACACAAGAATAACCAAAGCTTGCCAAAAGAGCACAAAAAGAGACCAAAAGAGACCTAAGAGGGGGAGGTCGACCCCCAACACCAAAACAACCTTAATGAAGAATCTTGAGCATGAAAATACAAGACTTGTTTTAGCTATACACAAAGCCTAAATCAGCATGCAAGACAGGTAAAAAACTAGTGCAAGATTGGGGAAACTAAAGCAAGATTGTTACCCTTGAAGAACTCTCGAAGAATGGCAAGATCAACCACCTTCCTCTTGTCAAAACCAGTCCAAAAACTCAAGAACAAGCCCTCCAAGCCCCTCAAGGTTGAAGTATGGTGTAATGGTGTGTGTCTTAGTGCAAAACTAAGGCAAAAACACACTTTTTAGGCCTTCAAACACACACAAAGGATGAGAGAGAGGGAGATATGGAGAGAGAATGTATATGACAAATATGTATATGTATGTCTCTGGTTTTTTTTTGTTCAACCCTTGACAATGGAGGAGGAGGGGTCCTTAAATAGACAAGGGAGATGTTTTGAAGCTTCTCCAAGAAGCTAAACTAAAAAAGGGTCAAAGGGGGCAAAAGGGGCAAGGCTTCCTGAGGAAGCTGGGACAGCTGGCAAGCTTCTTGAGGAAGCTAAGACAAAGGTCCAAGCTTCCTCAAGAAGCTAGACCAAAAGGGTGCAAAAGGTGCATAACAACCACACTATGCACGGGGAAGAGTGTTGGTGCATTCTAGGGCATACGGCATGCACCATGCCCGGCGGTGCAAAAGGTGCATACCGACCAGCAAAAGAGGTCACCAGCCAAACAAAGTGCCGGCCGGCCACATAAAGTGTCGACCGGCCATTGGTATCAAGAAACCATGGCCGGTGGAAACAATGAATGGCCGGTGAGGCAAAGGGAAGGCCGGTGGGGTGTGGGGATGGCCAACAAGCCATTCCCTGCCCCTTAAAGCAAAAGCACAAGTATTTGGTGCAAAACCAAACACAAAACAAACGAGTTGAGAGATCCTGAGGCAAGGCGTGCAGCCGAGGCCTCTGGGAACTCAAAACGAACACGAACATGGATGATCATCGAGTGTTCCAATGGTGACGTCCAAGTCTTGAGGACGGTCAAAAATGGGGTGTCTACAGTTGCCCCTCTTTGATAGAACTCGAAAGTCATAACAATGACGGGAGTGAATGTCAAAGCCCAGAGACGACCCATTTTTGACAAGGCCGAAGACTTAGCTAAACATGCAAGACAATACAAGGTATGCGCCCGAAGGTAGGGGCAAAATGCAAGACAATGCACAAAGCCGAGCATAACTTATGATCATGCAAGGAAAGCTGTAACGAAGCATAACATGCAACAATTTTAAGCTAGCAAACACAAATCCAACTACACTACAATGCAGAAAGGATAGAAGAGAATTATGCAATTCTCAATACGTCTCACGCGGAGGATTCAATACCTGTCTGGTTCATCTGGTTGCACCAGCCCCAAATGAATCGTACATACAATATCGTGCCTACGAAGAAAGCAACTTAATTGGTACGATGTTATTAGCAACATGCATATTAGTGCAATTGAAAATGCGTGACAACGCAAAGCAAGTGGGAAGCATAACAGTGCCGTGAAGGCACAAACACATGCAAGTAAAGCATGCGGTCTACACAAGCAATGAAATTGAACACGTGAAAGTAAAGCATGCGGTCTACGCAAGCAAGAAAATTGAACACGTGTAAATAAAACATGCAGTCTACGCAAGCAATGCGTATAAAAAGGAATTTGAACACATGTAAGTAAAGCATGCGGTCTACGTAAACAATGTGTATAAGAAGAAACTTGAACACATGTAAGTAAAGCATGTGGTCTACGCAAGCAATGTGTATAAAAAGAAACTTGAACACATGTAAGTAAAGCATGCGGTCTACGCAAGCAATGTGTATAAAAAGAAACTTGAACACATGTAAGTAAAGCATGAGGTCTACGCAAACAATGTGTATAAAAAGAAACTTGAACACATGTAAGTAAAGCATGCGGTCTACGCAAACAATGTGTATAAAAAGAAACTTGAAGTATGTAAAGGCAAGCTATTCAAGATGTTGAAATACAAAGTACTACAATACATTATAATTGAAGTGATTTGTGGAGTTCACAAAATACACAAAGGATACGGGAAGGGATGCTCCTCGCACGTACGGAGCATTGCTCATAGCAGACACAACTTGAGGTCAACTCGGAGGTCTATGGATGTTTCAAAGGTGTACTTCCTTGCACTGCCTTGAGAAACTTGAGGTGCCACACCAAACAACGGATCCAAACAAAGGCGCGAGAAATGTATTGACCTCAAGGGATGGGTTACCGGTATTAACTCTGATACTTTGCTGCCCTACTCTCTTTTTGCTTTACTTTCCTTTTTACTAGTAGTTTAAGCACATTGCACTGCCTCAGGCAGGGTTTGTTATCATTTTTCAAAACTGTGTATTTTCGCAAAACACATGATGGAAATGAAACTGCTATTTTGTTCAAAAGATGTTACATTTGCACGTTTTTTTATGCATCGCATCGCATGGAATCACATAACAATGTGAATGAAATTCGTTTGAAAATAGAGCGTTCGCATCGTAATAATCAGGTAGTGAACCCATTTACAACTCGATAAGCAAAACAGAGAGACTCGATGCAACCAAACAAGTGCGAGTACAACTCGATAAGCAAATCAAAGACTTAAAGGGAGTGAAATACAACTCGATAAGTAAATATACGACAACTCGATAAGCAAATAGGCGTGACCCCGCAAGAATCGATCATCGGAGGGCATTGGAGGTGGTAGAATTCCCCAATCCTTAGCATAAACAGTTCATAGAACAAGGAGGAATACCACTGGCCAGGAGTAGAGGCCATCGGCCATGAGAACTTGTCACAGGCCAAAAGTGGTGGCCGGTCGGCACTACATTTGGCCAGCCGGCCATAAATTTCTGGGACCACCAGAACTTTGACATATGTCCTCCACTCACACCTTATCTCCTACAAAAGGCCTCAGCTTTGTAGTTCTACTCAATTCAACACTGATTTGCTCAAAATTGAGGGATTTCTTACCCAGAATCTCTCGTCTTGGATTAACAACTTGGATGGCTCGGAAAAGCTGAATTTCTGGGGTTTCGGCATAAACGCACTATTCACTCTGGGTCGTACCCCGTTACACCTCCCATTTCTCCATACGGCGGCAAGGTTTTGGAATCCGGTGACACATGCCTTTAGCTTTAGCGGTCTGAACTTGCCTCTTAGGTCATGGATGGGAGCTCGGTTATCCTTGAGTACCAAATCTCCTTCTTTCAAATTCCTGGACTTAACCTTCTTGTTGAAAGCCCGGGCAATTCTGCGCTGATAACCTTGAACATGGTACAATGCTTTCAGTCTTCTTTCATCAAAGAGCATGAGTTCCTCGAATCTGCTCTGTTGCCAATCTGCTTCGGCTATTTGACACTCAGCTAATACTCGCAATGACGGAACCTCAATTTCGATAGGTAGAACGGCCTCCATCCCATAGACTAATGAATACGGAGTCGCCCCAGTAGAAGTTCTAATTGAAGTCCGGTAGCCCCACAGAGCAAACAGCAACTTATCTGGCCAGTCCCGGTAGGTTTCCACCATCTTCTGCAGTATGTGCTTGATGTTCTTGTTGGCGGCCTCAACTGCTCCGTTGGTCTGCGACCGGTATGTGGATGACTTATGAAAAGCCACATTGTATTTCTCCAACAAATCAATCACCTCCTTCTTGAATAGGAACCATTATCTGAAATAATCTCGTTTGGGACCCCATAGTGGCAGATGATGTTGTTTCTGATGAATTTCGCAACATGTGAAGCCTTCAACACCGCATAAGATTGGGCCTCAACCCACTTTGTAAAGTAATCTATCGCGACCAGGATGAACTCATGCCTATTTGACCCCTTCGGAGTAATAGCCCCGATCACATCGATTTCCCAAACTGAAAATGGCCATGGTGAAGTCATATTGTACAGCTTCGATGGCGGAATGTTCATGCGATTTGCATGGATCTGGCATTTGTGGCATCGCCGAACAAAGCCGATACAATCCTCCTCCATGGTGGACCAGTAGTAACCCTGTCTGAGGATCTTCCGCGCTAGCATTACCCCATTCATATGTGCCCCACATTCTCCTCCGTAGATGGCCTCCATCAGGCGCTTTGATTCCTC
Source organism: Camellia lanceoleosa (assembly GCA_025200525.1). Classification (NCBI taxonomy): domain Eukaryota; kingdom Viridiplantae; phylum Streptophyta; class Magnoliopsida; order Ericales; family Theaceae; genus Camellia; species Camellia lanceoleosa. The sequence continues at coordinate 211,562,067 of CM045758.1, forward strand.
AGCTTCTACACACAGCTTATGCATTCCCAGATGACCTCTCTTATACAGCTTACCCCCGCAGATGATGAACTGGACAGCCATTCTTCTGATTGCCCTTTTATCCTTGGCGTTTGCCCTTGGTGGATACATTTCCTTCTCCAAGAAGTTCCAAATGTCGTAATACCAGGGGTTTTCATCCTGAACCTCATCTATGGCGGCGATTGATTCATATGCTGGCACAAACTTCTGATCAATGATGACTGGACGCATCCGGACTCCAGACGGGATGTCTATCATGGAAGATAGAGTTGCTAGTGAATCTGCGAACCTGTTGTTCTCTCTTACTAGATGAGTGAAATTTAGCTTCTCAAACCGAGGAATTAACAAATCCAAGGTCTGGTGGTAAATTATCATCTTTTTTTCCTTGACTTTCCAATTTCCTTTTGCTTGAGACACAATAAGGTTCGAGTCCCCAATGACGTCCAACCATTTTGCCCCTAATTCTAGGGCTGTTTCTAGACCGGCGATGCATGCCTCATATTCTGCCTCATTATTCGAGACTTTAAACCGGAGCTTAAATGCTAGAGGGATACGGGATTTGTCGGGTGCTATCAGCAACACTCCTACCCCATACCCGTACTGGTTTGACGCTCCGTCAAAGTACATCGTCCAAGTTTCATCTTCAACATACAAAATGGCTTCATCTGGGAATAGGTACTCGACTGCTTCATCCCCTTCAACCGGGTGGTCGGTAAGGAACTCTGCTACCGCTCTCCCCTTTACTGACTTGCGTGTCACGTATTTCAGATCGAATTCGAAGAGCAACAATAACCAACGAGCTAGCCTACCCGTAAGTGCCGGTTTCTCGAAAAGATATTTGATGGGATCGAGTCGTGAAACCAACATTACGGAGTGAGCTAACAGGTAGTGCCGCAGCTTCCTGGTAGCCCATACCAAAGCCAAACAAGTCTTCTCCAGCGGAGTGTAGCGGGTCTCGTAATCTAGCATCTTCTTGCTTAGATAGTAGATGGCCCTCTCCACCTTATCCTCCAATTCTTGTGCGAGCATGCAGCCCATTGTAGTCTCAATTACTGAAAGGTACAATATCAACGGTCTTCCCGGTTCTGGCGGTGACAACACGGGTGGGTTCTGTAAGTATTTCTTGATCTGTTCAAAAGCAGCTTGGCATCGGCCGTCCCATTGGAATTTCTTTCCTTTCTTCAGGAGACCAAAAAGTGGTTCACAAGTTAGGGTTAATTTTGAGATAAACCGTCTTATGAATTGCACTTTACCCAGAAAGCCTCGCACCTCCTTTTCAATCATTGGTGGTGGCATTTCTAAGATGGCCTTGATTTTGGAAGGGTCGACTTCGATGCCCCTTTGTGTAATCAGAAACCCTAACATTTTTCCCGCTGTAACACCGAACATACACTTCTGAGGATTCAGCCACAGCCGGAATTCTCTGATCCTTTGGAAGAACTTTTGCAAGGCGGTGTAGTGGTCTTCTCTTTCTTTGGACTTGACAATCATGTCGTCCACGTACACCTCCACTTCTTTGTGGATCATGTCATGCAATATCGTGGTCGTGGCCCGTTGATATGTAGCACCAGCGTTCTTCAACCCAAATGGCATCACTCTGTAGCAATATGTCCCCCACGGGGTGGTGAAAGCAGTCTTCTCCTGGTCTTCGGGTGCCATCACTATCTGATTGTAGCCTGAGAAGCCATCCATAAACGAAAGCAAAGCATGCCGTGCCGTGAAATCCACCAACTCATCAATATGTAGCAAAGGAAAGTCGTCCTTTGGACTAGCTCTATTCAAATCCCTGAAATCCACGCATACTCGGATTCTGCAATCTTTCTTCGGCGTTGGAACAATGTTGGCCAACCAAGTCGGGTATTCGGATACCAGCAGGAAGCCTGCATCGATTTGCTTGGTGACCTCTTCCTTAATCTTGATGGCCCACCGACGAATCCTTCGAAGTTTCGATGTGTCGGGCCTCGGGTCAAGAGGGATCGGTCGCATAATCTCAGATCGATTCCGTGCATGTCTTCGTAGGACCACGCGAAAACATCTTTGAAATCTTTTAATAAAGCGCTACCGCGTTCCTCCGAAGACAACGTGGACCCGATCTGGACTAGCCGCGGGTCCTTCTCAGTACCAATATTCACAGTAGTGATTTCATCAACTAAAGGTTTAACAAATATTTCCTGCTCTTGATCAATTAATCGTTGCAAAACCGGAGGAATTTCTTCCTCGTCGTTTTCGTCAAAATTTTGAAAGTCCTGATTTAAGCAATATATCAAAGGCACAAAAAAGTACTCAGAAACCACATCCATATCATTCTCATTAAGTACTTCCAAATCGTCCAATTCTTCTGTTACAATAGACTTAAAGGAGAAAGAAAAAGACAACCTGGACAGGACTGTGGCATCCGGGTTATCACCCTCAGGAATACCGGACTCAGACTCAGTTGAGCTGGAACCTGATTCCGACTCACAAGACTCGGTGGAATCAGATTCCGGCTCACTACCCGACCTTGTCGTTGACAAAAATCCTCTTCAGACATTGCCAAACGAGAGGGTGCGATGGATGCATCCAAAATAGTTGATGGTAGGCCTGCAGCCGTTTTATTCCCGATCATGGACACCGAGAAGTCATCCCCCAAGCACTTCTGCTCTATCGGAGGATCTGAAAGTAGACATGCCAGTGCTACCCCCATTTCAAGTTCAGTGTCCTCAGACTCCATTTTCCTGTTCTGCTCAACCTCAACTGTCAGGTTTGTCTGGTCTTCGGCAACATCATCCCCAGGTAACTGTAGGTCAAAGAAAATCTGGAACCCCGGTACGTGCTTCCTCTCCGCGTTCAACCACGGCTCCAGAAAACCACAGAATGGAAAATCCTCCCCCTCCCGGACGAAGCGTCCGTTTAGGGTACCCCGGATGGGCCGGTGCATCAACTCAAAAGGCTTCCCCATCTGTTTCGCTATGGCTCTTCCAGCCATTTCCTTTCCTTTCCTTACTCAATCCTCCTTGGTGGGCAGATAACCCAAGCCAAAGGTATGAGGGTTATGTGGCACTTCGGCCAATGCTGCGACACCCTTCCGGCCGCTCTTTCCTAATCCCATCCCGGGGATGTATTGGAGCTTGTTCATGAGATACACTGCTTGAGCACTGACATATATCCCCTCGTTAGCAGCCATGATGTTCTGTACAACCTGAGCCTCAGCCAAGGTAAAACCCGATATAAACACATCTTCCATACCGTGCTCAATTTCTAGAACAGGCGTAGATACCTCCGGTGGTGGATGAATCGATGAATTCCCAAAAACAATGGCTACTCCCTTCCAATAGGGGTATTTCATCATTTGATGCAAAGTGGACGACACTGCCTTTACCTGGTGCAGCCACGGCCTCCCCAAAAGCAGGTTGAAAGTTGCAGGAACCTCTAAGACATGGAAATCTATCTCATGCTGTCCCGACCCAACTTTAGTCTGAAGTTTCACCGTCCCCATGACCTCTCTACTTGTGTTGTCGTATGCCTGAATCACCTAGGCTGTTGGTACAAAGTCCGTGGTTTTCAAACTGATCGCATACGCCGTCCTTGCCGGGCAGACGTTGATGGCAGATCCGGTATCAACAAGAACCACCGGTATCCATTTATTCCTACATTCCACGAAGATGTAGAGTGGCTTATTATGGTTCGCCCCCTCAGGTGGCAATTCCTTGTCGGAAAAAGTCAGCATCGGGGTAGCTCCTCCCGGAAAGACTAATCCTACCAGCTGTTCTGGCGTGGTTTCTATCGAAATCTTAGCCTTGTCCATGGCTGACAAGACAGCCTGTCTGTGCACTCATGATGCCATAAGCAGTCCCCAGATAGAGATGTCTGCTTGTATCTTTTTTAACTGTTTGAGCACGGCCTCCTCTTCAAGTTGTTTCTCTTTTTGCTTCTCAGCCTCCTTATCCTTCCCAGAAGCCTCTGGTTGATCTAGGTGTGGGGGTTTGAAGTACCGCCCGCTCCGTGTCATATGGTCGACTTCTCCAAGGTACCAGCTATTATCGGGTTGGTTGTTCCCCCGATCTTCGTTCGTATGGGCAAGACATAAATCCTCATCTTCCCACCACATTCCATCAAATGACGCACACCGCTCGCCTCGTATGACTGTTCTCGTACTCGTGGTACCTTTCATCCCTATGCTCGCAGCATTCTCTGTTCCTGTGCACACAGTAGTTTCAATCCCCACATGGGCCTTTGCTTTTCTAATTCTCTCGGAATCTTCAAATCTTTCTTGTTCCGACCGTATCAACATAGCTGGTTGCTTAATAATTCCTGTATTCAGAATGCTCTAATCCTGAGCGAAATTCTTGACACTGGCATTCTCCGGCGATGTATTCTGTTCTCTGACTCTCTCGATCACATCGACATTCGTGTTCTCGCCGGCTCGCCCCGTTGGAACTCTTCCACCACATCTGGTTGATCATCCAACCACCCAGTAGCCTCTGCCGATTCCTTATAATCAAACCAATGCTGATCACAAGGCCCCCGGATCTTGGTCATCAGAAACTAGAGATTGGCAAGGTCCTCTTCCACAGCCGTTAAATCATATGTTCCCTGTCCCAAACTATCCCCTTGGATCACACACAGCTCTCCCTCTGTTGGCAATTCCACATCTGGCCCATCCTGGCCTATTGATGAAATATAGTCACCCGGACTATATGTCTTCTCAACACAACTCCCAGATTCTGCAGACTCTGACTCAACAACCCTCTTCTCCTTTGGGATCTCCTCTCTCCCGTTCTCGATAGTCACCACCGTTGGCTTAGGTTAGGTTATGGAGATGTCCATCATGCACAAGTCGGTGCAGTCGGGAAGGAATACCTCCAGCTTAGGCAGGTGAGAAGGAGTGATATAGATGCTAGGATCGTAAGGCACGACCCCAGTTTGGATGAAGTTGATCCTTTTGGGCGGTGGAGCTTAGTTATGTGTGGGGAGAGGGTTTGTTGTAACATTGGGTTTCTCGGGAGGCAGAATCACCCCGTTATCGATGAGATCTTGAATCTCATGATGTAATCGGAAGCACAAATCAGTGTCATGACCGTGCTGTTGGTGAAATGCGCAATATTTGGCTGGGTTGTGGGTAGAGGGAAGTCTTTCTGGTAAGGGCCGCAGCTCTAGGGGCTTCAAATGCCCTTTTCTGATTAAAACCCCCAGAGCTTTGGATAGGGGCATATACAGTGGAGCGAAGGTTCTTATGTTTTTTGGTGGGTATTTGGCTGTTTGGGTATGGCTTCCGGATGCGCCGGAGAATGGCACAGCTGCCATGGTTCTTAGAGGGGGGTTGGTGGTGACCATGCTCACTTTGGAGGCTCTTGTAGTTGTAGTGCCGCTCGGGCCTGCATTAGTGTTATGTTGAAAGTTCTTCTGGTTGCTCCGGTCATTATCAATTAAGCCTTGCTTCAAGGCATCCTCAATCTGCACCCCATTTCATGTAGATCGTAAAAGGTAGGAAGGGAGTACAATCATCTTTGCATCAACTTCGGAAGATTGCGCACAATCATCCGAATCTGTCTTTGTCTCAGAGGCCTTAAGGTCATCATCGAAGCCTTGGCCCTCCATCTGGTCACGAATTCTGAGAAACTCTCTTTAGGCTCTTGCCTTGTTGTCTCGAGATCACGGGTTGTAATCTCGATTTGTGTATTGTATGAGTATTGCGTAATGAAGGCCTAGTCCATCTCGTCCCAGTTTCTTTTGACATCATCTTCTAATTTGGTATACCATATGGCCGCCACACCCGACAGGGTCCGGCCGAACAGAGACAGCTTCTGAAGTCTGCTGAGGCCCATTGGCCTTAAGATATCTGAAAACAGTCTTAGGTGCACCATGGGGTCCCCGGACCCATCAAATCGATCAATGTGTGGCATTTTAAATCTGTCAGGCAGCGTCACAGTTGCATCGGTATATCCATCTTCGATGTCAGGGATGGTCTTGACTCCTTGGGATCTCTTGAACAGCTTTTCGAGCTTGCTCAACTTCAATGTCAGGTCTGCCTCGAACTCAAAGGAGAGTCCCAGAGGTTGGTGGGTGTTTTGGATAGCTGGGGTTGGATTTGGGGTAGGATCGGGGGTGGAGGTGGTCCTGTGGGAATGTCCGTATCATTCTCAACATTAGCCTCCTCGAGGGTTGGAATTTCGGCGGGGAGGAGCTTGTCATGCGCAGATGCTCCGGCTTTGTCAGAACCTCACGATTAACTCGCTTGTTCATTCATAACCGTGGCTCGCCGCTTGCTTCTGACAAAGATCCTGCTGCATCATTTTCATACTCTCTTGGAGCTAGCACACCATCTCCTCTAAACTGGCCATATTGTTCTGCTTTGACTGAATTATCGGTATATGTTCCCTTTCTGTGGGAGAAGTAGAATCCTGATCCCTACTGTACACAGGTGGGGTAGACAAAGCCCTCTCAGACGATCACGAATCGATGCCCTCTCGCCTTAGTGCCCTCCGTCTAGTAACCGGGGGTAGACAGTGGTACACTGGTTGTCCGTCTACCAGATCCTCAAATCGATGAAGTCGATGACCTCTAGTCCAGAGTGCTTGGGGAATATCTACTGGGTCAGGAGCAATTGTGCTCGACTACCTAGTAAAAAGATAAATAAAGCGTATAAATAAATGCATAATTGACAACAGAACAACGTAAAATAAACATAACACACAGCTGGGTATCACAACAAATTGCCAACAAGCTGAATGTACTGTTTCTTAATCACTGATCACTGTTTCCAAATCGTTGCCCCTAAGTCTGAATCTGATACCCGCAGATAACTAATTCCCAAAAACACTGATGCCCGCAGGCCTGACACTCAAACTTGCGAACTGATATGTGTGTTCCCCGCATAGATACACTCTAAAAACACATAGCAAGTAAAAGAGAGTCAAAACACCCCTATGTTGGGGTAGGGTTTCCCTGTCCTATTTTTGTCAGGAGCTAGGGTTTCATTATGCACGCAGCAGTTTTCAAACAACCTAACATCGGGTAAGCAACCTGTCCTAGTTTGGAATAGTCACTATGGATTTCGATATGCACTAGGTCGAATGGTCGAAAAGGGTGCCCCGGTAAAACCGGGGTTTGTGTTCCCATACTGTCAGAGCCCACAACCGGTCAGGCTTATGGCATGCTTTGACAAAGTCAAGCCTCCGACAAACCGTTCAGGAATGGCAGATGGCAAACACGGTGTTCTAGGTGCACCAATGCACATGCAATGCAAAGAGACACATAAATGAAATCAAAATAGGATATCACGAGTTCGAGTCAAGCTCTCTAACATCCCCAGCAGAGTCGCCATAAACTGTGGACGCGCCCCGCGTGAGGGCCTCACCCCACAGTTCGGACTCGATTTGTGTCACGGTTCTTAATCTTGAACCAAAGAGTCCAAATCCGGCAAATCGTTTTGAGAAAATAGATTTTTAGAAAAGAAGCGCCAAACATGGACTGCTTTGCCAGATACAGAGTCGCCACCTAAATATTTTTTATGCGGAAATTTAGGAAACCCTGACTCGGTGCCAAAGGCCACGTGCCCGTCATCACCAAAGTTGCCTCGGCTCGGGAGCTTGGATACGATTGGGGAAGGTCAGCTATGAGCACCCCCTCTCGCCCGATCCGAAGATCGGCCTCTACTAACCGTGATATCTTGTTTTGAACACATTACATGTCCTTATTCCGGTTATTAGGCTAGAATTACTATGTTATGACAAAGAAACAAGTATAGACCAAATCGCCTAAATTGGAACAAAACATTTCATGTTTGTTTTGAAAGTGATTTGCTACTAAGTAGTAGGCTAAAATGTAGGTTTTGCCACCCTTAAGTGGGCTTTAGAAAAGATGGTTTTGCCACTATCTAATGGGCTTAAAACTCACAGTTTTAATGCATTATTCCAATTTAGGTAATTCAACCTCCATCCACAGGCACTCAAGCAGTTATATCACATAAGCAGCTAGCCTCATGGTAATCATGCTATTATGGCAACACTCACACGCATGCGGTATACTAAAGCATAAATGCTTACCGAGTACTCCAAGCCAAAACAGAAGCTAGTTAGTAATCATATGCATGATCCTAGTTCATGTTAAAATGGCTAATGCAACATATGCAAAATGCAACTATAATAGGCTCGGCTATCCTAAAGATGGCATGTGAAATGCTGCAACTAACAGGTATTCAACTTGGAATTGAAATACAAGTGCAGTTAGTATGATGTACCGAGCCCAGTGCATGTAAGACAAATGTATGGATGCACGCATGCATAGCATAAGGTATGCTAATTTAAATATGCCCTAGTCTAACCATCATAAGCGGATAAATAAAAGGGAAGAAAGACGGGATTGGAAGACATACACACACCCACACACACTTATTACAATACGCCTCACACGGAGGGACCGAAGAATAATACAATCAATAAATAATACTAAATTAATTATTACAAAACTCCTAATTAATTAACAAATTAAATGCAAAATTAAAATGGCCACACCCGCCTTCAAAATGTTTGGATGATGCTCGACTCATCGCTTTGCTCGAAACCGCTGCCATGGCATCAAGGTTTTGTTTACACTGCCCTGTCCCTCTGAGGATCATACAAATTTCCAAACCTGCTTTGAATTACTCCCTGAGTGTTCCGGATTGCCACTGGCCAGAACAAAAGGCCACCGGCCATGGTGATTGGAGTATCGGCCAAAACTTGAATCACCGGCCAACCATTGATGGTTTGCCGATCAGATATGGCCGGCCGCCATAAATTCCTCAGAACCTGCTTTTTGACAAAGAACAAAGGACAGACAGTGCATGGCATGGAAATTTCACAGCAATGTGTGCATGTACACACTCCTTATCATGCGATGAACTCAAGGGAGCATGACCCTCGACCCTCGGGCCACCAATTAGGCATGATGGCCTAAGAAGTCAAGCTTTCCATTCAATGTAAAATGCATGCAACACACAAATGAAAGCTAACACCCTATCATGTTGAGATCAAGGGTCTTGGCGACCGAGGGTTGAGAGGTGTTACATCACTTGGAGTATGAACACTTCTCACCCCTCAAATTCGGCTTGACACCCCAAACCAAACAATGCAATGCAATGTACGCAAGGTGGCTCAAGTATGCAACATGAGCAATGTGATGTGTAATGCCATGTAACTCATCATGCAAACTATAACATGAAATGCAACTAGCTAACAATACGCAAACATGCAATTGTGATACTAGGCAAGCATGAAATCAAAGCAATGCAATATGATCATGCAAGGATGGACCTAAAGTACAAAGGGGCAGACCTCAGTCCACCCTGTAAACAGTGGCCAAAATGCCCAAAATGATGAGCCAATGCTTATGCAAACATGCACACCAATAGGTCCAAGGCAAGGAGCATTCTACCACAACTACCCCAAGCACTCATGGCATGAACTTTCCAATACGAAATAGAGTTTCAATATGCAAAATTAGCACCCAAAGCCCACTGATATGGCAGCCTAAAGCTTAAACACTTAAGCATGTATAATGGCCCTTTTCAAGGCACAACAAAACAATTCTTCAAGGCATGAAAGAGATGATAGGTGCAAGCATACAAGCATGAATTAGGGACTGAAATGGCATGTGAGATGACCCCAAATCACTTAAACAACCTAACCCAAGCATGCTCATGATTCACATAACCAATGCCAACATGCTAGAATGCTAAGGAGCCATATAAAGCATATCAAATATGACCAAACCAGCACCTAACAGACCCCAAGCATGGAAAAATATGACCAAGAACTTCACAAAGTAAAGTCAAAACATGAGAGCATGGTGGTCAAATGTCATGATACATTTCTAGGCAAAATGAAGGAACACAAAGCAAGTACAAAATGCATGCTAAGGGTCAACAAACCAACATGTAACAGAGATATAATACGACCCAAAACACCCAAAAAGCCTCTGAAATGGAGTCATAAACAACTAAGCATGCATGCTACCATATTGAGCCAAAAACATGGATAAATGAGTCACAAAGGGGAGAGGGGTGTCCCTCCCCTATACAAGACCTCAAACCTCCTTCTTCACCACTGAAAATCCACTAGATTTCAGTGGTGAGAAGACCAATACACAAGAATAACCAAAGCTTGCCAAAAGAGCACAAAAAGAGACCAAAAGAGGCCTAAGAGGGGGAGGTCGACCCCCAACACCAAAACAACCTTAATGAAGAATCTTGAGCATGAAAATACAAGACTTTTTTTAGTTATACACAAAGCCTAAATCAGCATGCAAGACAGGTAAAAAACTAGTGCAAGATTGGGGAAACTAAAGCAAGATTGTTACCCTTGAAGAACTCTTGACGAACAGCAAGATCAACCACCTTCCTCTGGTCAAAACCAGTCCAAAAACTCAAGAACAAGCCCTCCAAGCCCCTTAAGGTCGAAGTATGGTGTAATGGTGTGTGTCTTAGTGGAAAACTAAGGCAAAAACACACTTTTTAGGCCTCCAAACACACACAAAGGATGAGAGAGAGGGAGATATGGAGAGAGAATGTATATGACAGATATGTATATGTATGTCTCTGGTTTTTTTTTGTTCAACCCTTGACAATGGAGGAGGAGAGGTCCTTAAATAGACAAGGGAGATGTTTTGAAGCTTCTCCAAGAAGCTAAACTAAAAAAGGGTCAAAGGGGGCAAAAGGGGCAAGGCTTCCTGAGGAAGCTGGGACAGCTGGCAAGCTTCTTGAGGAAGCTAAGACAAAGGTCCAAGCTTCCTCAAGAAGCTAGACCAAAAGGGTGCAAAAGGTGCATAACAACCACACTATGCACGGGGAAGAGTGTTGGTGCATTCCAGCTGGCACAGCTGGCATGCACCATGCCTGAAGGGTGCAAAAGGTGCATACCGGCCAGCAAAAGAGGTCACCGGCCAAACAAAGTGCCGGCCGGCCACATAAAGTGCCGACCGGCCATTGGTATCAAGAAACCATGGCCGGTGGCAACAATGAATGGCCGGTGAGACAAAGGAAGGTGTGGGGATGGCCAACAAGCCATTCCCTGCCCCTTAAAGCAAAAGCACAAGTATTTGGTGCAAAACCAAACATAAAACAAACGAGTTGAGAGATTCTGAGGCAAGGCGTGCAGCTGAGGCCTCTGGGAACTCAAAACGAACACGAACATGGATGATCACCGAGTGTTCCAACGGTGACGTCCAAGTCTTGAGGACGGTCAAAAATGGGGTGTCTACAGCAGCCACCGTTCCCGCTGCAGGGCACACCGATTCCAGCTGCCAATGCCCAGAAGGGAGGGCAGAAAACAATCCCCGTAGCCCCTCAACACAATGGGAGCGAAAGACACTCTCACCGACCTTCCAGGGAGGTTGGACGAAGGGAGTCAAGAAGAGAAGAATCACGGAGGACGCATCACACAAAAGAGGCAGACCCCAAAGGACATCGGCATATTCAGGGGCAGGCGCTTTGCTTCAACACAACTCATGGAGAGGGGTCGAAGAGGACTCACCACGAAGCTGAAAGTAGTGCACCAAAAAGACTGAAAGCAGGAGATAGCCGAGCTCCTGGGAGGACAAAAGAGGACTTAAGAGATTACCTCAAGAGGAAGCAACAGAATGCCAACGCCGAGGTAACCTCTCCAAATAAGCCGAGGACACCATTCTTGGTGGAATTGGATAGGTTTGAGGCGCCGAAGAGATTCAATATGCCGAGGTTTCAAATATACGATGGTAAGTCAGACCCCAACTTCACGTCGAATTATATTTGAACTTAATGGCATTGTATAGTGGGAACGAGCAGTTGCTCTGCAAAAAGATACTATGAGGTGTTCAACCGAATACCCGAGTGTAATCAAGAAGTGGCAGTCGTGTCTTTCAAGAACGGCCTAAAAGACAACTGTCCACTGCGGAAGTCTTTGGCAAAGACATTGCCAAAAAGCATGGAAGAGCTCATGGCAAGAATCGAGAAGTATGCCAGAGCCGAAGAAGACATATCGGGGACAAAGGAAACAAAGCAAGAGAAAGGAAACGGCTCGCCGAAGCGAGGCCGAAGTAACAACAGATCCTTCAAACAAGAGGCAGAAACTGAGGACTGTGCAGGCAGTGACAATTGTGTTCCGAATCCCAATTCACAAAGTCCTGGATCAAATTCGGAACCAGCCCTATTTCAGAACGCCGAGAGGACTCCAGGAGAGTTCATGGGAAGAAATATTGGCAGGCATTGTGCCTACCACAATAAAGATGGGCATACAACTTAGGGTTGTAGAGCCTTGAAAACATACTTGGAAGACCTGGTGAGACAAGGACATCTGAGAGACCTTGTCGATGAGATTAGGACAAGGGAAGAACGGGCAAGATTGCCTCAGGCACCAGCAGCCCCACCTTCCCCAGCACAGCAGCCGTAGGCTGGAGGACCTCGGGTAGTCAACGTAATCCACTCGAAGGTCAACGAAAACGAAATCTGAGGAGAGACCCAGAAGGTAAAACACCTACAACATGTCTACCAAGTCGGGGAGAAGAGACATCGGGCAGAAGAACGCCAGGGACCAATGATAACCTTTACTGAGGCCGACCTAGAGATGGTCCAGCATCCGCATAATGATGCCTTGGTAGTATCCCTCCAAGTTGGGGAGTGCCAAGTGAAACGCATCCTGATTGACCAAGGCAGCTCTTGTGACATCATGTACGTTCGATGTTACAAGGAGCTCGGCCTTCACGCAGATGATATGGAACAATCTAATGGCCCAATGGTTGGGTTCAATGGAACGCTGACATGGCCACTGGGAACAGTAAGCTTGGAGGTGCAGGCTGGCACCAGGAAGATCAAGATAGAATTCACCATTATCGACACACCCTCCCCTTACAACATCATCTTGGGAAGGCCATGGTTGCATACGATGGGGGCAGTTCCCTCAACATTGCGTCAACTATTGCAATTCCCAACAGAGCATGGGATAGAGGAAGTCAGAGGCGATCAACTACAGGCGAAGAGTTGCTCCATGGCAGTAATGAAATCTACCTGCAGCATACGAGAGCCAGAAAAGGCAGAAATTGAAGATGAGGACGTAGAAGTCCTAGAAGACGTCGGCAAGGAGCCAGCCGAGAAGAGCGAAGAGGCACTGAAGAAAATCCTCGTCCAAGATGGGGATGAAGAATGCTTCTTTCTTTTCGGCTCGGGCTTAGTCGAAGAAGAGGAAAAAGAGTTGGAAACTTTTTTGAGAGCAAATATTGAGGTGTTTGCTTTGACACCTTACAAAATGCCTGGCATTGACCCCAGGGTCACTTGCCACAAACTGAACGTTGACAGGTCGGCCAAACCTGTAATTCAACGAGCCAGAAGACCGAAGTTGATACACGTCAAAGCAGTAGAGGAAGAAGTAGACAGACTTCTGGAGGCCAGGGCCATTAGAGAAGTTCACTACCCGACATGGCTATCCAATACAGTGGTGGTAAAGAAGAAGAACGGTAAATGGAGGGTCTGCGTAGACTTTACTAGTTTAAACAAGGCCTGTCCCAAAGACAGCTTCCCTCTACCCAAGATTGACCAGCTAGTGGATGCCACTTCGGGGCATGGAATGATGGGCTTCCTGGACGCCTACAGGGGGTATCACCAGATATCTATGGACCCTGCGGATGAAGAGAACACTGCATTTATCACTTCCAAAGGGCTATACTGCTACAGAGTGATGCCCTTCGGGTTGAAAAACACAGGAGCCACTTACCAAAGATTGGTAACCAAGATGTTCAAGCACCTGATTGGCCGAACAGTAGAAGTCTACATCGACGACATGGTCGTTAAGACCAAGGAGCCTGAGGGTCATCTCGCCGATCTAAAAGCAGTCTTTGAAATCCTTAAAACATATAGGCTCTGACTCAATGCATCGAAGTGTGCATTTAGAGTTGGATCTGGTAAGTTTTTAGGATACCTGGTGACCAGGAGGGGCATTGAGGCCAGCCCAGATCAGATCAAGCCCATCCTAGAGTTAAAGAGTCCGACGTCGGCAAAACAGGTGCAGATGCTAACTGGAAGGGCCGCAGCCCTAAACAGGTTCATAAGCAGAAGCTCAGACAAGTGCAAACCTTTCTTCAAATTAGTGAAGAAAGCCACAGACTTTCTTTGGACAGAGGAGTGTGAAGAAGCATTAGCCGACCTGAAGAAGTACCTGACCACAGCTCCAGTTCTTTCAAATCCAGAACCCAGGGAGGAGCTGTTCCTGTACTTGGTAGTTTCAGAACATGCGATAAGTGCAGTACTAATCCGAGAAGAAAAAGGAGAGCAAAGGGTTGTTTACTATGTAAGCAAAACCCTAGCCAACGCAGAAACGAGGTATCTACCCTTAGAGAAATTGGCACTGGCTTTAGTAATGGTTTCAAAGAAGTTGAACCATTACTTTTAGGCCCATAAAATTGTGGTACTGACAGAGCATCCATTGAAGTCCCTATTGCAGCAGGGAGACTTAACAGGAAGAATAACCAGATGGGCAGTCGCCCTAGGCCAGTATGATCTGGAGTATAGACCCAGAACAGCAATCAAAGGCCAGGTTTTGGCCGACTTTGTGGCCGAGTTCACGCCAGAATCCATCGAACATCGGGCTCCGTTGAGCCAAGATAAACGATGTCCAAACAAGCAAGGAGAAGCCCAGCCAAAGACAAAAGAACAAAGGAAAAAGGACAAACTCAAACCCTATAGCATTTACATCGGCGACTCTTTTCGACTGTTTGTTGATGGGAGTTCAAACCGACAAGGAGCGGGGGCAGGAGTAGTACTGATATCCCTAGATGGGCAGGTACTAGAACAATCAATTCGTTTGGGGTTCAAGGCCTCAAACAATGAAGCAGAATACGAAGCACTCATTGCAGGACTAAAACTGGCAGCAGCAGTACAAGCAAATGAGGTAATAGTTTTTTGTGATTCACAACTGATAGTCAATCAGGCAACAAGAGAATATGCAGCCTGAGATGAAAGAATGTCAGCATATGCAAAGGAGGTCATCAGGTTGGCAGCCTTATTCCAGAATTGCCGACTACTCCAGGTAAACTGAGATGATAACAGCCACGCTGATGCGTTGGCCAACCTAGCTAGTGTAGTACAACCTGGAAAAGCAAGGACAATAATGATTGACTACTTGTCAGGCCCGAGTATTGAACCAGTAACCACAGAGCGTGAAGCAATGTGCGTAGACATGGGACCAAGCTGGATGGACGCAATTGTTGCGTTCCTAAAAGAAAGAAAGCTGCCAGATGACCGCAAGGAGGCACACAAGATCAGATTGAAGTCGGCAAGATTCAGTCTGACAACAGAAGGACATCTCTACAGAAGGTCCTTCACTGGACCCTTTTTAAGGTGCGTACACCCTTTACAAGTCAAAGATTTTTTATATGAAATACATGAAGGAATTTGTGGAAGCCACGCTGGGGGCAGATCACTCGCTTATAGGGCCATTACCCAGGGGTATTGGTGGCCTTACATGCAGAAAGATGCAAAAGCCTATGTAAAGAAGTGTGAACAATGCCAAAGGTTTGCACCTCTGATACACCAAACAAAGAGACTGAACCTCAGATTCAGCCTTGGCCATTTGCCCAATGGGGCATGGATCTCATCGGGCAACTGCCCCAAGCAACTGGACAAAGGAAGTACTTGCTGGTAGCAACAGATTACTTCACTAAATGGATAGAAGCTGAACCCCTTGCCAGGATCCGAGATGTGGATGTGAAGAACTTCATTTGGAAGAACATTATCACCAGGTTTGGGATTCCAAAAGCAATCGTTGCAAACAATGGAACTCAATTTGACAATAAGCTAATCAATAACTTCTGTGCAAAGTTCAAGATCAACAACTACTTTTCAACCCCAAGCTTTCCACAAAGCAATGGACAAGCAGAAGCATCCAACAAAGTAATTCTGGATGGGATAAAGAAGAGGCTGCAGGCAGCAAAAGGAAAATGGGTAGAGGAATTGCCCAAAGTACTCTGGGTATATCGAACTACGCTAAGAAAATCAACAGGGGAATCCCCCTTTGCCATGGCTTATGGCACAGAAGCAGTCATTCCGTTGGAGGTCGGCATCCCTGGGATCAAAACCCAGGGGGTAGAGAACGGGACTAATGATGTACTCTTAGCCCAAGATCTAGATCTTCTAGAAGAACGAAGGGAGAAAGCTGCAATACAACTCGTAGCATACCAGCAACAGCTTGTCAGAGCTTACAACAAGAAGGTTAACCCAAGGGAATTTCAAATTGGTGACCTCGTCTTAAGAAAAGTCGTCGGCAAGAAGAAGGATCCCAGAGAGGGCAAGCTTGGCCCAAATTGGGAAGGACCCTATAGAATCATCTCGGTGCTGGGCAATGGGGCATATCGGCTTGAAAATAATGAGGGCAAAGAGTTGCCAAGGCCTTGGAACACTTGTAATTTGAAATTTTTCTATCATTAGAATGTCTTTGTTCCTTTGCCATTTGCCGAAGTAAATAAATAAAGATTCAGCTAGTTCTCTTTTCAAGATACTTGACGTTGTCTCTAGAATACATGCATAATGAGAACCCAAGTGGAACTCAGGTTCACATTAGGGGGCAGAGAGAAGAAGAATATGTTTAACACTTGTTGAAATTTGTGGACAATTTACAAGTTGAAGTTAAACCGAAATCATTGTTTAACACTTGTTGAAATTTGTGGACAATTTACAAGTTAAAGTTAAACCGAGATCATTGTTTAACACTTGTTGAAATTTGTGGATAATTTAAAAGTTAAAGTTAAACCGAGATCATTGTTTAACACTTGTTAAAATTTGTGGACAATTTACAAGTTGAAGTTAAACCGAAATGATTGTTTAACACTTGTTGAAATTTGTGGACAATTTACAAGTTAAAGTTAAACTGAAATGATTGTTTAACACTTATTGAAATTTGTGGACAATTTACAAGTTAAAGTTAAACCGAGATCATTGTTTAACACTTGTTGAAATTTGTGGACAATTTACAAGTTAATGTTAAGCCAAGGTTAAACACTAGTTAAAGTTTTATGAAACCAAGGTTATGCCAAGAAAAGTACTTGGGTACTTGCCGAGGTAAAGTATCAGTTTGTATAACCGAGGTGTGTTATCCCGAGAAGATTACAAGAGGATTGAAGTATATATTAAAGATATGCAAAAATATTCCAAGTATGGAGGCATACAAAGCAAGCATGCAAGCATTCAAAAGCAAAAGAGTTGTTGTATTAAAAACACATCGGCAATGTGAAGAAGTTTACAGTACTTCAAAGAAGAAGAACACAGTACAAGAAAAGGAAGGAAAAAACATAAAACTAAGGCTCTTCAGCAGTAGCAGTTGGTTGAGTTTGAAGTTCAGACGATTGTTGAGAGGACGCCTCGATAGCCTTTTCCGCCACGAGCTCGGCATCAATTTGGGCAAGGGTTTCGTCAAGGCTCTTGTCGGCAAAGGTGACGTCGGCTGATGTCTTCTCAGGAACAACATCTTCAGGAACCTCCTCACCATCCTCATCTTGAGTCAAGTCCAGGACTTGTTCATTTTGAGGAGAAGACTTGGTCCCAGCAACATCTTTTGATTTCCTTACCAAAACTTCCTCCTCGGCCTCATTCTCATAATCAAATTCGTTGTCAGATTGACTAGGAGGTAGAGATGGAGTTTGAGGAAATGGCAGGGGAATGGCATCAGCGTTCCTCAGGGAGGAGTCCTCAGGGACATCAAGTTTTTTCAGCAAAGTCATCCAACCAAGGGAGAAACCCTTGTTGCATGCTTGCTTGACTTGCTTTTCGTAGGCCTCTGTAACATCGCCCATGCCTTGAGCATACACCTTTTCGTCGGCATCTTTGATTTCGGCCTCTTTGGTGGCCAAGGCATTTTGAAGCTCCTTCTGGGCCTGGGCCACTTTTTCCTCGGCCTCCTTCAGCTGGGCTTGAAGGACTTTATTTATCACCTCAACAGTGCCAACCTTCCCTTCAGCTTCATCTCTAGCTTTAATAGCGACCTCGGCCTGATCCTCCAGGGTCTTCATCTTTGATTACAGGCTCTTATTGGTTTTCTGAAGTGTGGAGACCTCCTTCTTCTTCTCGGCTAGCTTCTCATGGTTCTCAAAAGATTGCATTGAGAAAGAGTGGGCATGCTGGATGGCCTGAAAAGAAACAGAAGTATTAGAAAATATTCTAAGTATGAAATAAAAAGAAAGAAAGAAAAAGTAACAAGCAACAACACTTACCTGAACAGAACGCTGAAGCATCAGAGCGTAGTTCTCGTACTCACTGAACTCGACGTTTCGCTCCAGATCGCCTGGAAGAAGCAGTGCAGTATTGAGGGCAACGCCGACATTAATATCGTCGGCGCTATCACTAGCCATAACAGGCTTATCTTCCAGAGTGATTTCGAGGGCCCAGGGGGCATTAGATTTTTTAGACCCCGAGGTCGTCGCAGAGGATGACCTTGGCCTTTTAGATTTGGTGGATTCGGATGCAAGGGTTTTAGCGGACCTCTTCGCAGGGACAGAGACAGTCTTCTCACTCGGAGCCAGTTTGGAAATTGGCAAGGTATCCTCATAATCGACCTGAGTTACCTTTGCCTTGGGCTGAGCCTTTTTTATTCGTTTTGGCTTTGGTGAAAGCTAGGTTTGTGTTGCTTGTGCATCAACATCAGAAGGAATGCTAGCCAAGAGGTCTTTTGCAACTGGTTTTGGGCGACCTATCTCGGCAGAAGAAACTGTTCGGCGTCGACGGTGGCGTTGGGATATTGGAATCAAGTATGGAGCCGAGGTTGACGGTTGCTCAGCTGGATCGGAGGTTGATCCTTGGTCTGTCCGAGATGTGGACGCGGTTTGTGGAGTTGTGGCAGAAGGTGGAGAAAGGCTTTTCTTCTTCCTCCTAGGGATGTCGGGCAGAGCTGATTTGTATGTTGGAATAAAGTTAAGAAGCAGAGGCGCCTTCTGTTTTTGGACTGGCAAATCTAAAAGTTTCTTCAAATCCTTGCTGGGAACGAAGGATTGGCGAAAGTTTTTTGGTGGCTTAGGAACAGCTGCAAGAAAAGCAGACATTAAGAAATAGATAAAGTATGAAAGACTTTAAAAAAACAAGTAGGTATGAATGCAGGGCTCTTACCATTGCCCTCTACAAAGACTGATCGAGGGAGAGGGAAGAGATGGAGGTCTTCATCTGGGGCGAACTCCCAGTTCCCCGAAGTAATGAAATAATCATCCCTAGCTCCCTTGTTGGAGTCAGGGAGGTCGGCAACGATTTTGTATTCAGTGGACCTCGGCTTGAGGTAGTAAACGTAGTCGGTGTCTTTTTTGAGGCCACACATAGTGTAGCAATATTGGATGTCGGCTAAAGTGATCATAGCGTTTTCTTGTTTTTCTAAGGCTATGATACCATTGATGGTTCGAAAGGAATTGATGGAAAGTTGCATTGGATTCAACTTGTAATAATGAAGTATTTCACGAAAAAGGATGTTGAATGGGAGTCGAAGTCCACACTCAATAAAGGCTACCACAGGGAAAGGCATGGAGTCATCAATAGGCATGATAGAGTCATTATCCCCAGCCAACCTCAAATGGACGTCGATTGGGATTTCAAACTCTTGTCTAAAGAATTCTAGTTTGGATGGGGTGTTTACCCTATGTTTCCACATACCCATGGTATCGGCTTAATCGGAGAGGTTGGATTTCAGAAGATGTTTTTGAAAGGGTTATTGGGACCTCGGCAAACACTTAGGTAAATGTAGGTTTCAGTTTTTTCCTAAATTGTGAGTTCTACAGACAAATCCCAAACCTAAGTCTATGGAAACGACGATTGAAGGCACAAATCGGGAAAAGACACAAAAAACAGAAAACAAGAACAAGTTTCAGAATCAAGAACAAAGATGGACTATCGAGAACATAGTGAGTACAAGGGGTACAAGGTCAAGAACAGTGGCAAAAGTGCAAGAAAATGGTGAACAATGCGTGTATTCAAGACATGGGCAAGGGAAAAATCGTGGAATAAACACACTCAGATATGAAGATTCACAAATCGAATGTTTAAACAAAGCAGTAATGGCAACAAGTAGTAAAGAGCATCAGAGAATTGAAAACGAAAGAAACAGTGGCTTACCAGAAAAAGTGAAGCCGGTATGAAGATCGCCGAAGTCAAAGCGACGGTATAACAGAAATCCACGAAAAGCTTCACCAAGAAGGAGGAATGAAGGCAGTTGCAGTGCTTGAAGTCTGGAACAATGGCGGATTCGAGAGAAAAAAGTAAAAGAGAGAAAAAGCAAGAGTATCGAATGAAAAGTAAAGAAATGAAAGAGGAGGGAAAAGTTTTGTTAAAAACTTGAAACGGCGGCAAAAAATCATTAATGAAACCTAGAAGAACGTATACATCAGACGGCGCACGTGAGAAATAATTCAGCTTACAGGCGTGTCACAGGCACGATCCAATGAGGATAAGATGCGTGAATGAAGCGACTGAATAGTGATGCATGACAGCTCATACGAGTGAAGGAATTCACTAGAATTCTTGTTCTTTAAGGGAGGCATTTCGGCCTTAAACAATGATCTCGGCTAAAGTGATTTAAGTCGACGTACTGGAAGGAGGTACCGATATAGGTTCCATCACCTCAGAATGCCGAGGTAATAGAACCTAGGGGGCAGTTGTGGGGATATATTTTCTGAGTACCAGCACGTGGCAAGGTGACGCCGACGTGTCAGCTGAGGTGCCACGTGTCTTGGTTATAACGCCGAGGTGATCTCGGCAAGGCCAAGGTTATCTGTGAAAATATCGGAATCCGAGATAAGTGGATAAGGGACAAGAGTCCTAGAATGAGGAAAGACTTCAAGATGAATAAAGATAATGTTCTTAAGGAGTCTATCCTTATCTCGTGAGGAGTCCAAAGTAAGCACTGAATGTGAGTCCATAGAAGTCAGGCTTCTATCGGGACGAGGATTGAGTTAACTATAAAAGAGAGGCACCCCCGTGGGTCTAAGGTACACAATTAATATTCTGAACAGTGAGTTTAGCACTATTGATTATCTTTGAGAGATATACTGACTTGATCGTCGGAGTGCCCCCGGGTGGACGAACCACCGCTGGAATCTTCTCTTTCTGTTGCAGGTTAGCCAGGTGTCATCTATTCTGCCAATTCTCTCCAGCTAATCACTGAGTTGGCAGTGTGGTCGGGAAATCACCCACACAGTTAGGAATTAGATATATAGAGAGAATGGGCCCTTTTAATTTTGAATGGGCCTTTTAATTTTTTAATGGATCAATTTATTTTAAGTTAGTTTGGGCATTCTTTTATTTTTTTTTTGGACTTAAAACATATCTAATATATTATACTAAATATAATAGGAGCAGTCCCTTTTTTGGATCTATTTTAAGAATTAGATAGAGAGAGAATGTGCCCATTTAATTTTGAATGGGCCTTTTACTTTTTTAATAGATCAATTATTTTAAGTTAGTTTGGGCCTTATTTTATTTTAAGTTAGTTTGGGCCTTATTTTATTTTTTTTGGACTTAAAACATATCTAATATTATACTAAACTATAATAGACGGGGGCCCTTTTTTGGGTCTATTTTGAGGGGCTCTAAACCATGGCCTGGTGAGGCTATGCCTAGGGCTGGCCCTGAGTGCTATCACCCCAAAGCTATAAGCATCACACTTTTCAATCACAACCATGGTGTAGACAAGTTCTACACAAACAAAAAATCAATGAAATAAATCATAGACTTCACTTTCTCTTTAAATAAGTTAATGAAGTGCGATTCCTAAAGTGGTTTTATTTATCATGAATAATTGAGCTAGAGAAAAATAATTACTATTATCTAAACATTTTAGCTCAATTTTCCCACTTTATTTAAAATTAAAAATAATATTAATACCTATAAAGGAAAAAATACTTTTGCTACCTGGGGCAATATATCCATAAGTTCCTGCAATTATGGTTTGATTTGAAGAATTCAGATATAGCAATCTTGCAGTGCCAAAGTTGAAACAAAAGCCTCCAATTTAGAGTTCACTAGAATATTGTTGCTTAATATGTCTCGGTGAACAATAGGTGGATTGCAATCATGATGCAAGTAGGATAGAGCATATGCTGTTGCTTTAACAATCTTCAACCTTTGAGTCCATCCTAATTCAACATCTTCGGTATCAATCCTCAAGGCACAAAACAAACTTCCCCTTTCCATGTACTCGTACACCAAGAACATGCATCTGTTGTGCAAACAGAACCTTCACTATGTTTCAGTGCCATATATTAGTTAACATTTGCACCTCATTTTTGAAACTCTTGTCGAAAGCGGGCTCTTCTGCTTCCAAACGATGAAGTTTCTTCAAGGCAACTACTTAGCCACTTGGCAACTGAGCTCCGTACACGCTACCATAACCGCTAGTTCCGATGCAATGTCTGATGTCAAAGTCGTTTGTTGCTTTGATGATGTCTTCATATGCGATTCTACCATCATAATTCCATATCGAGCAAATATTTCCATTTGTCATTGCCGTTGTC
Organism: Camellia lanceoleosa; assembly: GCA_025200525.1. NCBI lineage: Eukaryota > Viridiplantae > Streptophyta > Magnoliopsida > Ericales > Theaceae > Camellia > Camellia lanceoleosa. The sequence continues at coordinate 211,584,546 of CM045758.1, forward strand.
TCACTTTGGCTTTTTGGGCCTTGTGACAACAAAAATATACACATGCAAGCAAGGCAAGGACAAACGTGTGGGAGAGAGACACGATGACAGTAAGCTCCAATACACACAATAATAATAATAGCTGCCTGGTATATTGACACTGCTATGAGTACAAAAACAGAATAAACAGAGGACAGTATCTTACTCATAATTGATCATGCCATGGATTTTGTTGCTGTAAAATAATAGAGGATCTATTTATGCAATGCATCCTCAGATCAAAACTCAAAAGGCTTTTGAACAATATTGTTGGTGTGGACTGTTGATCTTTTGTAGGTGTGGACCGTTGAGAGAGCAATTGAATGACTTTAAGCACAAATCCAAACCACCCAGATTCATCTACTTTTGGACACTCGGCTTTTGATTTATCACAAAAAAAGACTGAAAATTAATGTGCATAACGTCTTGTTGATGAATCTCGCAACTTTGATTGTTAAATAGAGATTAAAAAAATAAAATAAAAATAAAAAAATGAGAAGAAATAAATAAGAAAGACAAAAGCAAGGTTGTACACCACATGTATAGGACGGAAGATTCCAGTAGCTTAAGATAGGAAAATGTTGCAGGAAAAGCAATGTTTCGGTGCCATTTTCAACTTGTGCACCCCCATTTTATTTCTCATAACAACGTAGAAGACAGAAATTCTCAAGTTTAAATTGATTTTGACTATGTTGTCCAGACCTGTGGAGCCTACATAAGTCCTATTTCGATGATTCAAACTGTTTATTTGTAGTACCATTTATGTATCATCTATGGAAAAAATTAGGTCGATCCAATAATTATAATTTTTTCATTTTATTGCAATTGTCTCTAAAAAAAAATAGATGGTCTATTTAAAAAAAACACACTTGTGATCCATTTCTTCGTAGACAAATGCAACAAAATAAAAAGACTATGATTATTTGATCTATCTAATTTTTTTCATAAAATTCTAATTTTCATACTCAACATTTTCATTAAATTCCCAGTTTAGTTCCACTTTTAATTGTCCTAAAAAAAAGTAACATGTGGCATATATACCGATTTTAGTTAGTCTCATTAATATCATATAGATTAAAGGATAACATTACAATTTAACACAATTGAAAGTGAAGGGATTAAATTTTAATTAACCCTTTTTTAATGGGAGACTAACATGCATGATTAGATGACTAAAAATATTATTTTGGTAATGGAATTTAAATTAGAATTAGTTTTCCGTAAGGTTATCACAAGCTCCCCTTTTAATTGGTCTACGGAGTGCATGAAAAATTTCAAATGCACATATCATTATCCTTGAAATAACAAAAACATTAAAAAAATATATAAAATAAAAATCACATTCACCATGAAATGGCTGATTGCATACACAAATAAAATGATAAAGATTGAATAGAGTTAAATTAGTTCAAACGATAGAGATAAGATTATGAATTTAATTTAATTGTGATTGTAGGACCATGATGAGTTAACACGTAAGGTGATACATGAAAAGTGGTATAAAAAAATGGTACGTGTAGCATTATTGAAAAGATATTTTTGATACTCAACATTTCAAAAAAAAAAAAAATTCTTGATGGGAAATTCATGCATGGACTTTATTTCTTTATTCGTGTAAAATCCATTTCTGGATTCAATATCTGTTGTAGTGAAATCACACGAAAAGGTGTAGCTAAAGTCTTCTTGCAAACAAGCAACTCTTGAGATACAAATAACATTGTTGGACGAGATCTCGGCTCAGAATGCACGCATGCAAATCCCAATGCAGCAGCTAGCACAATGTTCCTTATAACCGTCGGATTAGTTGGATACGGAAGGCGTGAGTCTAAGACATCACTTAGCATTATATTTTGAGCAGACAACGATGCCAATGATGAGAGGAGTTCTCTTGGATGCTTTCCCATGATTGTTTCTAGTGCAACTACCCCAAAGCTATAAACTTCAGATTTTTTAGTCACAACCATAGTGTAGGCAAGTTCTGCACAAACAAAAAGATCAATGAAAGAAACCATATTTCTATTTAAAGAAGCTAATGAAGAGTGATTATGTGAAATATTTATCTATCACGAATAATTGAGTTTAAAAAAAAAAATTGTTAGTTACTTAAATTTAAACGTTTTTTTTTTCTTTAAAAAATAAAATACATATAAAGGAAAAAGTACTTTTGTTATTACCTGGGGCAATATATCCATAAGTGCCTGCAATTACTGTTTGATTCGATGAATCGGGATATAACAGCCTAGCGGTGCCAAAATCAGAGACACAAGCCTCCAATTCAGAGTTCAATAGAATGTTGTTGCTCGATATGTCTCGGTGAACAATAGGTGTGTTGCAATCATTATGAAAGTGGGATAGAGCACGTGCTATTGCTTTAATAATGTTTACCCTCTGAGTCCATCCTAATTCAACAGCTTCAACATCAATTCTCAAGGCACAAAACAAGCTTCCCCTTTCCAAATATTCATACACCAGGAACATGCATCTGTTGTGCAAACAAAATCCATAAAGCTTCACTATATTTCGATGTTGGATTTTAGTTAAGATTTGCACCTCATTCTTGAAACTCTTGTCAAAATTTGGATCCTCAGCTTCAAAACGATGAAGCTTCTTCAATGCAAATACCTTGTCACTAGGCAATTGTGCTCTATAAACGCTGCCATAACCACCTGTTCCTATGCAATATCTAATGTCAAAATCATTTGTTGCCGTGATGATGTCTTTGTAGCCAATTTTTCCATCATAATTCCAAATCGAGCACATATCCCCATTCTTAATCACTCTTGCCACACTTTGGTTGTTTTTAACCTTGGCCCGACGAAAGAACATAAATCCAATTAAGGCAAGAAAAATTGCAATAAGGGGAAGGGAAATGAAGAGAATAAGCAGGACTTCTTTCTTCTTTAGATGCGCATGTTGAGATTTATGTGGTATTTGACCCTCGAAAGCATTGTTTGACAAGTCAACAGATCCATGCCATCCGGTAAAACCAATGGGGATTTCACCAGAGATTATTGTGGGAGAGATTTAAGTACTCTAATGGCAAAGATGCTAATCCAGTTGGTATTGGTCCATTCAAATAGTTGCTACTCAATCCTAGGTACAACAAATTGCTGAGTTGTTCTAGCTTCTTAGGGAGAGGCTCGGTGAGCTGATTATGCGAGAGGTCTAGATGCGGAGCTGCATTGGTAAGTTGGAGGTTTAGTATGTGGCCTGAAAGTTGGTTCGATGACAAATCAAGCTCACTAAGGCTGGGCAAACCCTCAAGATCAGGTGGTACCATTCCGTCCATCTGATTTTCAGACTGATTAAGAGAGTAAAGATCTGTCAATCGATCTAGAGACAATGGAATCCGACCTGTGAGGAAGTTGCTGCTCAAGTCCAAGTAAGACAAGTGCGTCAAATGTCCTATTTCTAGGGGATGGAACCATTGAGTCGATTTGAAGAAAGATCTAAAATTGTCAAATCGATCAATTCACCCAAAAATGAAGAGATTGGACCACTAAGTATCTTATGACCCATATTAATCACTTGCAAATTCTTTAGTTTCCAAATCTCTTGAGGGATGGAGCCGCTAATTCTATTTGAAGAGAGATCTAGAAAGATCAAATTGGTCAATTGACCAAAAGATGAAGGGATTGGACCACTAAACATGTTATCATGCATAGAAATTTTTCGCAAATTCTTTAGCTTCCATATTACTGGAGGGATGGAACCATTGAATCGATTTGAAGAAAGATACAAAAAGATCAGATTGGTCAATTGACCAATATATGAAGGGATTGGACCACTAAGCATATTTAAGCTCATATCTAGGCTAACCAAATTTTTTAGCTTTCCTATTTCTGGAGGAATGGAACCATTGATATTATTTAAAGAGAGACCAAAAGAAGTCAAACTAGTTAATTGACTAATAGATGAAGGCATTGGACCATTAAGCATGTTATCTCCCATATCCAACTTAACCAAATTCTTTAATTTTCCTATTTCAGGAGGGATAGAACCACTTATATGATTTGTTCCCATATCCAACTTAACCAATTTCTTTAATTTTCCTATTTCAGGAGGGATAGAACCACTTATTTGATTTGTAGAGAGATCCAGAGAAGTCAAATTGGTTAATTTACTAATTGATGAAGGTATTGGACCACTTGAGCTGTTGGAACTCATATCCATCACAACCAAATTCTTCAAATTTCCTATTTCTGAAGGGATGGAATTGTTGAGTAGATTTGAATGGAGATCCAAAAAGATTAGATTGCTTAATTGACCAATACCTGAAGGAGTGGGACCACTGATTTGAGTACCAGATATGTAAAGTTCTACCAGTTGGGTGAGGTTTCCCAAGGTTAAGGAAGCACACCTTCAAGTTGAGAGTTGGAAGAGAGGTCTAGGGAGGTGAGCTTTGACAGAGAACCGATGTTGTCAGAGATGATTCCAGCTAAGAAACAATGGCTCAAATTTAGAAATTCAAGGTTTGGCAATGAAGTCCAATTCATGTATTCCAACTTTCTGGATAGATAAGTATAAGACAAGTGAAGGCCAATGCGAGTGACACTTCTTGCCTCATTACAAGTGATGCCTTCCAACTCGCAGTGATTTGCGGAAGAGATGTTTCCGCTCCACCAACCACTAATCCGTAGAGCTTTTGCTTCCATTGACAGTGAAAACGATGATGGTTTTGCAGATGCTGGCACTATAATAATTACAGTTGCCACGAGTACAACATAATAAACAATGAGAGCATGTATGCAGTGTAATCCTCAGATCAAAAACTCAGGAGGCCTTTTAAATTTATTTTTGTTGACGACATCTTGATCCCAAGGCATAGGGAGTCAAGCTAGCAGAGTTATTGGATCACAAATATATATGTATGAACCTTCGTTCTACCTTCGTGAATGATGAAATCAGTGCTTGAGCCGTTGAATCAATTAGGCAGATCCAATAGTCCAGATTCATCGGCCTTTGGACTCGGCTTTTGATTTATCAACAAATTAAAAACAAAAACAAAAATAAAAACAAAAACAAAAAATGACAGAATTTGTGCATAACGTGATATTGACGATTCTCTCAAGCAAGCAGTCTGCTTATGTAGGGTAGGAGGTGGAATATTGCCTCCAATCCATTGTTGTTTGGACTTCTTTGATCCAGGCCCGGCTTTGAGATTTCCGGAGCCCAAAGTCAATAATCAACTAATAAATTTTTGGGGTCCTTTACATTTGTTTTTCATTGAATGAATGAAAAAAAAAAAATGAAGATAAAAGACAAAAAATTTGTGTCAAAATCACAAAAAATAATTAGTATTACATTACAACAATTAATAAGTATTGCTTGATTCTCGCTCTTCTTGCATTTTTAGAAGCAAATAAATCAATTATACTTGCATAATCTAGTTTTTTGAAAAATCATTTTCAATGGATAACAATGCTAATTATTTTAAATGGACCTTTCAATTTTTTAATGGGTCAATTTATTTTAAGTTAGTTTGGGTCTTCCTTATTTTTTTTTTTTTGGATTTAAAATATACCTAATATATTACAATAAACTATAATAGGAGGACCCTTTTTTGGGTCTATTTTCAATGGATAACAATGTTAATTTTTTTGAATGGGCCTTTCAATTTTTTAATGGGTCAATTTATTTTAAGTTAGTTTGGACAATCTTTAAATTTTTTTTTAAACTTAAAACACACCTAATATATTACACTAAACCATAATAGAGGGGGCCTTTTTTTTTAGTCTATTTTGAGGGACCCTAGGCCATGGCCTTGTTGGCCCATGCCCAAGGCCGGCACTGCTTTGATCCATTACAAGTCCCGTTTTAAGGATTCGAATTGTTTATATTTTCAAATACTTTGTATATATGTTTTATATAAAAAAATTAAATCAATCTAATAATCGTAACATATTTAATTTATTGTGTTTGTCATTAAAAATAAATAAATTTAAAACTTAACTATATATATGTAACAAAGTAGCTATTATTTTTCATGTCATTTGAATTTTCATAGTTAGGATGATCCCTTTTTTTTTTCTTTTTTTTTTTAACTTTTTATTTAAAATTTAACGTGACACAATTACAATTATACTATGTAATGAATACAACATTACTAAAATGAAATGGGTCCCGTGTTATCAAAATCAATGCTTGGATGTCTAGAGTATTTTTTTTTTTAAAGGGTAAATTAAACTTACACTCTTGCGATTTGAATTTAATATATATCACCTTCTGAAGTTTGAGAAATTAAACTAATTCCTCTGTCATTGTAACTATTTAAACGAAATAAAAATATTAAACTCATGTACTTTCTCTTTTCTTACTTTGCTTTATTTCTTTTCTTCTTTTTTTTTCCCTTTCATTTGCTTTACTTTTTTTTTTTTTTTTTTTTTGCAATATAGTTTCCTCTATTTTTCTTAGGAGTTGTTGCTTTTTATATAAATAAGGAGATTTGTGAAATGAGACTATTAATAACCACAAGGGTAATTTAAGCAAGCCTCAAAGGATGTCAGTGTAATTTACACAATTAAAAAATAGTGTATACACACAAAAAAAAAACACAAACATCTATATTATAACCAACTATTTAATTATGAATAATTATCTACTCATTGTTACCTATATTATATCATTGCAAAATATATTATATATTATTTCTGTGATATCTTATATATGTCAATGTCTACATATATGAATATATAAAAAAAAAATATAAATGTAAATTTATATATATTGATGTATTCATATATTGCCTGTAACGCCCTCAAAATAATAACATTAAAGGTGACTCATTTGCGGAATAAACATAAGTTCATATATCAGAGTTTACAATTTAGCAAGCAATTAAATGCCCTATAGGCTTACATGTTTCCAAGACCTTGCTTGGTTACACAAATAGAGTCTTGCTCATTACATATTAAGCCCTTGGCTTTACAAACAAAATACATGCACACAATAAGCGCACACAATAAGCAAATTAAGGAAACTCTTGCTCCCCAATGATCCACCCTTGCTATTGCCTTGGTGGTAACGTTCCATCTCAGACCAAAATGATGTTCTCAGATAGGGTGAGCTAATGTACAAAGAGAAATACACTAAACCAGCTATGAACAATGACTAAAAGATTAGCAGTTGATAGATGGTCATCACTGTTTCATTCCCTTAGGTCACATTACTGTTTCATGACATACAAGTCCATAGTATTCTTCAATTTCCCATTTCTCATTCATTTCTCAATTTAATCCATGGCTCAGAACCTGGCCAAGCAACATTATACACTCTTCCGTTTCACAATAGATAAGCATATTAGCTATATCAATACATCGACGGATATGCATTCAAGCTATATCAACACTTCCATATATCACATTTCCAAAGACAAGCATATGAGCTATGTCAACACATCATTAGATAAGCATATGAGCTATATCGATACATCAACAGATAAACATAAAAGCTATATCAACACCTCCATATATCACACTTCCATATATCACACTTCCAAAGACAAGCATATGAGCTGTGTCAACACATTATTAGATAAGCATATGAGCTGTATCTATGGAGTCCATCCCCTATCTCCTCCCAATCAATATCCGGTCTAGAGGTCCATCCCCTATCTTCCCCTAGACCGCATCCGGTTTAGAGGTCCATCCCCTATCTTCCCCTAAACCGTGGAGTACATCCCCTATCTCCTCCAACACAACATAATGCATATAAACAATTATTATACACATTACCAATAAATACATACAGTTAATGTATTCGTTCAACAGTCATATTCAATGGCTTATTTCCTTGATTAGTTTTCATTTGCCTAATCATCATACATTGTCTACAACAATCACGACTGTAGCAAGCCCGCGAGGGACCTCGCTACAGTTCGGACTCGATTTTGTCACGGTTCTCGATCTTGAACCAAAGAGTCCAAATCCGGCAAATCGTTTTGAAGGAAAACAGATTTTTTGAAAGAAGTGCCAAACATGGATCGCTGCGGATAATGAGTCGCCACCTAAATATTTTAAAATGGGAAATTTAGGAAACCCTGACTCGGTGCCGAAAGGCCACGTGTCCGTCATCACCAAAGTTGGTTCGGGAACTTGGGTACGATTAGGGAAGGTCACATCGTGAGCACCCTTCGCCGTCAAAGACCGGCCTCTACTAACCATGATATCTGTCTTTGAAAACATTGTGAGTTCTTATTCCGGTTATTAGCCTAGGTTACTATGTGATGCGCACAGCATACAAGTATAGACTGACTCGCCTGAATTGGAACTAAACATTTCATGTTTGTTTGTTTGGAAAATGGTTTGATAGTGCTACTCGAAAGCAGGCTAAGACGCGGATTTGCCATCCTCATGTGGGCTTAGAAAATATGATTTTGCCACTATCTAGTGGGCTTAAAACAAGCATTTGATGAATTGTCCCAATTCAAGTAACTCAACCTCCACCCACAGGCATTCAAGGCAGTTATATCACATAAGCACATAGCCTCATAGTAAGCATGCTATTCATGGCAACACTCACACGCATGCAAGGATGCTAAAGCATAAAACTTGCCGAGTACTCCAAGCTAAAACAAAAACTCATTAGAAATCCGTGCATGGACCTAAGCATACTGAAATGCCTAATGCAACACATGCAAAGATACAAACTATAGCAGGCTCGGCTATTCTAAACATGGCATATGGAATGCTACAACTAACACGTATTCAATTTGGAATTGAAATACAAATGCAGTTTGTATGATGCGCCGAGCCCGGTGCATGCAAAACAGATGAATGATGCAAACATGTCATTACATCAGATGCTAATTGAAATATGCCCTATATCTAACCATCGTAAGCGGGTAAATAAAAGGGAAGAAAGACGTGGGGTTGGAAGACATACATCACACGCACGCACACTTATTACAATTATGCCCTCGCGCAGAGGGTCCGAATAAATAATACAGTCCGAAATAAAAGAATAATACAGTTTGAATAAATATACAAATTTCTAATTAATTGACAAATTAAATAAGAAAAACTGGCATGCAAGCCAGGGACCGCCTTGACTCCGCTCCGGATAATGGGATGATGCATGTTTGGGCTGCCTTGGCGCGGAAATCCACTGGGATGCCCCAATTAGCCTCTGTTTGCAACGTTTCTCGAAATGCGTGCCATACTCCGAAAAGCTACTGATTCTTGATTTTGCTGCAACAGAGAGCAGGAAAGGAGCATAGCAATGTATTTCACAAATATATGCATGCCTCGATCCTCGTGCCACCAATCACGCATACCGATGCATGATGGCCGAGGAATCGGATTGCACAATTCAATATAGGATGAATGCAGATGAATTCTACAACAAAACCTAACTCCATCATGGGTAATTCGGAGTGTCGGTGACTTGGGAATTGAGACCCGCCCACACTGAGTAACGGAACGTGCCTCGCTTCGTGTCTGCTAACTCCTATCCCGAACATGATGCAATATGCATGATATGCATGAAATGCAATCCTAACATACACAATGCTATGAAAATGAGATGCCTCGAAATATGTGCACACAGGCACGCAAATCGAGGAAATGCATGAATGCAATCTAAGATACAACCTAATATGCACTATGCTGATGAAAACAAGATGCCTTGAAATACGTGCACGCGGGCACGCAAATCGAGGAAATGCATGAATGCAATCTAAGATACAACCTAGTATGCACAATGCGGATGAAAACGAGATGCCTCGAAATACGTGCACACGGGCACACAAATCGAGGAAATGCATGAATGCAATCTAAGATACAACCTAGTATGCACAATGCGAATGAAAACGAGGATGCCTCGAAATGCGTGCACACGGGCACACAAACCGAGGAACTGACACACGTGATGTAATGAGACTAAAATGGCATGACAATGCGAAATGGGCTTATACCAACATGAGAGAGTCTCAGTCACTCTCACATAGGAGGTCAATGGATGAAAATGAAGTGCCTCGAAATGCGTGCACACGGGCACGCAAACCGAGGCAGTGGCATACTCGATGCAATGATGCTAAAATGAGATATGGGATGCAAAATGGACTTACACTAACATGAGTGAGCCTCAGCCACACTCACATAAGAGGTCGTAATGATAAAAATGAGGTGTCTCGAAATGCGTGCCCGTGGACACGCAAACCGAGGCAATGATAGAGAAGCATGAAAATACAAATTGGGCTTACACTAACATGAGAGGGCCTCAGCCGCACTCACATAAGATGCCGTAAGATGAAAATGAAGCGCCTCGAAATGCGTGCCCACGGGCACGCAAACCGAGGCATGGCATACAGGCATGAAATGGCATGCGCATGAGATGCGATATATGGCATATGGAAAATGCAAATTTCAGCAGCTAAAATGATGCACAAATAGCCCCCGAATTATGACAAAATTACACTCGATGCCCGAAATGCAATGCAAAGCACCCGAAATGGCCTACAACCCTACTAAATATGCACAATATGGACATAACATGTATAACAGTAGCAAGGCAGCCCATAAACTAACATTTTTTTAGTATAAAGCAAAACCAAACAATGATCACAAGTATGGTAAAAATAGCTTGCAAAAATGGGGGAAAAGAGGAGAATTACAAAGCAAGTGGTATCTAAAATGCTCAAACTAAAAAATACAGTTCTACAACATTAAAGAGGGGCCAAAAATATGCACATTTACAAGAGATGACATCCCCCAAAACAGCATGTAGATAGGCTAAACATAGCATGCAAAATAATGAGCCAACAAAGGCTATAACATGAGGTATCAAAAGGATGCACCAAACAGCCTAAGACCCTTAACAAAACATGAAGAATGGGTCATTTTAAGACACTTTCTAAGCCTGATGAAGGCTGAAAACAGAAGCCAAGCAGGCCTAACAAAGCATGCAAAATAATGAACCAAAGATGGAGTACAACATGAAGTACCAAAAGAAATTACCAAATGGCCTAAGACCCTTAACAAAACATGAAGAATGGACCAAAATAAGGCTCTTTTCAAGCCTGACGAAGGCCGGAAACAGAATTTAAGCAAGCCTAACAAAGCATGCAAAATAATGAACCAAAGATGGAGTACAACATGAAGTACCAAAATCATGCATCAAATGGCCTAAGACCCTTAACAAAACATGAATAATGGGCCAAAATAAGACACTTTCTAAGCCTGATGAAGGCCGGAAACAGAAGTTAAGCAAGCCTAACAAAGCATGCAAAATAATGAACCAAATAGGGGCTATAAAGAGAGGTCATGCATGGAAGCACCAAACAACCTAAGACCCTTAACAAAACATGTAGAGGGGATCATTTTAAGACTATTTTCAGGCCTGAGCATGGCCAAAAACAGAACAAAGAAAGGCTTAACAAAGCATGCAAAATTACGGAAAATATGAGAGATTATGAAACAAGTGCATGATAGAGTTACCAAACATGGTTGAGCCCTTCTTAAATGTTGAAGAGGGGCTCAAAATAAGCCTAAAACCAGTAGGGGTCGGAGCCCAAAACCACAAGCAAATAGGGTAGAAAAATGATACAAAAAGGTGCTAAAAAAAGAGGGAAAAGGGACTCACCCTTGAAGACCACTTCTTTTGTTGCTTCTTGGACCAAATTTGTTGCTTCTTAGCCTCTGAAAAACCTTCCTTGCTGCTGGAAATGGTATGGTGATGGTGATGCTAGGTGTTGATGAACAAAATGGTGCCAAGACTTGGATGTTTGAAGCTTTTTAGAAGAGAGGAATGGAGGAGATGTATATGCAAGGCTCAAAGGATTTTTTTTTAACCCTTAAACTAGCTGGTGGCCCCTGGTTTTTATGGCCAAGAAAGGGGTCAAAAAGGAGGGCAAAAGGGAGTGGAAAATACACCCAAGCATTCCCTCTAAAGATTTTTTTCAAATCTAGATATTTTGCTCTAAAGATCTTTCCCCAAATCTAGATATTTTGAGAGCAACTAATGCATATCTGGAATACACTCAAATAGAGGAATAGGGCCGGCCAACTCATAGGGGCAAAATCGTCATTTCACAAAAGGGGTGGCTGGCCAGCTAGATAAAAAAACTGCCGAGAAGACCATTGGCTGGTGGGTTCTAGGGAAGTCCAAAAATGTCCATTCAAGTGTCCAAATTGAAGCCCCAGAAGTTAGATTTCCAATGCCGCAAACCTTGCATCAAAATTCCTCCTGTAGAAAAAGTTATGCCAGTTTCCGTAAAGCCGCGCAGATTCAGTCCAACCGGACTTCAACCAACCATATCTCCTCCCCCCGGATTTGGACTTAGAAGATTCTTGAATGAAAAATGAAGCCCCGGAAGTAAGCTTGCCAATGGTGGTGGCCTCATATTTTAATTCCTCTTGTGCAAAGAGTTACGCTTATTTCGGTGAAGCCGCGCAGACTTTTCTCCTTCCCGGATTCATGCTGAACCACTTTTGACCAAGCAGATAACGGTTCTTGAGACAATTCCTGGCCTCCCACCCTCCAGTGATCTTCCTGGTGCTAAAACAGAGGTACCTGCTAAAATTGAACAAAAACTAATGCAAAACGAAAGCTCGGGGACCAAAACCGCGCGGTTCGGGGTCCCGACCCGAAAATGGGCCGTGAGCACCGAAAGTGGCGTTCGGCCACGAAGTGGGTATCAGAGGCCCCAGTGTCCCTCGGAATGATAAAACTGAGGTACCTGCCAAAATTAAACAAAAACCGATGCAAAATGAATGCTCGGGGCCTAAACTGCGCGGTTCGGGGTCCCGAAAATAGGCTGTAAGCACCGAGAGTGACGTACGGCCACGAAGTGGGCATCAAAGGCCCCAGTGTTCCTCAGAATGATAAAACATAGGCACTTGCCAAAAACCGGAGAAATCGGAGATGGTTGGGCGGTCCCGAACCGAGGCACACGGCCTGACGGTCCCGAAACCGGAACTGCTCGAACGGCAAAATGGCTCACGGCCACTAAAAGTAGCCCACGGCCACCGAGAGATAGTCTACGGACCACTCCTTCCTCAGAAAGAAAACAGAGAAAACCACCGTTCGCAAACCGAGACAAGGCATGTATCGAAGTTCGAGAGGCAGGCGCACGCCGCAACTCGAGACTTCAACGAGCGAGCAAGGTGTAACATCACCGAGCACTCAATCGGTGACGTCTGAGTCTTAAGGCCGGTCAAAAATGGGGTGTCTACAACGACTATCCTCCACCGATAGCCCCAAGCAGTTATTTCTAAACAGAAAATAAATGCACAAATAGATACATATATCAACATTTCAATTTGGTGAGCGATAAATAATTCAACTCCACCCTTTAATTCCATACGATCCCTATCTCAACATTCCCAATTCTTCGATCCCTCATTTCTCATAATTAATTATACCAATTAATTAACCAATGTAATTAGGGCATTTTCCATAATTAACATTACAACCCTTAAGGTTCCATTTTCATCAATGTTTCAAGGTTAATTCCATTTCTCCATGCCAAACATGCATATAGGTTTAATATATTTAAAACCCCAAACTTTTGTAAAATTACACAAAAGGCCCAAACTTCCTCAAGAATTACACAACAATTTCCAACATATCAAAATACCAAAATTTAAAGACAAAGCTCATAGAGAGGAGTAGGTTATCCCTACCTCAAATGTTGACACCCAACGAAGAAGATGAAGAAAATGAAAATGCTCCAAATCACAAATTTCTTGGATCAAAAGATAGCCCTCGACGATCAACAACTTTTTTGTAAAGGCCCAAGGTGAGGAAACAACTCTTACTAGATCAATCCCTAGAGAGAAGGCAAGGATATAGAGAGAGAAGCTCAACAATGGTGTTTTTGGAAAAGTATGAGGGAGAAGAGAATGTGAAAAAGTGATTTGAAAAGCCAAAACACGGAGCCTTAAACCAGTCGCCCCGCTCGAGCGCCCAAACCCCCGCCCGGGCGGCACTCAGACTTTCCGCCGGCGGCCAATCTCGCTGAGCGGATCGACTCAAAGACTTTTGCAGACAGGTTCGCCGAAGCGCCAAACCCGCTCGAGCGGACAAGAAACAAAAGCTCCCCGCTCGAGCGGACAGGCCAAAATCTGGGCAACTTGACTTGGCTCCTAAGCTCAACCAACCTGTCCCAAACCTGCCCAACACATCCTATAACTCAACTACAAGGTAGGAAAGGATGTAAACAAGATAATAACCAACCACAAACACCCACGGACACACGTCCGGATCACTGTACAACAAGAGGAAAACCGGGATCGCTATATTGCCAATCCGTAATACTATATTATCATCGAATACTTTAATTTTCTAACATGTATCGCTTTAGTAATATATGTTTGTTAGGAAAAAACTAGTAGAATTGTGTATTATTCTCCTATCAACTTATGTTTAATACATATATATATATATATATATGTCATACAAATAAGTGTCCACAACAAACACTTTCAATAACAAATTAAGATTTTGTAAAACACTTCCATCACGACAATAATTGTACTTTTTTTTTTCCTTCACAGAAAAAATCACATTATTGAGGGTAAATGTATTTTGAAATTCATAACAATATGATATCGCCTTAAACTTTTACTCATTCAAACATTTTTTTATTACAATGAGTTATAATGGTGAGTAAGAAAGAAAACAAGATAGTGAAATAAAAATTACAGAAGATTTATTGTAACATGCACTCGAAGCAAAGTTAGATAAGTTGAAACAGTAATTTTGTCTTATCTATTGTGAAGTTCAAGAAAAATAATGTACCTCATGTACATATTTTAGTCAAATTACAAGGAAAAAAAAAATCAAATGATACCCAAACATTATTGCTAAGTAAGTATATCAAATAAAAAGTTTCGATCAATTTTTATTATATACTGATTACTAATAGACGACATAATAAATTATGTAACTTGATAATTTCATGAAAGTGACCATGCAAACACCTATAAATATAGATTTAGAAATATCGTGAAAACAATTATGAATTTCCTATATCGATCAAAATATTAAGGTGCAATATCATTCTATTTTTTTTTAAAAAAAAAATTATTTCATATTTTCTACATAAATGAAAATATACTAATGACTAATATTATATTTTTTATCATGTAAGATATTTGTGGCAAATGAAACGAGACTCAACAACTCTTGATGTATAAAAATATATTACATATTAATATTAATACATTATTACACCAATAATATACAAATAATATGCAATGGTGAATTCAATGAATTTGCATTATGAGATGAACTATTAAACAAAATTATGTAATTGTGCAATTAATTTCATACATTCGATTGTATTATAGGTACGGATTATGAAAAATTGAAGTGAAAAATTGAAAGAAAAAAATTTGTGTAACATTATGTATTTAAAGGACTTGCTTATTATTTATTGTTTAAGATAAGATTGTAATATGAACAATCTATCTATAAATTAATATTTATATTTATAAAATTTCTTATTTATCATTTAAATTCTTCAACTGAGTATGTATTCATTTCTTACTTTAGTTATATTTTAAATACAAATTAATTCATCCATGTAAATCTTCATATTTTATATACATAATAGGAAAATACTTCGTAGCTCGAAAAACACTTGGCTCGAATACCTAAACTAACGTCGTTTTGGTTTTTTTTTTTTCCAATTTTTTCTTTCTCATTTACAGAGAGGGGGAATAGATTTGAAACGGATAGATCAATTTTTTCTCTGAAACCGATAGAAGAAAGAGAGAAGAGGCGAGAGAGAGAAGGAGAAAAGATGGAGAGAAGGAGGAGGAAGAGGATGAGGAGAAAAAAAAAGATAGAGAGAAGAAGAAAGAGAAGAAGAAAAACAGAGAGGGAGAATAGATCTGTATACACACAGAGGAGACTCTTTTTCTCTTTTGCTCTTGTGTGTGTCTGTGTGTTAGGAGGGAGTGGACTAGCTTTTCTCTTACTCACTTTCTCTCTAGATAATTACATTAACACCTCTTGAATTTGGTCTAATTATATCTTATTTTTTAACATTTTGAAAATTATATTTTTACTCCTGTGATTAATAGTCTTATTTCACAAATCTCACTGCCTATATAAAAGGTAACAACTCTTAATAGAAAAATAGAGAAAATTACATTGAAAAAAAGGGGGGGGGGAAGAAGGAAGTAAAGCCAAGCAAGAAAAGAAAAAGTGCGTGAGTTCAATATCTTCATTTCGTCTAAATAATTACAATGACAAGGGAGTTAGTGTAATTTCTCAAAATATGTATTAAACCCAAACATCAGGGGATGTATGTGTAATTTACCCTTTTTAATTAGATTATTAAATTCACATAAAAATTAAAAGGAATTTGTGAATAATTTGTGTAAAATTAGATATTAGTGAAGAAAAATTTTAAAAAAGAGAAGTTTGCAGTATTTGATTTGGTTTGTTTTTTCAAACTTTTGTTTTGAAATTTTTGATTTTGATTTTTTATCTTTGACACTGTTTTTTTTTTAATAACCCTTTTATTTTCTTTTTAGATTCACTTAATTTAATAATTATTTTTTTATTTTTTTATTTTGCTTTTAGATTTAGATTCACTTAATCTAAATACACTTAGAAAATAATTTGTTGTGTATTCTTTTTGAACAAAAATATTGATATTAAATAATAATAATAATAAAATATAATAATAAAAAATTAGTACATGTTCGAAATTATAAATATTTTTATCAATGTTTTACTTTTTAATTCTATTTAGATTATTAGATATTAGATATTCATGTAAAAATATAATTTAAATATAAAATATGAAGAAATTTCAATATTAATCATCAAAACTGAGAAAATATGAAAAATAAACAACAAAAATATGAAAAATCAAAAACTGAAAAACAGATTTAAAAAATGAAACTAACGAAAGTGGTTCTTATTTAAAATTTTAACATCATACTTTGGTTATTAAAGTACCATGTAAAATATTACAGTTCAGAAATCTAATCTAAACAAAAAGAAAGTGCATAAAGATAACCTGCAAATTTTTGAGATGCAGCACAAATCTCTATTTTAAAAATTAATGTGCTTTCCTCTGTCTAATTTGAATAGATTATAACTTTAAGATTCAACCAAAATTATTCACATCGATTTGATCTATGATAGACAATTGTAAATATTATATATATCAGTATAGAAGCAGACACAGAAAATAAGAAAGAGTAATTCTTCAATTATTGTCAATGTAAAAAATAAGGGGGACTTACATGTAGGTCCTAATAGGTTGACTTATTATTCAATAGGTCTTGTGAGAATTAATGACATTTTTCATCAAATATTATTAAAAAAAGTCATTAATCGTTATTTTCAGCGATAATTTAAAAATTGTTACAAAAAATATCGCTAATTATAAGTTTTAGCAGCAGTTTTAAAAAAATCGTCACAAAAAAAAAAAGTCATTAATTTTTAACTTTCAGCGATTGAAAAATTCATCACAGAAAAATGTCACTAATAAGTTTTAGTGACAACTCATAAGATCCATGATAAAAAAAAATAATAATAAAAAAAAAGAGTCACTAATTGTCAATTTTTAGCAATATATGCAAAAAATCATCACAAAAAATTATTTTTAACTATGATTTTGTTAGGACTTATTTTCTATAAGACTTGATGGAAATTAAATTAAACTATTAGGACCTATTGGTGGTTTAGACGGGTTTTTATTTTTTTATAAGAAAGGAGATGATTTGTTTATGTGTGTATATATATATATATATAGGACTCTTTAAAGTAAATATATCATTTTTGAGTGTTCAACTCTAAAAATAAAAAGATGGTCGATTTATATAAGACTTTTCATGACTTTTAGAAAACATAATAGATTTGAGGAACCTGGAGGTGCTGTTGTGAGCCCGTGGAGTTTTTTTCGAGTCTTTTTTGATGATTTGAACTGTTCATATTGTAGGGTTTGTTGAATAGATCATCCATGTAGAAAATCAAATTAATTGGAAATCTATAACTTTATAACAAGAACACATTTGTTTTTTAAAAAAAATAAACGGTTGACATTATCTTGATAATTTTTGTAAAATAATTTGAATCTGATCATGGGGTTACGGATTTCTGATTAACTTGATTTTTTGTATGGATAATATACTCAACGAACCCTACAATATGACGGTTTAGATCATCAAAAAAGATTTGGAAAAAGCCCCCACAGGCTCACAACAAATCGCTGTTGTAACTTAGTCATAGTAGCAGCCCCAGGTCCAGATTGAAGAGGGTAAATTGAAATTTAAAAAAAAGTAGAAAACATAATAGGTTATTCACACTTTTAAAATAATAATAATAATAGTAATAGATTTATAGACTAATAAAAAATATATGAATTTAATTATTAATATTTATAAAATTTATCATTGATTTGTTTTTTTTTTTTTTAAATGCACTGACTTGTAATTCTACCTAAATTATTTTGTTTTTGACAACAACATCACCATGTGTTTGTGATGGGTCAGAATTAATCTAAATGATATGAAAATATAAAAATAAATAATATAAAATATAAATTTTAATGTAATGAAAATCACAATATTATTTTATTATTCATATAATTAATGAATTATAAAACTTTAAAACAACTAAATTTATAAAGTTTACAAAAAAAAAAATCATTCAAAATTCTACTCCAACCCCAAAGACGGGCACACATAACCATCACATTAATTTGGACATGTTGCATTTCATTTTATTGAAGTACGCTCATCCATCCACATTTTCAAAAATTTCATGCCTCACTCTCTGTTGATATTTTCTTTCTTTATTCTCGTTTCTGGTATTTATATTTTTTAATAAGGTAAATTATTCTCGTGGTTAGTATGCGTATAAAGGCTTAAAAATAAACAATTTTTAAATTGTTAAAAAAAGAACCTAACTCGTTATTAGAAGATCCCAACCTTCCTGGCAATGGAAGTGGAACAGGCAGACAAGACTGAAATTCTAAAATAATTATCACTCCTAAATTCACACATAATGGCGTGATGGGAGTTGTAGCATAGGTGTTTGATTTTTTTTCCACCAAAAAATGGGAAACCAACCATCCGGAGCACCAAACGACCCATATGCCTCTCCATATCACCAGAATTATCCTCACCGCTCACCAAAATCAATTATCAGACAACCAGAACATTGAGTTCATGTGCATCATTTTTTGGGGTTCTCAAGATCTAGAGGGGAACATTCTTATTCATTGTGGCACAGGCTTGCTGCAGGGAAAATATAAGAAACTTTTTAGCAGTTGAGGCTTCAACACCATATGTTCGCAACTTGAAAAAAAAATGCGAAATTTATTTGATGATATATTTAATGTTTGTGCCGTCATTGAAAACCACATCTTTTTCACTCTCCTATGCAAAAATAACTTGAAAACAAATAAGGGTCCGTTTGGTTAGGGTTTCAAATTATAGTTCACCTATTGATTTGAGTGTATTGTTTGTTTTGAGCTTTTAAATCATAATTCTACACCAATTTCTCAAAACTCAATTCAAAACATAATCATTATTTTTCAAAACTCATACCCAAACACATAATTCAAAACTCAATTCAAATCAATATTTTAAATATTTTAATATTTTAAAAATATTTTAATTTTGTTAAGATTTTAAATATTTTAATATTTAAATATGTTACGATTTTTTTAATTTTTTGAATCTTTTTAAATATTTTAATTTTAAAATATTACGATTTTATCTTTTTAAATTTTAAAATATTTTATAAAAATAAATTCAAACTCTATTTTATAAAAATATTTTTAAATATTTTAATTTTTTTGTTATGTATTTGGTTACGATTTGAGTGTAGAGTTGTGAAAATAGTATGGAGTTTCGAGTTATGTGTTTGATTATGAGTTTTAAAAATAATTTCTTAATTGAATTTTGTTTTATGTGTTTGGTTACGATTTGAGTATAGAGTTGTTTTTAAATTTAAAATATTAACATTTTAAATTATTTAAATTTTTTGAATATTTAAATTATTTAAATTTTTACGATTTAAATTTTTTGAATATTTATTTTAATTTTTTACTTATTAAATTTTTTAGATTATTTAAATTATTTAAATATTTATGATTTAAATTTTTTGAATATTTATTTTGAAAAAAAATTATTTCCTTTGTAGTATTTTCAATTAAAAAATTGATTAATGTTATTTTTTGTTAAATTTTTAATTGAATTTTAAAAAGAGTTTGGTTATGAGTGTTGATCAGAATTTTTAATAGTGTCAAAGTATTGTGCTTTGTTATGAGTTATAACAATTTGAATTAAGTTTTGAAAACTCTTTCTAAAACTCCTAACCAAACAAATTTTCTTACCTCACATGTCAAATCAAACTTTCAAAACTCAATTCAAAACTTAATTTAACAAAAATCATAACCAAACAAATTTTCTACACTCAAATCATAATTTCACAGCTCACAAACTCAAAATACAACTCATACTCTCAAATCATATATACAAAACTCTATCAAACGCAACCTAAAACTTTCAATTAAAACCCACACAAATTGACCGAGTAATCGACCCGTAAATACTTCAAGTTGATCTTTCTTAAAAAATAAAAAAATCATGGTTCATAATATTATTTATTTTGTCAAAGGTCTTTCTTTTTAAGTTTAAATTATGTTATTTTTTGTGAGATTTGAAGAAAATATAATAATTTTTGTAGGTTTTTTTTTCTGATTACACTAATCATCTTTCTAATAAAATTTACAAACCAAAATTAATATAAAATAGTATAAAAATAAAAGATACGCAAGATAAAATATACATTTTAATATAAATAAATGATAATATTATTTTTTTTATACGACTAACAGATTTATGATAAAAAAATTAATAAATGTTATATGAATCCAAATTTTAAAGAAATTCAATGTCAAATTTGTAAAATTTATTATTCTTTTTTCAAATTTTAAGAAAAATGTAATTTATCCTTTTTTTTTATTTATAATTATTTGTAATCTTCTACCTTTTTTAACCCGGATCCACGACTAGTTGCGTAGCTTAAGGTCAAAACTCATCATCGATGATAGGTTAGGGATTTTGAGGGGGTAATTATTCAGTAATTTTGAAGTATGAAGACTTGATATTTTATAATATTATGATTAGTGAAGAATGTAGGTAATAATATTATGATCGGTGAAGAATGTGGATGATCAATGGAAAAGGTAGACAAATATTGTGTTAAGTGATTAGAAAAAATATGTTGAATGATAATTGATTAAGGAATAGAATCCTCCAGAAATATTCAATAATTTCTCTTTTGAAGGTAAGTGCAATGATTTATTTTTATTTTCGTAAACTCTTCACTTAATTGAATCTCTTTTGCTGGTAATTTCATTTTAATGTATTGAATGTATGTGTATGTGCATATAAATATAGACTCACATGAGAAAGTGCAATTTTGGCTTCCAATGTAGACCTTATCGATAAATTAACGATAAAGCCCAAGTGTTGTAGCGATCTGTGACTGGGAAAATCTATTGTCGCCATTCCGAAAACTAACAAATTGGTCCAAATTTTCTGTATATCCTGAGGTCAAGTGATACGGAGAAATCAATTCAAAAATCGATATATATTTTTGTTTTTTTTTGAAACCCTTAAAAGATTTTAAACAATATATGTTGTTTGACGATACGTGTGCTTATAAATGTTTATGAAAAATGTTGCAGATTGTGATGAATGATGCAATTTGAGGAATTGGGCTCTTTTTGTAAAATCCGAGAATGGTGTTAGTGTTGGCAATTGGGAATCTTCACATCCCACACGGAGCACCAGATTTGCCTCTTAAGTTCAAATCCATGCTTGTTCCTGGCAAGATTCAGCATATTATTTGCACTGTATCAATGTAATTCTGTTTTCTCATGATTTTTTTTTTCTTTTCTTTTCTTTTCTGGGTTACTTGCTGATTTCCCTTATGTTAATTTTATTAATTTAATCTGCTTCGAGTTATGGTGCTTCCTTGTCATATACATAATGATGTTGGAAATTAGTCGCCAAATTATATGCGCAACACCCGCTGCTTTTGATCAGTTTTGTTTTGATTTCAATATAATCTCTAGGCCTGTAAATGAAGTAAAATTTAAGAGATGGAAATGTTTTTGGTTTACTGAAGGGCTGTTTGGTCATTATCTGTATAAATTTATGTTGGACAATATATTTAATTTCTTTTCGAATGAATTTAAATGCTTACAAGTATGCTTATTATGAAATTTTGCCTTTGGGATATCAGCTACTTTGTTGTCTTGGAATTTTAAGTTAATGGTAACCTAGTCATACTCGAACAATGCATAGGCTTCTGGTAATATAACATCATAAAGGTTAAATCGCATTATTCACACACTACTTGGACCTCAACCCTAATCTAGTGATTGTAAAATTACTTTTTAAAAAAATAATAAAATAAAATTGAAGGTTGTTTGTTTGTTTTTTTTTTTTTTTTTTTTTGGTATTTAGTCAATTTAGATGTAATATTACATATTGGTTATGCTGTTGATCTGATTGGGCACATAATACTACAATATTTCTTCCTATCTTTCTAAAACCATGTGCACCATTCTCTAATCAAATATTGTTATATTTTCATAAGCAGGAAGTTCATGATTACTTGAAGAGCCTTTGCCCTAGCTTGCATATTACTCGCGGTGAATATGATGAAGATGCCCGTTATCCAGAAACCAAAACACTTACAATAGGACAATTCAAACTTGGGCTGTGCCATGGTCATCAGGTTTACTTTTCCTTCTATCTTTATTTTTAAGAGGTTTAGGATGGTGACCAGTTTTGATTCTTTTGATCTAACTGCATGAGTGTAATTTTTCTTAATTGAACCTTAAAAGTATATTCGCTTCAGCATATAGTGAAGAATATAATTCTATTAGGCATCTAGTCTGAGATATCGATGATTTTATACCAGTAAAAATCTTTTGGTAATAGTATCATGGTGTTTTGTAGTTCTATCAAGTGCTACTCCTTTTACAGGGGTTTTAAATGATGCAATTCTTCAATGTATAATGTTTTTAACTGTAGCTTCAATTACATCATTTTTGTTCTGTTTATGAGCCTTCGATGTTAAGCTGTGCTTGGTTTTCCAGAGAGTAGATTTGGTAGTGCTAATGGTAATCCTTCTGATAAATGAGAATGAAGGGCAAATAGGTACTTCGCTTTGAACAAAGCTCTGCTGATTCATTGTAATGGGGAGTAGCTTTCTTTCCTATACTGGAATGCCACTTTCTAGGAAATTGTTGGCCATGTCATCTTTGATTTCACAAAATCTCATATGATCACCTGCATTATTCTGCCAAATATTTGATGTATGTTAGAATAGGAAATATGAGAATAGGAAATAATAATTCTATCCTTATTTATCTTGTTTATTCCTCTTTTAGTTGCTCAGAATTAGGCCTGTAATTCCTCAGAATTATCAATATAAAAGGGAATGAAGTCTAACTCATTCCCTATATCTTTCTCTTTCTCTTCTTCTAAATCTACATGGTATCAGAGCCAAAATCCTAGCCCATACCTCCTTCTCTTCTGTCGGCACTCATTCTTCTTGCTAGCATCACTGCCGGCAGTTCTCTCTCTCTCTCTCTCTTTCTCTCTCTCTTTCCAGGAGTCCAGTCGGCCACCGTAGGCTCTCACCTAGGCCACTGACAGTCAATCTGCACCTTTGACACCCTTGCCCAATTCATCGACAGACCTCCTGGGCTCTCTGACAGTTTCTTAGGCTTAGTCGGTAGCCCCTCTGGCCTTCTAGGGGTCTGTCGACAGCCTTTCTAGCCTTCTAGGGGCCTGTCGGCAACCCCTCTGGCCTTCTTGGCCCCTGTCAGTGTCGCCCTTGCCTCCTATGCCTCTGTCGGCCACGCTTCCGACCGTCGACTTCTCCAAACAGTCAGTCAATCTCCATCGTCTACTTCTCTCTTTGTTTCGTGTAATGTTTCCGACTTAGACACAGTTAAATATATTTTTTAAAAAAAATAAAAATTATAAGTTCTTAATTCTTATGCTTTCATCGTGGTAGTTGGGTCTTACCTTCTGCTATTATCTTCCGGGTTTGTGATTGGTATTGTGTTTGAGAGTTAACTGGTAGAGTATCCATGGCCGATTCCCTTAGTGAGTCCGCTACTTCTCAGCCACCTAAGAACGAGAGTTCCATGATACCTCCTACTATGACTGATAACCTCAACCATGGCCTTAAGATCACCACATCTCTATTTAATGGTCAGAATTATCTAGCTTGGTCGCAAAGTTTGACTATTTTCTTAAAGAGCAGAGAGAAGATGGGGTATGTTGACGGAAAGATACAGGAACCCATTACCACGGATCCTAGTTATGACCAGTGGGAGATCACCAACTCCCTAATCATGGGGTAGTTGATACATTCTATGGTACGTGAGATTGGAGAGGGCTACTTGTCTATGGACACTGCCCAGGATATTTGGGAGGTTATTGCCACTACTTACTCCAGGAAGGGCAACTTCTCACAGGCTTTCGAGTTACATTGCTCCATTGAAAGGTCAGTACAAGGTGAGATGACTATCCTCCAGTATTTTACCTTCCTTAGCAATGGGTGGAAGCGACTCGATCACCTTCAGGATTACAAGCCTATCTGTCCCACTGATTCTGCTAGTTACCGGACGTTTGTGGCACAAGAGCGGGTCTTCAAGTTCTTGGAAGGCCTAAATGTGGAGTATGATCCGGTTCGAAGAAGAGTACTTGGCATGGATGTGCTTCCTTCTCTCCAAGAAGCTTTTGCTTTTGTGCAGAATGAGGAGAGTCGCTGTTCTGCAATGCTTCCTTCTACTACTCCTGATCGCTCGGCCTTGGTTTCTGCACCCTATCGCGATGGCGACCGTATTACTCGTGGTTCTCGTCCTTTCTCTGAGAAGGATAACCTTTACTGTGACTATTGTCGTCGCCCTCGCTACACACAAGAGACTTGTTGGAAGCTGCATGGAGCTCCCTCTAGTGGCAGAGGCGACTGACCTAGTACTCGAGGGGGTCGGTCTGGTACTAAAGGTTGCAGGGCCAATGCACGAGCCCATCTTTCAGACACTGTTGAGCCACCATCTTCATCTCCAATTGTCTCCTCCGCTGCTGATGTTTCGGGGTTATCTGCCTCGGATTTTGAGATTGCTCTTCGCTACTTACTAGACCGTTGAGCCTCTACTTTTGCTATAGGTGCACCTTCTTCTTTCTTTGCCAATTTAGGTAACTTGGCTTCCTCCCCATGTGCATTGCTATCTCATACGACTGTACCATGGATTATTGATTCCGGTGCTTCCGACCATATGTCTGGCTCTTCTAATTTATTTTCAGAGTATAACTTTTCCGGCCAAGAAAAAATGCATATTGCAGATGGTACCATTTCGTCTGTGTTAGGGAAAGGTTTAATTCATGTCACCTCTTCCCTTCCTTTGTCTTCTGTTTTCCATGCTCTCAATTTCAATGTTAATCTTTTATCTTTGAGTCGTATTAACCGTGACTTAAATTGTAGTGTGACATTTTTTTCCTGATCATTGTCTTTTTCAGGATATAATCACGAGGAAGAGGATTGACAGTGGTAGAGAGGAACATAGACTTTACATTCTGGATCAGACTGACAAACTGGCTCATTTCTCTATTCAGTTACCATCCACCAAAGAAGACATTTGGCTATAGCATCGTCGCTTAGGACATCCCTCTTTTTTATTACTTAAGCATTTATTTCCCTCTGTTTTTGAGAAAAATAATGTGTCTAATCTTCAATGTAAGTCTTGTCAACTTGGAAAACAACAAAAAGCCTTTTTTGCTCATTCTTTTAATAAAAGTTTAGTTCCATTTTCTTTGATTCATTCTGATGTATAGGGTCCATCCCGTTTTGTGTCTTTAACCGGTCATAAATGGTTTGTTACCTTCATAGATGATTGTTCTAGGGCCACTTGGGTTTTTTTTATGAAAGATAAAAGTGAGGTTTTTTCTGTGTTTCAAAACCTTTATAAAATGGTTTGTACTCAGCTTGAGACGGCTATCAAAATTCTACATTCTGATAATGGGAAGGAATTTATTGACTTTGGTCTTGCCACTTACTTCGCCACACATGGCATTATCCACCAAACTTCATGCACTCATACCTTTCAACAAAATGGTGTTGCAGAACGCAAAAATCGCCATCTCCTTGATGTCGCCCGTTGTCTATCTTTTGAGATGTAGGTTCCTCGATCCTATTGGGGGGAAGTGGTTCTCACTGCTGCTTATTTGATTAATCGTCTTCTTACTCAAGTCCTTCAAAAATAATCCCCTCTTCACGTTTTGTTCGGGTCTACCTCTTCTGAGTTCTTTATTTCTCCTAAGACCTTTGGCTGTGTTTGTTTTATCCATAATCATTCTCTCACTCGTGGTAAATTGGATCCTAGGTCACTTAATTGTCTTTTTTTGGATTATTCTGCCACCCAAAAGAGTTATAAGTGTTATCACCCTCCCATTCGCAAATGGTTTATCTCCATGGATATCACGTTCTTTGAGTCTCAGCCTTACTTTTTGCCTTCCTCAGCATCCCAGTCATCTCTTCAGGGGAAGCCTTAGTGTGAAGAAATTCATGTTCCACCTATTTCTCTTCTTCCAAGGGTTGAACAAATAGAGGATAATGAGCCAACAGTTGTTGAGGACAAATAAGCAGGCAAAGTTTATATCAGGGACAAGGACAGACAGCAAGTCACCTAAATGCAAAAGCCTACTCTCCCTCCGCTACTGCCAACTTCTTCTCCGGATGAGTGTCCAGAGTCAACCTCATCTCCTACAAGTCCAGTTAATTCTAATTCTAGTACTCTTATTCCTGATGTTTCAGATCTTGATGTTCCCATTGCTAATAGGAAGGGAGTTAGGTCATGTACTCAGCATCTTATTACCAATCATGTCTCTTATTCTAATCCGTTTTCCTCATAAAAAGCCTTTCTGTGTAAAGTGTCTTGTGTGAGTCTACCTACCACTTTTCAAGATGCTCTCTCTATTCCTGAATAGAAACATGCCATGATGGCAGAAATGAGAGCTCTCAGCAAGAATGGCACTTGGGAGTTAGTGGAGTTACCTAGAGGAAAAAAATCCAGTTGGGTGTAAATGGGTGTACACGATAAAACATAAAGCAGATGGTTCCATAGAACGATACAAAGCAAGATTGGTTGCTAAGGGCTTCACTTAAACTTATGGGGTAGATTACCAGGAGACATTCGCACTGGTTGCTAAGATGAACTTTGTGAGAATTAGACTCTCTCTTGTTGCAAATTTGGATTGGCCACTTTATCAGTTTGATGTGAAGAATGCCTTCCTTCATGGAGACCTAGCAGAAAAGGTTTATATGGATATTCCTCATAGTTTTGTGGATGATAAGTCCAAAGGTAAAGTATGTAGGCTCCAAAAGTCACTTTACGGATTGAAGCAGTCCCCTAGGGCTTGGTTTGAAAGGTTTACTCAAGCTATGCTGAAATATGGGTTCAAGCAGAGTCAAGCTGATCACACTTTGTTTGTGAAACACTCCTCACATGGTAAGACCACAGCTCTTATTGTTTATGTTGATGATATTGTTCTGACAGGGGATAACGTTGAAGAGATCCCTCGGTTGAAGGAATACTTAGCCAAGGAGTTTGAAATCAAAGACTTGGGTTGTTTGAAGTATTTCTTGGGTATTGAAGTAGCTAGGAGCAAGGATGACATCTTTATATGTCAGAGAAAGTATGTGCTTGACTTGCTAAAGGAAATTGGACTGTTTGGAGGTAGACCGTGTGATACACCTCTAGAACCAGGCCAGAAGCTTATTGAGGATCAAGAGAGAGAGCTAATAGACAGGGGGAGATACCAGAGACTAGTGGGCAAGCTCATGTACTTATCCCACTCACATCCAGATATTGCCATTGCCGTGAGCATGGTGAGCCAGTTTATACATGCTCCTAGAACTTCCCACTTAGAGGCAGTTATGAGAATCTTGCAATATTTGAAGTCTTCTCCTAGAAAGAGTCCCTACTTCTCAAAACATGGCCATCTCAGTGTGGAAGTATTTACTGATGCAGATTGGGCAAGATCAGTCACTGACAGACGATCAACTTCTAGATACTGCACATTTGTTAGTGGCAACCTAGTCACATGGCGAAGTAAGAAATGTAGCCCTGAAGCAGAATTCAGGGCTATGGCTCAAGGCGTATGTGAGTTACTATAGATTAAACTATTGTTGGAAGACTGGGGAATTAATCAGACTGACTCCATGCGACTATACTGTGACGACAAGGCCACAATCAACATAGCTCATAATCCAGTTCAGCATAATAGAACTAAGCATGTGAAGATTGATAGGCACTTCATCAAGGAAAAACTCACTAGTGGCACCATATGTATTTCATTTGTGAAGACTGGAGACCAACTAGCTGATGTTCTCACCAATTGACTAGGGAGCAAATCCTTTCATGGCATTCTCAACAAGTTGGGCACGAGAGATATTTTCGCACCAACTTGAGGGGAAGTGTTAGAATAGGAAATATGAGAATAGGAAATAATAATTGTATCCTTATTTATCTTATTTATTCATTTTTTAGTTGCTCAGAATTAGGCTTGTAATTCCTCAGAATTATCAATATAAAAGGAAATGAAACTCATTCCCTATCTCTTTCTCTTCTCTAAATCTACAATGTATTCATCCATGTAAGTTGAACAATTTATCATAATTTTTAGGTTGACAAATGCTTAATATGAATAATGAAGCTCAACAAATGTTATCAGTTACACAATGGCCTCGTTTGAGAAGTTGGATATTTTAGTAAGCTGTTTTAGTTTTTAGTTATTTTAGTAGGCTAAATTTTTTGTGTTTGAGAAGATTGTTGGATTTTTTGTAGTTGGATGTGATGTTTATGAGATAAAAAATAAAATGATTATGGGTTTGATGTGACATTTTGTCTTATTGACTATTTTAGTTTATTTTGTCCTTTTGTGATTTTTAACCAAAAAATCCTCCAAACCCAACTTGCCAAACACCCACAATAAGTACTAGCAGCACTGTTCTAATTATATTCTTTGCAACTACATTCTTTTCATCTACTAGAAGTTTTCTTTGCATGTTTGAGTTTTGTTGTCCATTGCATTCTTTAGTGCATGCCCATCAGATCACATTTCCAGGAATGTCAGGCATTACTCTATGAGAGGTATTTGAACCAGATAGATCATTGGAAGAGTGTCGGAGAAGCGCCATCAAGGTGTCCGTAATTGTTGCAAATACATTTTCAAATTATGGAGTGGCCTCATTTGGGAACTGTAGACGTCCCCGAACGCATCCCGGGGGGAAGGGAGTGCGAATCCCCCCCCCCCGGTTCTGGTTCGATATTGGGTCACTACAGTTCGAAGGACTCAAATGTCACGGTTCTCAATCTTGAACCGAAGAGTTCAAATCCGGCAAATCGTTTTGAAAACAGATTTTTTTGAAAGAAGTGCCAAACATGGACTGCTTCGCCAGATATAGAGTCGCCACCTAAATATTTTAAAATGGGAAATTTAGGAAACCCTGACTCGGTGCCAAAGGCCACGTGTCCGTCATCACCAAAGTTGCCTCGGCTCGGGAACTTGGGTACGATTAGAAGGTCACTGTGAGCACTTCGCCGCCGGCCAAAGACCGCCTCTACTAACCATGATATCCGATTTTGAAAACATTGTGAGTTCTTATTCCGTTATTAGCCTAGGTTACTATGTGATGACAAAGATACAAGTATAGACTGAATCGCCTGAATTGGAACAAAACATTTCATGTTTGTTTGTTTGAAAATGGTTTGATGGTGCTACCCGCAGGTAGGCTAAGACGTGGATTTGCCACCCTCGAGTGGGCTTAGAAAACATGATTTTGCCACTATCTAGTGGGCTTAAAACAAGCATTTGATGAATTATCCCAATTCAAGTAACTCAACCTACACCCACAGGCATTCAAGGCAGTTATATCACATAAGCACATAGCCTTATGGTAAGCATGCTATTCATGGCAGTCACTCACACGCATGCAAAGATGCTAAAGCATAAAACTCACCGAGTACTCCAAGCCAAAACAAAAACTCATTAGAAACCATGCATGATCCTAAATGCACAGAATTGCCTAATGTAACACATGCAAAGATGCAACTATAGCAGGCTCGGCTATTCTAAAACATGGCATATGGAATGCTACAACTATCAAGTATTCAATTTGGAATTTGAAATACAAATGCAGTTTGTATGATGCGCCGAGCCCGGTGCATGCAAAACAGATGAATGATACAAACATGCTGTCATACTGTATGCTAATTGAAACATGCCCTATATCTAACCATCGTAAGCGGGTAAATAAAAGGGAAGAAAGACGTGGGGTTGGAAGACATACATCACACTCACCCACACTTATTACAGTTATGCCCTCGCGCATAGGGTCCGAATAAATAATACAGTCCCAAACGAAAGAATAGTACAGTCCGAATAAATATACAGATTCCTAATTAATTAATAAATTAACTAAGAAAAATTGTAAACTGGCATGCAAGCCGGGGGCTGCCTCGATTCTGATGAATGATATATGCATGTCGCTTATGCTGAAATCCACTGGGATGCCCCAATTAGCCTCTGTTTGCACCTTTCCTCGAAATGCGTGCCAGACTCCGAAAAGTTACTGATTCTTCATTTTTGCTGCAATAGAGAGCAGGAAAGGGGCATAGCAATGTATTTCACAAATTTATGCATGCCTCGATCCTCGTGCCACCAATCACGCATATCGATGCATGATGGCCGAGGAGCCGAATTGCACAACTCAATATGGGATGAATGCACATGAATGCTACAACAAAACCTAACTCCATCATGGGTAATCCGGAGTGTCGGTGACTTGGGAATTGAGACCCGTTCCGTCACTCGGAGTACGGAACGTGCCTCGTTTCCCGTGCCCGGGCTAACTCTTATCCCGAACACGATGCAATATGCATGAAATGCAGCTAATATGCAACCCTAACATACACAATGTTATGAAAATGAGATGTCTCGGAATGCGTGCACACGGGCATGCAAACCGAAGAAATGATCCTAAGGCATAAAATGGCATACGCAATGCAATTGGACTTACACTAACATGAGTGGACCTCAGCCACACTCACATAAGGGGCCGTCGGATAAAAGTGAAGTGCCTCAAAATGCGTGCACACGGGCACGTAAACCGAGGCAATGGCATACGGAATGCAATAATGCTAAAATGACATAACAATACAATATGGGCTTACACTAACATGAGAGAGCCTCAACCACACTCACATAAGAGGCCGAGAGATGAAAATGAAGTGCCTCGAAATGCATGCACACGGGCACGCAAACCGAGGCAATGGCATACACGATGCAATGAGACTAAAATGGCATATAGAATGTAAAATGGACTTACACTAACATGAGTGAGCCTCAGCCACACTCACATAAGAGGCCAATGGATGAAAATGAAGTGCCTCGAAATGCGTGCACACAGGCACGCAAACTGAGGCAATGGCATACACGATGCAAGGAGACTAAAATAGCATACAGAATACAAAATGGACTTACACCAACATGAGTGAGCCTCAGTCACACTCACATAAGAGGCCGTGAGATGAAAATGAAGTTCCTCGAAATGCGTGCACACAGGCACGCAAACCGAGGCAATGGTACTAAAGCATGAAGTGGCGCTCCAAATGCAAATTGGACTTATACTAACATGAGAGAGCTTCAGCCACACTCACATAAGAGGTCGTGAGATGAAAATGAGATGCCTCGAAATGCGTGCACACGGGCACGCAAACCGAGGCAATGGCATTAAGGCATGAAATGACATAGAAAATGATATGCAAACATGCAAATAGAATTTCAGCACTGAAATGTGGGGGGAAACAGTCCCGAAACATGGCCAAAGTGCACCCGAAGCATGGAATGATCCCGAAATGCGATATTAGGCGCCCGAAATGGCCCATAGCTATGCAATGCATGCACAATATGGACATGGAATGAAAATACAGTAGCAAGACAGCCCCAAGAAAATCATTTTTCAGTCATAAAAAGGGCTAAACAGCAAGCACACATAGGATTAGGCAAGTATGCAAAAATGGCTCCGCAAGAGGGGTATTGAAGCAAGTGATACATGCGATGCCCAAATGGAAAAATACCCTTCTACAACACTGAAGAGAGACTAAAAATATGCACATTTACAGCAGATGACATCCCCCAAATCAGTATGAAAACATGTTAAAAATGTCATGCAAGAACTAGGATACATAAGGCTATAACATGAGGTATACAAAATAAACACCAAACAGCCAAAGACCCTTAATAAAATATGTCCAGGGGGTCAAAATATGACCCCTTCCAGTTCTTATGATGGCCCAAAACAGAAGCTAGATAAGCCTAAAAAAGCATGCAAAAATGGAGGCCAAAGAGGGGTATAATGGTAGGTACAACATGGAGGCCCCCAAAATGGTTTATCCCTTCTACAATGTTGTATAGGGACACAAAATAAGCTTACTCACAGTTCATGATATGCTCCAAAACAATTTACATATAGGCCAAACAAATCATGCAAATTTACGGTAAATAGGAGAGATTATGAAGTAAGTGCAAGATAGAGGACCCAAAAAGGACTGAGCCCTTCTTCAATGTTGAAGAGGGACTCAAAATAGGCCCACTTACAGTTTACATTATGCTCGAAAACAGATCACTCATAGGCTATAAATTTCATGCAAAAAAATGGCATATAAGATGATATTGAAGCAAGTGCCAAATGGAGGGCTCAAACAGGGTTGAGCCCTTAAACAAACATGAAGATAAGCTCAAAAGAGTGACCCTTTAAGTTAGGGTCGGAGCCTAAAACAGTGAGCAAATAGGCTTAAGAAATGAAGCAAGAAAATGCTACAAAAGAGGGAAATGGAGACTTATCCTTGTAGACCTTTTCTTTTCTACCTCTTGGCTTGAGGAATGTTGCTTCTAAGCCTCTGAGAACCTCTCCTTGCTTCTGGAAATGGAGTGGTGATGGGGATGCTTGATAGTGATGAAGAAATGGCACCAAACTTGAAGAAAAATGACTTTGGAGCTTGGAAATTGAGAGAAATGGGAGGTGGAAGGTATAGCTCTCTCTCAAATGTGTCTAAAAAATGTCTAGCCTTGAGTCAAGAAGCCAAGCCTCTCCTTTATAGAGGAGAGGCATGAAAAATATCTAAGGGACCTCTCTAATCCTCCATACACGTGTATGGAGGATGGTCCAATTGGCAACCACCGCACAAACCGAATACACTAAGGGAGAGGAAAATGGCCGGCCAGCTTAAAGGGGCAAAAAGGTCATTTCACAAAAAGGATAGCCGGCCAGCTAGGTTTTCTGGCCGGCCAGCTACTTTTCAGGAGCTGTCGGGAAGAAGACTGGCCGGTGGGTGCTAGGGAAGTCCAAATGTGGCCATTCAAGTGTCCAAATTGAAGCCCCGGAAGTTATCTTTCCAATGGAATAAACCTTGCATCAAAATTCCTCCTGTGGAAAAAGTTATGCCCGTTTCTGTGAAGCCGCGCAGATTTCGGTTCAACCGGAGTGATGCCTTACTTCAATCAACCATATCTCCTCCGTCCGAAATTGAATTTAGGAGATTCTTGAGTGAAAAATGAAGCCTCGGGAGTAAGATTTCCAACGATGGTGGCCTCATACTTTAATTCCTCTTGTGCAAAGAGTTACGCCCGTTTCGGTGAAGCCGCGTAGACTTTTCCTTCCCGGATTCATGCTGAACCACTTTTGACCAAACAAAAAGTTGGTTGTCAAAACAATTGCTGGCCTCCCACCCTCCTACAAGCTTCCTAACCATGAAAATAAGGCCTCCATTTTTGCGAAATGAAGGTTCGGGGGCCGAAACGCGTAGTTCGGGACCCCGAAAATTGACTCTTGGGTACCGGGAGTGGTGTTCAACCACGAAGTGGGTATCTAAGACCCCAGTGTCCCTCAAAAGGGAGCAAATAAGATGCATGCCAAAAACCGGAGGAGTTGGAGATGGTTAGACGGTCCCGAACCGAGGCACACGGCTTGACGGCTCCGAAATGGGCAAAATGGCCTACGGGCACGAAATGTAGCCCACGGCCACTGAGAGATAGTCTACGGGACCTCTCCCTCCCCTCAGGAAAGAAAACAGAGAAAATCGAGTCTGGTTCGCAAACCGAGGCAAGGCACAGAAGAGGGTTCGGAAGTTCGGAGGCAGGGCGCACGGCCGCGACTCTGAGACTTCTGAACGAGCACAAAAAGCAACATCACCGAGCACTCAATCGGTGACGTCTGAGTCTTAAGGTCGGTCAAAAATGGGGTGTCTACAGGAACATATTATTTTAGTAAGTTTTTGTTTTTTACGAAAAAATGTGCAGAAAAGTAGAGAGTGATTCTCTGTCTGGAGGTTTCTATGAACTTTCAACAACCCGTTGCTACACACTCTTCACGTGCCTCTATACGACACTCTAGTGTACCCTTACACTGTTGCACGTCCGCGTTTGTGCTTATGCGCTTAGTATACTCCTCTGCAACTATTGTTCTACACGTCCACGTATCACTAGAACCTACTCGTATACAGTAGCTCCAACAGCCACAGCATTTCCTTGAGCCTATACTTGTTGCCAAATCATCTATCCATCGATGAATGGTCTTCTCTTCTGATTGAACCAGATCTTCCAATGAACTTTGGAGATAATCATCTATGCTATCCTCTGATCACCCTCGATTTGCTATTTGATTAAGCCTGGTCTCCTTTGGTCTCCAATGATCTATCTCGATCTGTATCTGGTTGTCCAATCTGGTCAGAATCTACCCATTCTAACATCTTTAGTGAATTCGTAACGTTCCACAATATCTGGCAACTTTCCTTTGACTATTGAAGATGACAAACTCTCATGTTTTGACAATCTTTAAAAATCGTTTAGAATTTTACTATTCTGACCTCGCAGTTGCGTCTGGAACGGTCTATTTAGCTAGGACCAACCTTCGCTGCACTTCTGGGAACTTCACTGAAAAAAATTTCCCACAAAACTGGAGCAAAATTACAAATTTTCCAAACACCAGGGACCAAATTGTAATTTCACAAACCATAAGGGCCAAAATGAAAATTTCTAGAAATTCAGTGATTGAATTGTATTTTTTGAAAAATTCAGGGACCCGATTGCAATTTACCAAATTTCCAAGGGCCAAATTGTAATTTTTAAAAGTTCAGGAATATTTTGTCCACGACACCTGACACCGTCTGCCATGTGTCATCGCGGACATGACCATCCGTCACGCTGACATCATCTCGTGGGACCCTCCTATGTCGGGTGACCAGCCAATTGACCCACTGACGTCATCTGGATCGAATTCTCCTGGGTCGGGTCGAATCCTGGTGACTCGCCCGTCTATTGATGTCACTCTTGCATCAGCGCTGCATCATCCTCCATTTCAAAAAATAATTCTCAAGACGCAGCTGGAGGGTTTCGAACCCCTGACCAAGGACACAAACCACGTGATCAAAAAAAAAAAAAAAACACAAACCACAGCACCTACTCCACTGTGCCAATGCCACTCATTATGTTTGTTATCCCTCAAATTATATTTAAACACTTTGGCTTTGGTGAAAGGTCTTCAACCTTTCGCTGTGCGTGTGGCACGTGTCCGAGAGCGGTCCTCACTCTCCATTTTTAGAGGGCACGTGAGATCCACCCTAGTCTCCGTTTGGGCTCTTTCTTCTAGGTATGGATTCCTCTCGTTGAGACGTTCCTCCTAGTATGCTCAAAACTCGATTGCAAGCAACTTGATTTTTGGGCCATTTTGAAAAAACACACTGTTTTTTCACCACCTCGCTCTGATACTAGTTGTTAGGAATCTGGGATCCCGCCCAAGACCTTCCAGAAATCATACCAATCAGAAAAACACACACACCCAAGGGGACACCATATTTAACGTGGTTCAGCCTCAATGCCTACGTCCACGAGAGAGTAACCGGTTATAACTATAACAATGGAGATATTACAGAAAGATTACAATAGAGAATGAGCTCATACTATCCTCACTCACCCACTCACCTGTCTCCCTGTCACACACCGGGAAAGACTGTCTATCTGCCTCACATCTCTCACTCTCTTTTGGTTTGCTCTCTCTCTTAAGCTCTTCCTCATCACCTCATTTATACACAAACGAGAAGTGTTTTGATTGGTCACCACCTATCTCTTCCACTAGCTTCATCCACTAGCTAGTGGGGTATGTGGAATGGGAGAGCCACCTTCAAGGTAATGAAGGAAATGATCACACCTCACATGGGGTGATCTCCAACAAGAACAATATAAAAGACGGAATTCTCTAGTTTAAATTGATCTTGACTATATTGTCCAAACCCGTGGAGCCTACATAAGTCTTATTTCAATGATTCAAACTGTTTATTTGTAGTACCATTCATGTATATCATCTATGAAAAAAGTTAGGCCGATCTAATAATCATAATTTTTTCATTTTATTGCGATTGTTTCTGAAAAACAATAGATGGTCTATTTAAAAAAAAACACACTTGTGATCCATTTCTTTGCAGACAAATGCAATAAAATAAAAATATTACGATTATTTGATCGATCTAATTTTTTTCATAAAATTCTGATTTTCATACTAAACATTTTCATTAAAATCCTAGCTTAGTTCCACTTTTGATCGTCCTAAAAAAAAAGTAACATGTGACATACATACTGATTTTTGTTAGTCTCATTAACATCATATAGATGAAATGATAATATTACAATTTAACACAATTGAAAGTGAAGGGATTAAATTTTAATTAATCCTTTTTTTAATGGGAAACTAACATGATCAGATGACTAAAAATATTATTTTGGTAATGGAACTTAAATTAGAATTAGTTATCCGTAAGGTTATCACAAGCTCCCCTTTGTCTACGGAGTGCATGAAAAATTTCAAATGCACATATCATTATCCTTGAAATAACAAAAACATTAGAAAAAAATAAAATAAAAATTACATTCACCATGAAATGGCTGATTGCCAAACAAAATGATAATGATTGAATAGAGTTAAATTAGTTCAAACGATAGAGATAAGATGATGAATTTAATATAATTGTAATTGTAGGATCATGATGCAAAAAAAAGAGGGCAGAAATAGTGGACATGACAAGAACAGCGATGGACAAAGGATGAGTGACGACGAAGCTTCCACGGACCTCCGATTCTGACGAGCGACAACTTCTTCTTCTTCATCAACTTCGTTTGGCTTCGTTTCGATCTCCTTCACCTGTCACACTGATAATTATTCACTAATTTCGGGTATGGACACATGGTATTTCATAACATTATGATTGGTAAAAAAGGTGAGTACGTGGGATATTATATTGGGTGATTGAGAAACATAAAGGGACATATTAAATAATGATTGGTTAGGGAGTACAAACACATCATATTCCGAAAATATTGAATAATTTCTCCCGATAAGGGTCTCATTTTGCTTTATAATTTGTAAATGTTTTGTATTTTACACTTTTGTCCTCACTTAAAGTTTTTAAGTTTTTGTTTTCACCCTAATCTCATTTTAAATTAAAAAAGAATAAACATGAAATTTAAAAAAAAAAATTTTTTGTATGTTACTAATTAACTTGACGTAAAATTTAATATTTGATAAAATTTAATTAGAAAACTATTTTAAAAATTTTTTAGTGTAAATAATTTGGAGTTACAAATCATTATAATTTTGAGGTGTAAATTATTGAAATTTCGAAAATATGAAGTACTCAACTGATGATAATGTTCTAAAGATGGATTTCCCAACATTTGCAACCAGAATCCTTTATGGTTATTTTGTGCAAAAGGGGATGTTATTGTTGGGATCAGGAATCCCGCCCAAGACCTTACAGAAAATATACCGAGCAGTAAAACACACTCACACTCAAGGAGACACCATATTTAACGTGGTTCAGCCTCAATGCCTATGTCCACGGGAGAGGAATCGGTTATCACTATAACAATGGAGAGATTATAGAAAGATTTCAATAGAGGAGGAGCTCACACTCTCCTCACTCATCCGCTCACCCGTCTCCCCCGCTCACACCGAGAGAGACGGTCTCTCTGCCTCACATCTCTCACTCTTTCTTTGTTTGGTCTCTCTCTCTCTCTCTTGGTTTTTCTCACTCTCTCTCAACCTCTTCTCTTCACCTCAATTTATACACAATTGAGAAAGAAGAGTTTAATCACAATTGAAGAAGAGGAGTCAATACTTGGTTAGTGGGGAGGTGCCACCCCCACTCTCTCTAAAGTGCTCTCCAACCACCTCACTCTCTCTAAAGTGGGTTAGCCACTCACATGGAATGATGAATATATCCAACAGTAATGAAA
Organism: Camellia lanceoleosa; assembly: GCA_025200525.1. NCBI lineage: Eukaryota > Viridiplantae > Streptophyta > Magnoliopsida > Ericales > Theaceae > Camellia > Camellia lanceoleosa. Next base: position 211,622,915 of record CM045758.1, read on the forward strand.
TCTCAGAGATAATGTACCTCCTGAATCAACATAATAATGTGAATATCCGAACTTCAAAATGAACCTTAGATTGAAGAGTTATGAGTATTTTGTGAAAATTTCTATGTTCATATTATTTTCATGGGTTAGAACATACATTTGATGGTTCAATTTGCCTTGACTAAACAAGGAGTTCGAGGAGGAGTATACTTGATACTCCAATTGTCAAGGTCAATTGGAGAACATTCTTTTCATTGTAGTGTGAGTTTGCATAGGGAAAATATAAGAAATTTGTATGCTATGTTTAGATTTTCTATTTGAGTAGGAATTTGTAGAGGAGAAAAAAAATAGGAGGGAAATGTGAAAAAAAAAATAATCAGTTTGGTTTGATTTTTTAAAAATTATTTTTAGATGAGTTTTTGTTTATTTTTAGTGATTTTATTATTATATTTTAATCATTTTTTATTCTTTTAGATGCAACTAATCAAGATTTATCTAAAAAGTAAAATAAATTGACTAAAATATTTTAAAATATCACTAAAAATAAATGAAAATTTGAACAAAAATATATTTTTGTTCCGATTATTGTTTGTTTTTAGTAGGGATACAACTTGGGCGGGCTCAACCCGAGCAACCCAAACTCAACCCGAATTTTTTTAGGGCTTGGACAAGATATTTTCAAATTCGGTATGGACTTGGACAAAAATTCAACGACCCGAATTAAATTTGGGCGGACTTGAGCAAAGACGTCAAACAACCCGAGCAATCCGAAATCCAAATTATACATATATGAATATATAAAAATATTAAACATATATATAAATTATTAGCCATTACATGATATTAAAATAATTTAGATTGTTAAATCATATTGAATATCTATTATGTATACAAATAACATAAAATCTTACTTTTTTTATTTTCACTCATAAATTGTAAAGACTACTATAGCGGCATCTCTCTTACATTATATAAATTATTTGTTTTGATGGTATTAATGATTTTCTATATAAAAAAATGTAAAATAGAGTTAAATTTTAATAATTTAATAATGTAGCTGCAAAAAAAACAAAAATTGAAATTTATTTACAATTCGGGCAACACAGGCAATTCGGATTTAACTCGGGTCGGGCTTGGGCAGGCAACCTTGAGTTATAATTCGGGCCTAGGCAGATTTCAGCACAACTCGAGCTGGGCTTGGACAACCTCCCAACCCGACTGGTTGAGTTGCACCCCTAGTTTTTTAATTTTTTTAATACATTTAATCTTAATGTATCTAAAAAGTTTTTAAAAAAAATTAACTAAAATATGAAACAGTTCAAAAAAGACAAACAAAAATTCATTTAAAAATAATTTCTGAAAATGTAATCCAAAAAAAAAAAAAATTTTCCTTTTTCTTCTCACATTATAGGTTTAGATTTTTTTTTTTTTTTTCTTCCTCCACACATTCCTACTAAAAGCCAAGATCCAAACACAATTTTAAGCAGTTAAGGTTTCAACACTATGCGACTTGAAAAATAGTAGGTGAAATTCAAATGGTGATACACAGCAGGCGCCATACATAACAGTTATAACACCCAAAACTAATAAAAAAAGAGTAATGCTACACTTACCATTTCTTTATACCACCATTTGTGTACCACCCTGTGTGTTAATTAGCACATCATTTGATATAAACATAAGAGGTGGAACCCATTACACTAATGATAAGTTAACACATAAGGTGGTACATGAAAAGTGGTATAAAAAAATGCCGTGTACCATTATTGAAAAAGATATTTATGATACTCGACATTTCAAAAAAAACATTTCTCCATGAAAAATTCATGAATGGACTTTATTCCTTTATTCATGTAAAATCCATTTCTAGATTCAATAGTTGTCACAGTGAAATCGCACGAAAAGGCGTAGCTAAAGTCTTCTTGCAAACAAGCAACGCTTGAGATACGAATAGCATTGTTGGATGAGATCTTGGCTCAGAATGCACACATGCAAATGCCAACGCAACAGCTAGAACAATGTCCCTTACACCCGTTGGATTAGTTGAATGCGGAAGGCGTGAGTCTAAGACATCACTTGGCATTATTTTTTGAGCAAACAACGATGCCAATGATGAGAGGAGTTCTCCTAGATGCTTTCCCATGATTGTTTCTAGTGCAACTACCCAAAGTTATAAACATCAGATTTTTTAGTCACAACCATAGTGTAGGCAAGTTCTGCACAAATAAAAAGATCAATGAAAGAAACTCTATATTTTCACTTCCTATTTTCAAGCAAGTTCATAGAACAACATAGTTTTCCTATTGTTTAGTCTTTTTGTTTTCTCAAACTTGTTTTTTCAGGACTACAATGCGAAGCTTTCTGATTTTGGACTTGCGAAAGACGACCCAGAAGGAGATAAGACCCATGTGTCTCCTTGAGTAATGGGAACATATGGCTATGCTACCCAGAGTATGTCATGACAGGTCTGCATGGTTAAACTATATGTTCATTATTTATTTTGGATATATTTGAAATCTCATCCAGATTCAGTGCTCTCCTTACGGTTCTTGCATCCTGGTTCAAGGGATTTCTGGACTGGATTTATGACATTCTATTGTTTCCTTTATAAGAAGGCATTACTTGAATGTAAAATACTCCATGTGACTCTTTTTAGGCACATTTCTTCGAGTTTCATTAATTTGCTATGCCAACTTAGTTTCCAAATAAGGGTTCATCTTGAAATTCCTTATTTGTTTCCCCTTTTGAAATAGTGAATAATATTTACTTTGAATCATATCATATGGTTGATGGTTTGAGGACAAACTGAAAATACTTGAATATGTGTATAGAAACACAAAATTTGATGTAAGAATGAATTGTATATGGGACTGCGAATGAACCTGCCTGAGTGTCACGGGCCGACTCCTTTAGAGGCATAGCGGATCAATTTTTCGCCCATGTGGCGCTCAAACTCCACCAAGTTTAAGCCTATCATAGCTCATTGACAAATCGAGTGTTAATGGTCTCACCCGTTTGAACATTAGGGCCCAATGCTTTGTCAAGCAAAACAACTTCACAAGGAAGCTCTGTCTTCACCCGGATGCCACAAGTAGGGCTGACGCCTCAAGTGCACCAAGCACGGCATAAGTCGCTTCATAGCGTCAAGCTTACCTCAGCAAGGTGCTCACCCAACTTAGGTTTATGTCACCAAGGTGCCTAGCCACACAACAATGTTTTAGCGAAGGCCCTCGACTTAGCCGACAAGCCAACATTGCACGTTGGGTCTTTAAAAGCATCTCGAAGTGTCTTAGGGTCAAGCATGCCTCAATAGATGCATATTGGATAGCCACTTGGTCATGTGAAGCCCACAAGCCACCGAGGGTCAATCTCTTGCCCACGGCGTAGTCCTCATACCAACAAGTGTGTTAGATTCCGCCTAAGGCCATTGCACACCTTAGCGTTGCACCAACGTGTAGCATGAGTAAGGCAACATCTCAATCCGTAGCTCGCTTGTAGCATAATGTAGTCCTTCAATGGACTTAGTAAATACATAGCTTGATGCCTTCATTTGATAGCCTACATATGCAGTGTCGCCTTCCAACCGCTTAGCTTAAGCCACGAGATCCCCTCGTGCCAGGTTGAACCCAAACCAAGCACTTAAGTTGGCACACCAGGCCTTTAGTTGTGCCTCGATAGCCCATTCGGTCCAAAACGAGTCCCAAAGATACCATATTGCGTGGCATAATGGAAACAACGTAGTGGACCTCTCACCCGGGAGGGTGCGCGCAATGCCTACATTGCTGCACCGTCCATGGGGCTCCCAAACCCACGTGGAGACTCTAGACACCTCTCTGGATGCCTAAAACCCGCCCTTGAGTTACCCCAAGGTTGCTCACTTAAAGTCCAGTTTGGGCGGGGAGGTAGGTAGGTAGCACACCTTGCCCCCTTATATATCACTACAAAAAAAAGCACTTTTGGCGACTAAAATTAGAATTTTCGTCGCTGAAAGTAGGGCTTTTGGCGACTAAAATCGAATTAGTCGCCAAAACTGATCAGAATTGCCGACTAAAACAGTTTAGTCGCCAAAGGTGTGGGTTTTAGCGACTAAAAGGAACTTTGGTCGCCGAATGTAGGCCTTTTACCGACTAAATGTTGTTTAGTAGCCAAATGTCCCTGTTTTTGGCGACTAAATATGATTTAGTAGCCAAAAGTGATGCTTTTGGCGACCAAAAATAGGTTTAGTCGGCGATTATAGGTGTTGCCGACAAAACCCAATTTTGTCGCCGAAAGATGAAGATTTTGGCTACAAAACAAAATTAGTAGCTAAAGGTCAAGCATTGCCGACTAAAATGTACTTTAGTCGCTAAAGGAGAAGTTTTGGCGACTAAAATTAAAATTCAGTTTAGTCGCCCAATGTGCTGTCCTTAGGCCGAATTATATATGTTTTAGCGACAGAAAATAAAGTAGTAGCCAAAAAATGTATAATTGGCGACTAAAATTGAAATTTAGTCGCCAAAAATGGTATCCATTTTTTTTATTAAATAATTTATTTTTTGCATAACATATATTAAATAAAAATTAATTATTTATAAATATATAGTTTTCTGTTAATACCGGCGAATATAGTATATAAATAATATATGTTGCATTAATATTCGCGTGATGGTGTAGTGGCGTAGTGGGCAAAGAGTGTTGGGCAAAGTTGTGGCTGGAAGTAAGTGGTCATGTGTTCAACACTTGGTAGCAAATGAGGAAAAAATTTTTTTTTGAAAAGGCTTTTCGACTAAAGTTATTAGTCGCCAAAGGTATAACGTCCAAAAATTAAATAATAAAAACTGCTATTGGCTTTAACAAGGTTTAGTCGGGAAATGTATTAATAATAATAAAAAATTAACTATTGGCGACTAACACTTTAGTCGCCAAAGGTGTACTTTCCAAAAATGAATTTGACTTATGGCGACAAATTTTTTAGTCGCTGAATACCTTTCTATTGGCGACGAAAAAAATGTTAGTCGCCAAATCCATTCGCGACCAGATATTGGCGACTACAGCGGCGACTAAAATTTTTAGTTGGGAAAAGTGGAAAATCGACATTTGGCGACTAAAAAATGACTTTTGGCGACTAAAAATTTAGTCGCCAAAAGTGTTTTTTTTTGTAGTGTATGCTTGTTAAGCAATTTGCCCTCTGGCAAGAGGAAACATCATATATGTCCGAGGAGTTATAATAATTTTTCATAAATTTCATAAATTGAAAAAAATCACGAAACTTGGTCAGGAAAACACTTCCCCCAAGATCTCTTTCTAGTAAAAATTTCAAATCGAAACTCCTTCGTTTGGATGCCGAAACAACGCGCCAAAATTCTGCACTACAAGCCACCAGCTTTCGGTTATCGCTAATATGGTCTTGGCTTTGCCGCTTGTCGCTATTTGTGGCCTACATACCTTGGGCTTGCCAATGTTAGCCACGTGCTAGCACTTCCAACGGCCACTCTTGAGCACTCAAATGGCCACACCACTGCGAGCAAAACGTCACGGAGTTAGCCTTGCAAGGCAACCCGTGACACTGAGCCAAGTAAAATACTAGGTTGTTCCGGATTGGCTTGACAAAGATGCAATGGCGTTTGAGCTTTGCTTGAACTTAGGTGAGCTAGGCCTGGTTTCCAATAAAGAAAATTCTTCTGTGAATATTCACATGATTATAGCCAGGAAAGTAGAAAAATGAGCAGATCAATGCACTGGAGAACAAAGATCTTATTCTTGTCATAATTTATACATATTTTCATTTAGTATGGAAAAACCTAGAAGAAGCATGAATTATAAGTTACCATATAGTTTCCGTATTTGTTTTTATTCTGATTTTTAATTTACCTTACGTCAACAACAATGATGTAAGCATTGGATTATGAAATTGTGGTAATGGCTGTCTCTACTTGATTGATGAAACTTAGTTATGTAGTTTGATATGGACACACTTAAATGTGACACTACAATTTGGATATGGAATGCTTTTCCCAAACTGTAGACACTTAGGTTATGGCTATATATATGTTATGTATATGCTCTATGGAATGTTTGTGTTTGGCATGTTTAAAAGAACAGCAGAGATTTATATATATCATCCATTTTATGTCAGGACATCTGACATCAAAGAGTGATGTCTACAGCTTTGGGGTTGTTTTACTTGAAATGTTGACTGGCTGACGATCCATGGACAAAAGCCGACCAAATGGGGAGCATAACTTAGTAGAATGGGCACGACCATATCTTGGAGATAGGAGAAAGTTCTATCAACTAATAGGTCCTCGCCTTAAAGGTCACTTCTCAGTAAAGGGTGCTCATAAAGCAGCGCAGTTGGCTTCTCGTTGCCTTGCCCGTGATCCAAAAGCCAAACCTCTGATGAGTGAAGTTATTGAACACCTGAAGCCTTTACCCGACCGCAAGGACATGGCCTTTTCCTCATCCTACTTCCAGGCTATGCAGGCTGAACGAGCTGGGATTATTAACCCATATACTAGAAATGGCACTAAACAGCAGACAAGAGCGTTACCAAAAAATGGGCAACCAGCCTGCAGCCCCTCCCTACCAAACGGCCAATATGCTTCTCCATATCACCATAATTATCCTCATCGCTCACCAAAACATAGTATCAGACAACCAGAACCTTGAGTTCATGTGCATCAATTTCCCCCATCTCCCTTCCTTTTTCACATGTTCTCTGACAATGAATGGAATCAGTTTGAGCAGCAGATAATTACAGAATTGGGTCTTGAAGTTAATACTGGTTCGTTTTTCAAAGAGGTTTGTGGGTTTTGCCTTTTGGTGCAGCATGGGTTGGTTAGAAAGTTCTGAGAGGATCATGAAGCCACTCTTGTGTGTGGCTTTATAGATTGATTTGACCTTAAACAGACTCAAACTTCAGATGTTCCTGCATTGGGCCTTTGTTTAATTTTTATTTTATAGAAGAGAACTCCTAAATGAAGGCTGTTTACTATTATGCTTGCATTTTAATCTGTCATGGTTGAGCCACATGCATGGAGATTGCTGGAACTTTTCCAACCCTAAATTCCTGTGAGTCTTACTCCCAGTGCAACTGCACTTGTACAAATGTGTGCATGTCACTAGATAGAGTGATGATACATGTCCTCTGCAAAGGTGGAAATTTGAAACAGAAATTTTCATGCATTAGTGAAGTATGGTCAAATGATGATACACTACAAGAAAAAGCACAAATGGCGACCAAAAAATGAAATTTCGTCGCTGAAAGTGCATGAAATGGCAACAAAATTGGAATTTGTCGCTGAAAAGCAGGTTTTTAGCGACTAAAAGAGTTTAGTCGCCGAACAGCAGGTTTTTAGCGACTAAAAGGAAGTTTTGTCGCCTAATATAGGGTTTTCAGCGACTAAACTTTGTTTAGTAGCCAAAAGTCACCGTTTTTAGCCACTAAAATAATTTAGTAGCGAAAAGGTATGGTTTTGGCGACTAAAAACAATTTTAGTCGCTGATTATAGCAGTTTTGCGGACTAAAAACAATGTAGTCGCTGAAAGTGGGGGTTTTGCATTTAAAATCCATTTTAGTCGCTTCAGCAGGGTTTTGGCGACGAAATTTCTGTTTAGTCGCCAAAAGTGCTGATTTTTAATTGAGAACTTGTTTTTTTAGCATCAAATAAATAATTAGTAGCCCAAAATAATACAATTAGCGACTAAATAATGGTTTTAGTCGCCAAAAGTTGCCTAATTTTTTTTTTAATAAATAATTTATTTTTGACATAAATTATATCGAATTAAAAAAATTATATTTATAAATATTATTTTGTATTAATTGCGGTTAACATACTATATAAATAATATATATTGCATATATGTACATGTGATGATGTATTGGCATAGTGGATGGAGTGTTGTGCAAAGGGTTTGGCGTATGGAAGTTGGAGGTTGCAAGTTCGAAACCTGTTGGGAGCAACGGGGGCAAAAAAAAAAAAATTTCTGAAAATACTTTCAGCGACTAAAGTGAATGGTCGCCAAAGGTATAAATAATAAAATAAAACTATTGGCAACTAACAGTTTAGTCGGCAAAGGTATAATTTCCAAAAAGAAATTGACTATTGGCAACAAAATATTTAGTCGCTGAAGCCATATATATTGGCGACCAACAGTGTTTTAGTCGCCAAAGGCATTTGGCGACAAGACGGGCGACTAAAATTTTTAGTCGGGAAAAGTGAAATTTTGACATTTGGCGACTAAAATAGGACCTTTGGCGACTAAAAATTTAGTCGCCAAAGGTGTTTTTTTTGTAGTGATAATGTTCTAAAGATGGATTTCTCAACATTTGCAACCGGGACCCTTTGTGTTTATTCTATGTGGAAGGGACGTTAAGAATTCCTAGAGACAATGCACTTCCTGAATAGACACAAGCTTAGATACATAATATGAATATTTGAACTTCAAAATCTGCAGGGAACATTCTTTTCATTGTGGTACGAGTTTGCTACGGGGAAAATATAAGAAATTTATGCAATGTTTAGAGTTTTTATTTGAGTATGGATTTGTGGAAAACCAAAAAAAAAAGGGAAAAAGGGGCCATTTTATTTTTTTACCACTAGTTAAAGTCAAGATTCAAACACAATCTTAAGCAGTTAGAGGTTTCAACACTAGCAACTTGGAAAAAAGTAGGTGAAAAATTCATATGTAAATAATAGTTATAACACCCAAGACCCATAAAAAAATGATAATCAACATTTCAAAAGGGGTATTTTTATTCCGATGAGAAATGCATGCATCGCCTTTATTCCTTTATTTGTGTAAAATCCATTTCTGGATTCAATAGTTGCCGTAGTGAAATTGTACGAAAAGGTGTTGCCAAAGTCTTCTTGCATACAAGCAACTCTTGAGATACGCATAGCATTGTTGGACGAGATCTCGGCTCAGAACGCACACATGCAAGTGCCACAATAGCAACTAGAACAATGTTCCTTACAACCACTGGATTAGTTGGATGTGGAATGCGCGAGTCTAAGACATCAGTTAGCATTAAGTTTTGTGAAGACGGCGATGCTAATGATGAGAGGAGTTCTCCCGGATGACTTCCCATGATTGTTTCTAGTGCTACTACCCCAAAACTATAAACATCACACTTTTCAGTCACAACCATTGTGTAGGCAAGTTCTGCACAAACAAAAAGATTAATGAAAGAAATTCTATATTTTCACTTTCTATTTTGAAGCAAGTTAATGACAAATAATTATGTGAAATATTTATCTATCATTGACTTTAGGATAAAAAATTATTAGCCACTTAATATGTATGTCACTAAAAAAAATTAGACCAAAATTTTTTTTTCCCTACTTTTTATTGAAAAAATAAATACGTATAAACGAAAAATATTGTTGTTACCTGGGGCAATATATCCGTAAGTCCCTGCGATTATGGTTTCATTCGATGAATCCGGATATAACAATCTAGCAGTGCCAAAGTCGCCAATGAAAGCCTCCATTTCAGAGTTCAGCAAAATGTTGTTTGTCGATATGTCCCGATGAACAATAGGTGGGGTGCAATCATGATGCAGGTAGGATAGAGCATGTGCTATTGATTTAACGACGTTTACCCTCTGAGTCCATCCTAATTCAATAGCTTCGACCTCAAATCTCAGGGCACAAAACAAGTTTCCCCTTTCCATGTACTCGAACACCAAGAACATGCATCTATTGTGCAAACAGAACCCATAAAGTTTCACTATGTTTCGGTGCCGTATGTTAGTTAACATTTGCACCTCATTTCTAAAACTCTTGTCAAAAGCAGGCTCCTCTGCTTCAAAACGATGGAGTTTCTTCAAGGCAACTACTTTGCCACTCGGCAATTGAGCTCTATACACGCTGCCATAACCGCCAGTTCCAATGCAATATCTGATGTCAAAGTCATTTGTTGCTTTGATGATATCTTCATATGCAATTCTTCCATCATAATTCCATATCGAGCAAATATCCCCATTTTTCATTGCTCTTTCCTTAGCTTCTTTTTTATGGGTCTTGCGACAACGAAAACACGCAAATGCAAGTAAACCAATGAAAATTGTGATAAGGAGAGAAATGAGGAGAGTACGCATCACTATTCTTTTCTTGGAAGAATTTATGGCTTTATAGCAGGTAGTTTTGTTAATTGCTTGTGATGGGGCTTGTGATAGGGCTGGTGAAGGGGGTGAACAATCATATCCATATTGTGGGATTTGACGGGTGAGAGGATTGTATGACAAGTCAAGACCATTTACGGAGTAAATACCACATAGGACTTTGCCAGAGAGATTATTGTGGGAGAGATTTAAGTACTGGACTTGCGACAACCATGTGATTGGTGGTAGTTGGCCTGAAAGTTGGTTTGATGACAAATCGAGATGTCCAAGGTTAGATAAAAGCCCAAGTTCAGCGGGTATGGTGTCATTAACTTGATTTGAAGATGCATCAAAAAAGTGCAAGTTAATCAACTTACCTATTGAAGATGGGATCTTACCTGTAAGGAGGTTATGGCTAAGGTCCAAGTGTGCCAATTGCATCAAATCTCCTATCTCTAGAGGGATGGAATCATTGAATCGATTTGAAGAAAGATTTAGATCGGTCAGATTAATAAATTGACTAATAAATGAAGGGATTGGACCACTGAGAATGTTATCACCCATAGACATATCAACCAAGTTCTTTAACATTCCTATTTCTTGAGGGATGGAACCATTGAGTCGATTTGAAGAAAGATGGAGGTATGTCAGACTGGTCAATTGACCAATATATGAAGGGATTGGACCACTAAGAATGTTATCTTCCATAGACATATGAACCAAGTTCTTTAGCTTTCCTATTTCTTGAGGGATGGAACCGTTGAGTCGATTTGAAGAAAGACGGAGATATGTCAGATTGGTCAATTGACCAATATATGAAGGGATTGGACCACTAAGAATGTTATCTTCCATAAACATATAAACCAAGTTCTTTAGCTTTCCTATTTCTTGAGGGATGGAACCGTTGAGTCGATTTGAAAAAAGATGGAGATCTATCAGATTGGTCAATTGACCAACAAATGAAGGGATTGGACCAGTGATATTAGTATAACATATGTCAAGTTCTACTAGTTGGGTGAGGTTTCCCAGGGTAAGAGGTAGCAAACCTTCAAGATTTTTGTTGTTTGAGAGGTCAAGGCAGGTGAGCTTTGACAGAGTACCAATTTCCTCGGGGATGCTTCCAGTTAAGTTGCAGTCATTGAGACTGAGAACTTCAAGGTTTGGGAAGGAAGTCCAATCCATGTTTTCAAGCTTTCGGTGGGGGGAAGAATAAGAAGAAGAATAAGAATAATAAGAAGAAGAAGAATAAGAAAAATTAGAAGAACAAGAAGCAACAGGAGAAAGGAAAATCCGAACGACACTTCCTGCCTCATTACAAATGATGCCTTCCAACTGACAATGATTTGCAAAAGAAAAGTTTCCCCACCAACCGCTATTGAGTAGAGCTTTGGCCTCTAACGATGATAACGATGATGAATTCACAGTTGCGGACACTAAGAAAATATTAGTAGCCGCAATGCACAGTGTTACGAGTAAAGCAGAATAAAAAGAAGAAGAGGATACATTATTTTTTCTCATAATTGATGTATGTATGGGACTTTGTAGCTCTAAAATAATGCGAACATGTGTGCAATGCAATGCATACTCAGATCAGAGCTGTAGCAGGCTTTTTAAAAATATTGATGTCAGACTCACGAAATTGACCCAGGCACAGGGAGTCAGTGAAGCCAGAGAGTCTTTGTAACTATTTCAGTCTTCCTCTCTCCGCGTTATTGTGGCGAAAATTATACCAACTTTCCTCCTAGCTTCCTGAATGTCGAAATCATGATCCATGACTTGAGAGAGCCATTGAATGAATTAGGGACATATCAAACAGTCCACATTCATTTAACCTTGCTTGGGCACAGCTTTTGATTTTTCAAACTCAATGATTTGGTAATTAATTCAAATATCTGAGATAACTCTCCCTCATATATTTTTTAAGCATCAACTAATCATGTCATTTATACATTATTAAATCTAAAAAATAAATTTATATATCATTTTTAAAACATCAACGTTTTCTGTACATAAATTGCACTTTTCTATTCATAACAATTTTCTTGACAAATTTTAAGTAGAGTTTTTCTTCAACCCCTAGGAGGGGCACACTAACCATCACATTAATTTGGACGAGTTGCATTTCAGTCTCCACCCCGAAGGGCATCCTAATTATGGAATTTGCTTTCCTACCGTCTTTTACTGGCCAATGGAAATAATGTAAACTACCACTTTCAATTTTTATTTTAGGACTAGTTTTGTTTTGGATAAATTACACTTTTTTTTTCCCTTTACATTGGGCTACTTATTTACTTCAGTCCCTAAAAACTTTTTTTTTTCTCACTTTAGAGTAAATTTGAATGAAGGACAAAGTGAATTTTTACTGCAAAAAGTAAATTTACTCTGTTGGCATGGAGTAAATTTTTTACTCTAAAACTTTTTTACTTTTAAAAAATTTATCACTCTATATACTTTTTTTTCTCTGATTTTGATTGAAGGTATACGGACTGAATACTGATTTCATCAGGGATGCTTGACCAAATATAAAGTAAAATCCAACGGCCCAGATTCATCGACCTTTCTTCTTGGCTTTTGGTTTATTACAATAAACAAATAATGTGCTTAACATATTGTTGACGATTAAGCAGTCTGCTTATATATAGTGCTGAGTCATTCATATCTCCACTCTAATGCATTATTACTTATATATATATATATATATGTAAAAACGTAGCAATTATTTTTCATGGTTCGGATGATTTTTTTGTAAAAAACTTTTTGTTTAGTATTTAACATGGCACAATTACAATTGTTAGTTTAATAAGTCTTATGTTACAAAAATGAAATAGGTCCCATTTTATCAAAAACCAATGCTAGCATGTCCAGAATTTTATTTTTATTTTTATTTTAAAGCTCCAGTATCAATTTCAAAAGTTGAGTATTGAGTACTCCCATACCACTTGAACCAATAGAGAGAAAGGTCTATTTTGATAAATAGAAAAAAAAATTAATTCATTAATTTATTGACTTATTTAAATCACATCAACTTTTTATTTTTTTGCATATTTTTTTTAAAAAATCAAAAAAATCAACTTTTTTCCACCTTTCTAAAATAGGCCAAAGTGAACAAGAGAAAAGCTAGTCCACTTTCTATCATGATGTATGCCCAAGGAAGGTTCACAGTAAAGTCTGTGTGCTCTTTTCCGATTGCATGCACTTCAATTTTTATGAAAGGTCTCTCTATATACTAGTACTGGGTGGTCTAACTATCTAGTCAGAAGTCAAAGCAACGTATCAACAACGGAATGACTTTTCCACAATTGACGACTTAAATCGTACTCGCTTCAACCCCTATGCCACGCATATTATTTAGGCTTTGTTTGGGAAGATTAAATAAGTACACTTTTTGTCTTTTTGAACAAAAAAATTGAAGTTGAAAATATGGATGTTTGGGTTAACTTTTTGACTTTTTATAGAAAAATGTGTAATAAAAAATTGTGAAAATTGGTTTTTAGAGGAAAATTTGAATTGGGAATTGTGCAGCCGTAATTGTTGACTTTTGGTGAATAATGTTAACTTTTTAACTTTTTGAGTAACTTTTTGACTTTTTAGATTATTTGGGAGTACCCAAACTTGGCCTTAGTTTTTGACAACATCATGGCACTGTTTGATTTAGTTTTTAAATTAATATTTAAATTAAAAAATTAAAAAACATATTTTTAAAATCATTTTTTCTCTCTTCTCTCTTCTTTTTTTTATTAATAAATAAACAAATCAATCACTTTTTCTCTCTCTCTCTCCTCACTCATTCTCTCACATTTTGTACATCAATTAATTAAATTTTCTCTCACATCTATTTATTCAACTACAAAAAAAAAATAAAAAATAAAACTACAAATCATCCTAAAATTATTTTCAAAACTCATAACTAAATAAATTTTTAATTTTCAACGACTTATTTTTCAAAATTCAACTCAAAACTCGTTTCAAAAATTAAAATAAATGCAGCCCATGGGGTGTAATTCACTCTGGCCTCTTTTGGGAAGGCAAAAAAAAGTCAATTTATTGGCTTGTTGGCTTATTTGATATTACATTACCTCTCTACTTTTTTGTACGTTTTTTCAAAAAAAGCTAAGAAGTAAAAAAAAAAAAATCTACTTCCCAAAATAGGTCTCTATTCTTATTTTTTTGAGTTGTCTATCAATTCCATTGGGTGTACACAATACCACTATAAACTTTCAAAAGACCAGATAATCCCAAGAAGCCGGCTCCACGAGTGGCACTACGTACCCCATGCTTGCATTATGTCCAAGAATCCAACCCAAATGATGCGATAAGAATTGCAAAATGTTTGGTGTAAAACTCGCATTATCATTGAGTCGGTACATGATTGTTAGCACACTAACCATCACATTAATTTTTGACAAGCTACATTTAACTTAATTTGAAAATAAAATTTTGGACCCAAAAAAATCCATACAAAATCTTACCCCAACCCACACATAACCATCACATTAACTTGGACAAGTTGCATTTCATTTTATTAAAGCAACTCATCGATCCACATCTTCGAAATTTTCATGACTCGCTCCCTCTTGATCTTTTCTTTCTTCATTCTCATTTCTTGTATTTGTATATTTTTAATCAGGTAAATTAATTTAGTATACAAAATAAAGGCTTAAAACAATCAATTTCTAATTTGTTAAAAAATGATCCTAACTAGTTATTAGAAGATCCTAACCTTCCTGGCAATAGAAGTCGAACGGGCTGGGGTCAACCCATATGCTAGAAACAATAGACAACACTGAATTTTAAAATATCACTTATAAATTCACTCATAATAACGTGACAACTAAAACATTGAATTCATATGCATCATTTTTTTTTTTCATTTTTGTTCCTTTTTCATAGTAAAAGTTTACAAATACAGAAATCGATCACCCTATCACATGAGGTGTCCCACAACCATGTAACTGGGTTGTGTACTGTGTTTTATTATGAAATGTGGTGTAAACATACCACTTGTAGTAAAAATCAGAGTTGTTAATACGGATGTATGAGAGATTGCTGCATCTTGTTCAAGTAGGAGAGATTACCAGAACTCAAATTCTAAAAGATCTAGAGGGGAACATTCTTTTCTGTGGCTTGGGATTGCTGCAAGGAAAACATATTAAAAACAAAAATTTTTAAAAATTAACAATTGAGGTTTGATAATAAATAGCAATCCTCATGCATAATAGTTGTAACAACAAGGTCCCGAAGAAAATATGATACTCAACATTTCTAAAAGGACATTTTTCTTTTATGGGAAACTCAAGCATCTAGTTTATTCATTTATTGGATAAAACTCAATTCTCGATTCCATAGCTGTAAAAGTGAAATTGCATGAAGAGGTGTAGTTGAAGTCTTCATTCGAGAAACAAACTCTTGAGATACACATTGCATTGTTGGGCGAGATCTCAGCTCAAAACGCACACATGCAAATGCCATCATAGCAACTAGAAAAATGTTCCCTACAACCACTGGATTAGTTGGAGGCGGAAGACGCGGGTCTAAGACATCAGTTAGCATTACGTTTTGTGACGCCCCAAAAAAAAATGATATAAATATACCATTCATAAGATCTATAAACATAATAGAAATGTTATATTTTCGTTCATCAGAGTTTATATTACAAAAGATATTACATGCATTACACTTTCATAAACGTTCATTCTGAAACTACATGTAACACTAGTTGATAACAACAAAATAAATGTCCTGCGGGCTTACATCTCTCCAAGATATCTCTTGGTTACAACAAAAGAGTCTTAAACTCTATACATGTAAAGCCCTCGGCTTGAATAAACACTTGACACAACAACAACAAAAAACAAAAAAAGAAACAAAATAGAGCCTTCAGCCCCGAGTCGTCCCAAGCTATGTCTTTAGAGGTGGCATGTCACTTGTACCTAAAAATAGTTTCCCAAGCAGGATGAGCCAAAACCCAGCAGAGATATACTAACACAATAGATGAAGTTTAACTAAGATATAAGCATCAGATAAATGTAGGGGTGAGCAGCGGATATACCGATCCGCCAAAACCGACCGAACCGAACCGATCCGCCGCATTTTGGACGGATGCGTGATGACGAGCGGATGGTTGCGGATTGATTTTCTCCAATCCGCCAATTTGGCGGACGGATGGCGGATTTGAGATTTATTTGGCCGCAACCGAACCGCCGAACCGCCAAATCGCGAGCACCCCTAGTAATTTATAAGATTTTGTATTTTTAATTTGTTTAAATATTATGTTTGTGTTTTCAATTGAAAAAGAGTTTAAATATTCTGTTGAAAAAAAGTTTTCAACTTGAATATATTTTTTTGATTTTTAAATCAAGCTCTAAAAATAATAAATAGAAAATATGATATATGCTGGTTGATTTTTTGTTCTCAAAAACATATGTAGATGTAACAATACAGAGACATACAATCTCTACTACTGCTCTGTTCATGGTTTTGGTTGTTTGAATTGTTATTATATTTTAAGAATAACAGATTGTAATACTTTATGTGGATGAATCATGCTGTGATTATAATATGTGGATGAGGCATGCAGTGATCGTGATATTCTAAAGTTTCAAACTTTCTTTCTTTGGACAAGGCATGCAGTGATTGTAATACTTTTTTAAGTCATTGACTGTAATACTTTCTTTTTCTTTTTTTTCTTTTTTCTTTTTGAGGAAGTGCACAAGTTGAATTATGTTGAAAATTTATAAAATTTTAAACCGCCAAACCGATTCGCATCCATCCGCCAAACCGCCAATCCGCTCAATCCACATCTGCCGGATTGGCGGACGGATGCGGATTGATTTTCTTCAATCCGCCAATCTGGCGGACGGATGGCGGATTAGAGGTTCTGTGGCCGCAACCGACCCGCGCCCACCCCTAGATAAATGTTCAATACGAAAAACCAACTCACATCTTTTCCATGACCAATCAATATCTATATCTCAATCTATTTCCATTCATTTATTCAAATCAACTCATAGGTATAGTCCCTTATTATTGTGAGAACCCGAATATAAAAATTAAGTAAATAATTAAATAATAATATTACAATCTCAAATATTTTGGTGGTGAATTCTAGGGTGCAAATTAAATATTATTGGAGGATCTTTTAATTAATTTTAAACTTAAAATAAATTGGTGGTGAAAGTATTTAATTTAGAGGCAAGATTTATTTATTTATTTTTAAATATTGAGGGCAAGTTAGTAAGTATATTTTGTTATAATAATTGTTATATTTTATTTAATTAATGTGTTAGAAAATAAAGTAATACAAAAGATAATGAACTAGAGCCTTTTGGTTAGATATATATATATAGGAACCCTAGGTTGCCTAACACTTATATAGCAACAGCCCCTTAGGGTTCATAGCAGCAGTAGGAGGCAGCCACGGGAGAGAGCAAAGTTGAGAGAAAAGAAGAAGAAAAAAAAAAGGGGGGTTTGCAAACAATGAAGGATTTTTTTTTGGTGTGTTCTCTAGCTTTCTTCTTCCTTTTACTTTTGTTTTTTTTTATCCTTACTCTATTACTATTTAATTCATTGATGAAGAGGTTGTAGGTTTATGTATTTTGTATACATATATCGCTAAGAAATTTGAGGTGAATGAATTGTGTGTAAAGAATGGGTGTAATTCTGAGTTAAAAAATTCTGCACAGAATCACAAACTTTAAAAATCAAGAAACTATATCAGACGAATGCATTTTGAACTAAACATTTTATAGCAGATTAATTACATATTGAATTGTATACCAGAATTTTCTTATAGTTTTTGGGAGTCAAAATCCATAAGAACTGATGCGTTGATCAAGTCTGTCCAGAAAACCTGTACAAAACAGTAATTTCGGGAGTGTTATTCTATTTGGGTATAAATCCAAAAATTCTCAAATTAGCGTCATTAGAACCGGTTACGAGTCTAGTTTTGTACGTTTTTGGCCTTGCATTGATTGCTCGTGTATATTAAGAGAACCGTCAATTTCTTTAAAGTGCTGTAGAAAACAACCTGTTTGGATATAATAAATTGTAGATAATTATTTTGATAAACAAATCAAGTGAAACCAATTGGGTTTGAAACTTAAGATATATTAGATCATATCTGGAGGTTATTGGAATTTTTCGAATAGCGTGGAGTGGGTTTTGTAATCTTCAAAGTTAGCGAATAGGTTGGAAAGACTTGTTTGAAATTCTGTTTTATCTTAAGGTCACTTTTAGTTAAGTTTCGATCAGAACCTATGTCTTGGGTGATTTTAAACCTTGAAGAACATGAACTTAGATAATATTTAAGAGTAACGGTGAGTTGAGTTGAGCCATGTTAGTACGCTTTAGTTGAGGTTACTTAGTTCCTATTTTTTTTAGTATTTTTAAATTAGTTGTGACGTGTAGTTTTTATACTTGGTTCAGGGCACTAGTTGGACTTTTACACTCTATTCGATTCGAGGATTATATTATTTCGTTTCAGGTGAGTAGTTTCATGCTACATATTTTTATAAATATTCCCCTACCTTGAACTGTTGGAAAATTAAATTGTTGTTTCATAACTAAACTGTTTTGATAAATTATTATATTATCAATGGAATCAAATTATTTCTGAAACATGTGTGAATTTGGCATACTGTAAACTATTTGTTTTGGTCTCATGTTTATAATGATGAATTACCATGTTTTGCGAAACTGATGTGTATTGATTATTGGGACCATATGTGTATTTAGTCCAGGGAACTTATTCCACTGTGTGTGGTGACTCTGGCCACTAAGGAACAGATCCGGGTTGGGCCGTGATGACTCTAGTGCTCAACGATTGTAAGGAAAAGACCTTTAAAAACAACTAGGTGACCTTCAATCGGATCATCTTTGAGAAAAGGCCCAGGTGCCACCCTGAGGATGACTCTTAGTTCGGTATTGGATCCAACGGGGCTTATAGCCTGAGAAATGTGTGGCATATTATTGTTTTTATTGGTACCCAGAAAATTATTGGTGTTCATGTTATAATCTGTTTTAAGTGGAAAATGTTGTTTATCATGTTCTTGCGAGACATGAGTATTTTAAGTGTTGAACTGTGGAACCTTCTTTTGAAACAGATTGTATTTACCAAACTGTATGCCAATCTAGTTTCTGTGATATATATCTTATTTTGGAATTTATCCCTGTTTTCAAAACTGTATTTACTATCCATGTTGCTACTCACTGAGCTATCAGCTGACTTAGTTGTTTACCATTTCCAGGTGTTAGAAGGACTTAGAGTGGACTCATGGCGTAGCAGGGACTCTATTTCATGGACCTCTAGGGCATTTATTTAATTTGTTTTAGGTTGCTAGTCGAGTTTGTGCATATTTATATTTATTTTTTTTTATTGAAATTCATTTAGGATTATTTTTGATATGTGGGTTGTTTATATCCCATAAGTTTGGATGGGTTTGATTACGGTTGATTTTGCCGTTTACAATTGTGGTATGTATGGATTGAGTTTTGGTTATTTATTATTGGACTAGTGTTTAGTTGTTCAATGTGATTATGGATTCGTGTTTAGGCTTACGTGTGCCTTGGGCTAAGTCCTTGTGGGCCACGGCCGGTCATGCCGGATTTGGGGTGTGACAATTGTGGTATCAGAGCAATGGGTTTATTGAGTTACATATCTTGCATTTCATCATTTAGACGAGGTCCGAGTCCTTATAGTCCTTAGTAGTGTGTGGTTGAGTCAGTTTTGTTTAAACTTGTGTTGAATCTTACTTGATTTCATTTTGAAGGTTAAGAGTTGGTACCTAGATATTTACACGGATTCTCGATTCTTTGTGAGCCTTTGATGTTTGTATTACCGTGTGTAATCCATTAGGAGAAACAGTAGTATTGGGAGAAACAGTAGTGTTAGGGGATGATTGTAGATCTTGTGAGATAGAGATGGATGGTAGAAATTTTCCAGTGGATTTGATTTCTTTAGAGATGAAGGATTTTGACGTGATTTTGGGGATGGATTGGTTAACGAAGCATCATGCCTCTATTGATTGTTTTAGAAAGAGGGTAGTTTTTGCTATGCCAAGTCAACATGAGTTTTTCTTTCAGGGAGATGGAAAAGAGTCTTCTATTTGTTTTATTTCTTCCCTTCATGCTAATCGAATGTTGAGAAAAGGGTATCATGGTTACTTAGCTTGTGTGGTGAGTATTGAACTGCTAGAATAGAAGTTAGAGGAGTTGCCTGTAGTGAGGGAATTTGTTGATGTTTTTCCAGAGGATCTACCTGGTCTTCCTCCAGACCGTGAGGTCGAATTTTCCATTGACTTGATCCCTAATACAACACCTATCTCTAAAGCACCCTATAGAATGGCACCATTGGAATTGAAGGAGTTACAAACTCAGTTACAAGAGTTGCTAGACGAAGTTAGTTATGGTTAGGTTGTTTCACTTGCTTGACGGACTACTTGTGAGCTTAGTGATGGGCCTTAGGCCAATTATTTTGTATGTGTTTGGGAATAAATGTAGTCTCAACATGATAGAAATTATAGCGTGTAGTAAGAGATGTGTTTCTTAGAGAGTTTGTTTTATTCATTATTTTGTTGTAAATCTTAAGAGGGCAAATAAGAGAAATAATTTTGAGATATATTGGAATGAGATTAAATTTGATTTGGGTTACGCCATTTGATGGGATTATTAGTAGTAACAACATTGGCCGGTGAGTCGATATTTTAGAATATGTATGCGAGTTTCGGGTGCTTTCGTGATTGGTGGAGTCCATTGTCTTAGAGTTAGTTGTTGATGTTCTCGAGTGCAATAATGAGTGTTGAGGGACATGATGTGATGGATGTTGTGGAGTTATGTTAGCAACCAATGTTCTTAGAGGAAATTTCTAAGATTACTTTGTGAGGATATTATAATTCTAAACTAGGTGCTTTAGGATAATTAGTATGGTGGTAATTTGAGTATTTCCATGGAATTTATGCTTGACCCATCGAGAGTGATTGATGTTAACATTTACAGTTACTTTTATGTATGAGTTAGAAATTGTGAAGATGGAAGGTATATGAGAGTGTTTTGGGTTAAATTTGGGGTGTGTCGTGATAGTGTGGTTCACGTAATGCAAATGGAGATTATTTTGTATCCCTTGTCCTTTAGTTATAAGATTGTTTTGTATCCTTAGTGTAAAAGTTGTGAATCCCTTATATTAATCTTTCGCTTTGCTACTAGAGTGGTAAGAATTCGTGTTGTTGGTATGTTGGTCTAATATTACCATTGAGTTCAATTTGAGTGTATTTGACCTTAAGTGGTAAGTGTTTCCTTAATTAAATGTATTTAGTTTTGCCTAATAGAGGATGATTGGTGATATTACCTTTGAAGAAGTTATTCGGTAGACCTTTCGTCGGGGAATAAATTGGTATGAAGTACTTTCGTTATTCTGCTAGTCTTGGAAATTGTTAAGGGATGACTATTGTTGATGTAGAAATTTTTTTTACAGTAAACATGTGGCATTATAGCAAGTGGTTGTACATTTTTTTTAGAGTTGTGTAAGGGTGAGTTCGATTAGAGATATTAGATAAGATTTTGAGGTAACCACAAGACTGAACACTTGTTGGTGTAACCTTTCGTCTTGAGTTGTGTAGGCTTTTCATGGTGGGTTTGATATGGTAATTGGTGTTGTTATTTGTGACATGAGCAGTTATGAGGATTCGATTTTGTTTTCTTTGCACTTTAGTAAGCTGTGGTGGATTACTTTCAAGTTAAATTATTTTTCAGGTGGAGAGCAAATTTAGTAGTGATTGGATTGAAATACTGAAAAGATTATTTTAGTTAGAATTTTTTATTAGATGTGTAGTATTATTTCTTTTGGTAAGGGATGTACATTGAATTTCGTTTGGAGAGATATTATTGTCATTTGAGGGTAATCTATTTATTAACGATTCGAAAAATTTTGGGTTGTTTCGGTGTTAATTTTTATAAGTGTCTCATTGTGATTTGTTCGATATACTTCTAGGGTAAAAGGTAGAATATTCTATTAATAGGCCTTAGGAGTGATATTAATAATTGTCAATAAGTGAATTTGTGTAGTAAGAGTTGTTGAATCGAAATTTGATCTTGTGGATTATCGTAATATTAGTGTGATGTGGAATCGTGTTGCAACCTTGGAGTTGGTGTCATGGCTTTGGTTTTAAAGAATGAGAATGGCTTTCAGTTAACTTTTGTTGGGAGTATCTTAGTATGATTAGAATGTGTACCCAGTCTTGATGAATCCTATGTGGACTCGAAGTGCATTGTGTGAGTGTTTGGATAAAATCTATATTGGAGTGAGATGGTGTGAGTGGATGTAGACAAGTTGTGTAAACTGTTAGTCGGGTTGTCAAGTAAAAGAAATAGAGTAGATAGGTAAAAATAATACAGAAATTGCTTGGTTGGGCAATTAAAGTTATGGCTGAGCATGTTCGAGTAGTGTGTTTGGCGTGATTGCATTATGTTTCATAAGGATCGATGTTTCTTGTTTTCTAGGTGAAGCAATTGGGGCTAAGGTGATTTGTGAATTTTCCGTGAGTGGAATAATTCAGGGAAGAATATGATTGTACTAGGCGATGCATGGAGGTTTTTATAGATGAAACATTTCAAGTTAATATTTGTGCTGGTTTAATTCCAAATTGAGTAATTGAGTGTGGATTCGTTTTAATATTGAGATGCGTTTGTTGTCGTGTGATGGTTAGGACCTGATTTGGTGGAGGATACTACACAAAAAATTATCACCATCAGAGAGAGATTACTAACTACTCAGAGTAGAAAAAAAAAATAGAAAAAAAAAAAAAAGAGTTTTGCTGATCATCGTAGGAGAGATTTAGAGTTTCACGTGGGGGATATGATATTCTTGAAAGTATTACCACGGAAAGGAGTGATCAGGTTTGGAAAGAAAGAAAAGTTGAGTCCTAGATACATTGGTCCATTTGAGGTATTGGAGAAGGTTGGTGAGGTTGCGTACCGTGTTGCTCTACCCCCTAGGTTGGCAGGAGTGCATAATGTGTTTCACGTGTCTATGCTGAGGAAATATGTGCACAGTCCGTCACATGTGATAGATTATGAGCCGCTTCAGATTATGGAGGATTTTTCGTATGAGGAGATACCTATTCAGATGTTGGATTCGAAAGAGAAAAGGTTGTGTACAAAGGTCATTAAATTGGTTAAGGTACTGTGGCGTAATCATCTAGTTGAAGAGGCGACTTGAGAATGCGAGGACGAGATGCACGAGAAGTACCCACATCTATTCTCATGATTTACTCAGGTTAGTTTCGAGGACGAAACTTTTTTTTAGGAGGGGAGAATGTGAGAATCCGAATATAAAAATTAAGTAAATAATTAAATAATAATATTACAATCTCAAATATTTTGGTGGTGAATTCTAGGGTGCAAATTAAATATTATTGGAGAATCTTTTAATTAATTTTAAACTTAAAATAAATTAGTGGTGAAAGTATTTAATTTAGAGGCAAGATTTATTTATTTATTTATTTATAAATATTGAGGGCAAGTTAGTAAGTATATTTTGTAATAATAATAGTTATATTTTATTTAATTAATGTGTTAGAAAATAAAGTAATACAAAAGATAATAAACTAGAGGCTTTTGGTTAGATATATATATATAGGAACCCTAGGTTGCCGAACACTTATATAGCAGCAGCCCCTTAGGGTTCATAGCAGCAGCAGGAGGCAGCCACGGGAGAGAGGAAAGTTGAGAGAAAAGAAGAAGAAAAAAAAAAAGGAGGGTTGGCAAACAATGAAGGATTTTTTTTTTGGTGTGTTCTCTAGCTTTCTTCTTCCTTTTACTTTTGTTTTTTTTTATCCTTACTCTATTATTATTTTATTCATTCATGGAGATTGTAGGTTTATATATTTTGTATATATATATCGCTAAGAAATTTGAGGTGAATGAATTGTGTGTAAAGAATGGGTGTAATTCTGAGTTTAAAAATTCTGCACAGAATCACAAACTTTAAAAATCAAAAACTATATCAGACGAATGAATTTTGAACTGAAAATTTTATAGCAGATTAATTACATATTGAATTGTATACCAGAATTTTCTTATAATTTTTGGGAGTCAAAATCCATAAGAACTGATGCGTTGATCAAGTCTGTCCAGAAAACCTGTACAAAATAGTAATTTCGGGAGTGTTATTCTATTTGGGTATAAATCCAAAAATTCTCAAATTAGCGTCATTAGAACCGGTTACGAGTCTAGTTTCGTACGTTTTTGGCCTTGCATTGATTGCTCGTGTATATTAAGAGAACCGTCAATTTCTTTAAAGTGCTGTAGAAAACAACCTGTTTGGATATAATAAATTGTAGATAATTATTTTGATAAGCAAATCAAGTGAAACCAATTGGGTTTGAAACTTAAGATATATTAGATCATATCTGGAGGTTATTGGAATTTTTCGAATAGCGTGGAGTGGGTTTTGTAATCTTCAAAGTTAGCGAATAGGTTGGAAAGACTTGTTTGAAATTGCTTTTATCTTAAAGTCACAATTAATTAAGTTTCGATCAGAACCTATGTCTTGGGTGATTTTAGACCTTGAAGAACATGAACTTAGATAATATTTAAGAGTAACGGTGAGTTGAGTTGAGCCATGTTAGTACGCTTTAGTTGAGGTTACTTAGTTCCTATTTTTTTTAGTATTTTTAAATTAGTTGTGACGTGTAGTTTTTATACTTGGTTCAGGACACTAGTTGGACTTTTACACTCTATTCGATTCAAGGATTATATTATTTCGTTTCAGGTGAGTAGTTTCATGCTACGTATTTTTATAAATATTCCCCTACCCTGAACTGTTGGAAAATTAAATTGTTGTTTCATGACTAAACTGTTTTGATAAATTATTATATTATCAATGGAATCAAATTATTTCTGAAACATGTGTGAATTTGGCATACTGTAAACTATTTGTTTTGGTCTCATGTTTATAATGATGAACTACCATGTTTTGCGAAACTGATGTGTATTGATTATTGGGACCATATGTGTATTTAGTCCAAGAAACTTATTCCACTGTGCGTGGTGACTCTGGCCACTAGGGAACAGATCCAGGTTGGGCCGTGATGACTCTAGTGCTCAACGATTGTAAGGAAAAGACCTTTAAAAACAACTAGGTGACCTTCAATCGGATCGTCTTTGAGAAAAGGCCCAGGTGCCACCCTGAGGATGACTCTTAGTTCGGTATTGGATCCAACGGGGCTTATAGCCTGAGAAATGTGTGGCATATTATTGTTTTTATTGGTACCCAGAAAATTATTGGTGTTCATGTTATAATCTGTTTTAAGTGGAAAATGTTGTTTATCATGTTCTTGCGAGACATGAGTATTTTAAGTGTTGAACTGTGGAACCTTCTTTTGAAACAGATTGTATTTACCAGACTGTATGCCAATCTAGTTTCTGTGATATGTATATCTTATTTTGGAATTTATCCCCGTTTTCAAAACTGTATTTACTATCCATGTTGCTACTCACTGAGCTATCAGCTGACTTAGTTGTTTACCATTTCCAGGTGTTAGAAGGACTTAAAGTGGACTCATGGCGTAGCAGGGACTCTATTTCATGGACCTCTAGGGCATTTATTTAATTTGTTTTAGGTTGCTAGTCGAGTTTGTGCATATTTATAGTTACTTTTTTTTTTTTATTGAAATTCATTTAGGATTATTTTTGATATGTGGGTTGTTTATATCCCATAAGTTTGGATGGGTTTGATTACGGTTGATTTTGCCGTTTACAATTGTGGCATGTATGGATTGAGTTTTGGTTATTTATTATTGGACTATTGTTTAGTTGTTCAATGTGATTATGGATTCGTGTTTTAGGCTTACGTGTGCCTTGGGCTAAGGCCCTGTGGGCCACGGCCGGTCATACCCGAGTTTGGGGTGTGACAATTATCTAAATAGTCCCAAACGAGACTACAACTCATTTGTTAACACTTCAATAACAACCATCATTCAAACACTTCAATTTTCTTGTCATTTTACGGAATTCTCATCCGAGGGAATCGGCACCCATATATATATATATATATATATAAGATTTCAAAACTTTTACCTTGGACACTCTGGCCAACTTAATTTTAAATGGAGTTTGTCCCCTATCTCCTCCCAAACAATGGAGTACATCTCCTATCTCCTCCCAAACAATAATACATATACAATGTATTTAAAAGCGTTGTCATATACAATGACTATCTAAAATATATATTCAATGGTTTAATCAACCGTCATATTCAATGACATAATTCATATGATTAGTTTCAATTTACCTAATCCTCATGCAGTTTCTACAACAATAATAGATATCCTCTACCGATAGCCCAAAACAGATATTTCTAAACAGATATACAATTTATCAAACAAATAATTTGTCAAATTTTCATAGGCGAGTGATTTATCAAATCCAACTACACCATTCATTCATACAACCTCTCAATTTCATATTTCCCATATCAATTTCATTATTTATACAAAATAATATTTAACACAAATTAGGACAATTTCCCCCTCTTTCGAAATATCAACCCCAAGGCCAAAATTCATCATTTTAACCCAAGTAACCTCATATTCAATACCCATACATATTTTCATGACCCAATATAGAAAACCCCCCTTTCAAATCTTAAGCTCAAACCCTAGTTTCAGCCAAATCCTTCCAAATTCCACAATTTATACAAAATGACAAATACCTAAGTTAAAAACCATATCAAGGTGTAGAGAATCCCTGCCTTAAGTGTAGAAGCTCAAAGGAGATGAAGAAGAAACTCAAAAGTGCCCAAACTCGATTTTGCTCGGATCAAGAGGAAGCCCACAAGATGCTCTAGCTCTTTATCAAAGGGAATAGGGTAGAGAGACCCTTAGATCATGGAGTATTTGTAGAGAGAGAGAGTTTTGGAGAGAGAGAGAGAGTGTGTCGAATTAGGGTTTTTAGCAAAAAAAATATCATAAAAATGATGTAACTCTGCTCTGCTGCGAATTGATATACGCGACCTTCACTCGAGCGAAGGACCAAACACAAGTGACCTCACTTGAGCGCAGAATGGATAGCTTCAGAAGTTTTACAGACGCACACACTCGTTCAAGTGCAAGAAGCCTCGTTCGAGCGAAGAACTTTGCTTACCCAGAAATTCTGCGTATGGGAAAGAAACCTGAGAGCTCTCAAATCTCACTCAAGCGCAAGAGTCCTTACTCGAGCGAAAAAGCAAATTTCATAAGGCTCGCTCGAGCGAAAAAGCCAAAATCTGGGCAACAACCATCTAGACCAACTAACAACCAACCAGTCCCAAACACGCCCAACGTATTGCAAAGCTCAAATTCAAAGAGTTAAAGGAGGAAAACAATACATAGACACAATATACAACCACGGAACCCGAGTCCGGAACATAACAAAGGTCAGGTCAAAATCGGAATCACTATACGTTTGGAGTAGATCATGATGCCAATGATGAGAGGAGTTCTCCCGGATGCCTTCCCATGATTGTTTCTAGTGCTACCACCCCAAAGCTATAAGCATCACTTTTCAATCACAACCATAGTGTAGGCAAGTTCTGCACAAGCAAAAAATTAATATAAAAAAATAAATAAATCATAGACTTCACTTTCTCTTTTATGAAGTTGAACCTATCATCAATAATTGAGTTTGAAAAGAAAAAAAATGATAATCACTAAAATATTTAAAAATTTTAGATTATTTTTCCCTCTTTCTTTGAAATCATAAATACGTATGAAAGGAAAAAGTATTACTTTGCTACCTGGGGCAATATATCCGTAAGTGCCTACAATTACTATTTGATTCGATGCATCTAGATATAGCAGTCTAGCAGTGCCAAAGTCGGAGACAAAAGTCTCCAATTCAGAGTTCAATAGAATGTCGTTGCTAGATATGTCTAAGTGAACAATAGGAGGTGTGCAATCATGATGCAAGTAGGATAGAGCATGAGCTATTGCTTTAATGATGTTTACCCTCCTAGTCCATCCCAATTCAACAACTTCGACATCAGTTCTTAGGGAACAAAACAAGCTTCCCCTTTCCATGTACTCATACACCAGGAACATGCATTTGTTGTGCAAACAGAACCCATAAAGCTTCACTATGTTTCGATGCCGTATATTAGTTAACATTTGTACCTCATTTCTACTCTTGTCGAAAGCTAGTTCCTCTGCTTCAAAACGATGGAGTTTCTTCAAGACAACTATTTTTCCATTTGGCAACTGAGCTCTGTATACACTACCATAACCGCCAGTTCCAATACAATATTTGATGTCAAAGTCATTTGTTGCCTTGATGATGTCTTCATATGCAATTCTTCCATCGTAATTCCATATGGAGCACATATCCCCATTTTTTATTGCTTTTGCCTCAATTTGGTTTTTTGGGGTCTCACGACGTTGAAAGCATGCAAATGTAAGTAAGATAAGGAAAACTATGGCTGAAGAAATAATAGCTGCTGTGCATACGGCTATGAGTACAGCAGAACAAACGTCAGACAACATATTATTGTACTCATAATTGAATGAATGTATGGACTTTCTAAATATGCATCCTTAGATCGAAGCTCTAGTGTCTTTCTAAAATATTGGTGTCACTCACAATCTTGACCCAAGCACAAGGAGAGTCAACCCAGTATAGTCATTGTGATGAAAAATCAAATATATGTATATATAGATATAAAGTGACCACAAATATACGAACCTTCCTCCCACATCCCTGAATGTGAAATCGTGACTTGAGTGATTGAATTGATGACTCTCTGTTGATGGTCTTCTTTCTGCAGTCTCTTTTCTTTTGTGTATTTTTTTTTTTTTTTTTCTTTGCTTTTTTTTAAATATGTTTCAAGCCTTTGTTCTTGGAAACTCAAGAATTGTCTCAGAGATTACAAACGGGTCTAAATTGCTGTGACAAATTGAGTTTTACTCCCTGGGTAGCTGCTGTAGTCTTAATATGCATGTCTTGGGGGTAGATGTTCTTAGATATGATAAAATGTCATAAGATTATCATTCTTAACTTTAGAATCTACTTCATAAATTCAATATTCGTAACTTCATCACAAACTATCACACCATACAATACAAAAAAGTTTAGTACCTTTTTGGGAGTGCATGTTGTAGATTTCTTCTAATTTTTAAGGTCTTGAATTTGATGGTGATTTTTAATGTTAAGTTTAATGTATTTCAGTGATTTAATAGTAAATTCTCTCTTTCTATTGAAAAATAAATAAATAAATAAATAAATAAAATACTCCACTCAGTGCATCTGAGATTGTTCAATCATATCCATAAACCAACATTTCATCTGAAAACAGACTGCTAGTATAAAAAATTTAAAGTCTTAGTTAAGTATAATTATTCAGTTCCCAATTCTAAGATAGGACAATTATTTGTTTAACTCAGGAATTGTCTCAGAAATTACAAATGAGGCTAATGCATAAAGGCTTGCAAAGTCATCAGGTTTTTTTAAGTGTTCTCAAAAAGATCCCAAATCACTTGTTGAAAGATCTCTTTTTCACAAAAGAACAAAAACAATCCCAAATAGATTCTATACAGATCTCCCTCCAATAAAGAGGAGAATGATGGAAGTCCTTTCTAGGGTTTTTTTGTTTATTCAATTCTGAATAGAAGAGGGAGAAAGAGGGAGACCTCATACCTGAGAGAGAAGAGGCAGAAATAATGGACACATTTATGCTTAAGTTGGTTAGCCACGTAATCGGTGAAGGAGTTCAGCAATATATAACAAATCACAAAATTAAAATTAATTATTAACTTGATATAACAATGTTTATATACATATACATAATGGTTATGACAATTGATACTAGCCATCCTCTAAATCATTATTCATCATTTTTACTTTATTAGTTTATTGGATAAAATCCATTTCTTGATTTCGTAACTCACTTAGTGAAATTGAATGAAGACGTGTAGCTAGAGGTCTCCTGTTGCTGTGAGGGAGAAGCTTTTGAGAAACATGCAGCATTGTCGGCCGAGATCTTGGTTCAGAATGCAAGCATGCGAATGCCAGTGCAGCAACAAGGACAACATTCCCCGCAACTAGCGGATCAACTGGAGACAAAAGACACGGGTTTAATACATCATTTAACATTATATTTTGAGCAGAGGCCGATGCCAGTAATGAGAGGAGTTCTTTTGGATGCCTTCCCATGATCATTTCTAGCGCCACCATTCCAAAGCTATAAACATCGCACTTCTCAGTTTCAACCATTGTGTAGGCTAGTTCTGCACAAAATAAACATTCACTAAACTGAATAAAAAACTAGAATAAACCATACACTATCTGGGATTATATATCCACCTCACCTAATTTTCGTCCATGGAATTATATATCCCCTGATTCATCAGCTCCCACATTGTAATGCCTGCAGGTAACGGCGGTCTGTGAACAAGAAACACTCAAGACACCTGCAGCATTGTTGGCCGAGATCTCAGATTGGGACTTAAGCATGCCATTGCCACTGTTGCTAAGAGAACCAAATTTTGAGCAATCAGTTGATTGACAGCAGGCAACAGACAGGGATCTAATAGGTCCTTCAGCAGACTATTTTGAGCAGATGATGATGACATTGAACAAAGTAGTTCACCTGGATACCTTCCCATTATTGTTTCTAGAACCACCACCCCAAAGCTATAAACATCACACTGCTCAGTCACGGCCACGGTGTATGCAAGCTCTGCACCAAGAAGAGGAGTTCAGAAATTTTGTTTTCTACCCTGCCTTCACTGGCAACAACTAGATTATGTGATTACATTGCATAACGTATTTAAAAATACCATAAAAAAATACTATATCTGCTGAATTTTCTTACATAATTCTTTTCCCACTCTAGCAGGTAATGAAATGCAGAGTGGGGCGTGTCTAGCGGGTACAAAGCCTTGTGAATAAACTCAAACTCTGAATACACACGATAACCTGAAAATCATACAAGCTTGAATTTTTTTGCACCCCGTGAGAATCTAACATGAGACTTTCAAAAATTATGTTATGATGAATCTTCTATGTTCAGCCCCTTATTCGTGGTATTTAGAAATGGAAAGAGAAAAGGTGTATAAAACTATGTTATTTCACCTATTTTTCCTTTTCCTTTCCTTTTTCCAAATCTCTCCCTAAATCTTGAACCAAACACGGTTAATGACCACATCATCCATGCGGATTGTGGCAAGAGAATTGGCATATTCAATGTTATTCATGTATATCATTAATTAGCTTGTGGAATGAGAATCAGCATATTCAATGTTGTTCTTGTATATCATTAATTAGCATAGCTTGCGCAAACAAAACCCCTATGATCAAAATCAACGCAGCATCAAAATCACAAGTTCACGACAGCAATTACCTGACAGGCACATCAATAACTGACGACGAAGCTTCCACCGACCTCCGATTCTGACCAGTGACTACTTCTTCTTCATCATCTTCTCTCTCGACTCGCGATTATGGCTTGTCTTGTTCTCCGATTTCGTTTGGGTTTTGTAACGCTTCGTTTCGATCTCCTTCACGATGTCTGGTTCAGATTGGAATAAAATCAACACTAATCCATTATCTGTGCTTCTAAAAAAAAATTAAAATTAATTTAATCCGTTTAAATCGTGTCACTAATCCGAATTAATTTATTTAAACACATATTAAATCAATTTAAAATTACGAATTCATATGATTAAATAATAAAAAATATATATAATATTTTAATTTCATAAAAATATAAATATAATATTATATTAGTTTCATAATAGTAATATATATTTTCACAATAACGATATATTATTTTAGAATTTAAATAATTATAAGAAAATTAGTTTTACCGTAACTATTTAAACCATTATAAATTAAAATTAAAAATCAATAAACAAAAGCAATAAAAGAAGATATATGTGGGTTTAGATTTGGGTTTAAGTTTTACCTGGAATAAGTGAAGATACTATGCGGAAGGATGTATAATATAAATATAGGTTATTTGTATATGATCCGAATTGGTACCAATCCGGAACTGTAGGGTTCAACCCGAAACCGATCTATAAACTACGGATTTTTAATTTTTTAATCCAGAATCGAATTATGGATTCAAAAAATCATTCCAAACCTACTAAATTGAATTGGACCAGAACAAATTACAGATTTTACAAATTTCTTGCTCAATCCTATTGACAAGGGTTAAGGGTTTTATTTTGCTTTATTTTTGGTAAATGTTTTTTATTTTACACTTTTGCCCTCACTAAAAGTTTTCAATTTTTTTTTGTTTTCACCCTAATCTCATCTTTAAAAAGAGTAAACATGGTTTTTTAATAAAAATTTTTTATCTATTAATTAACTTGACGTAAAATTTGAGCATCAACTTATAAAATTTGTTTCATATAATTCAAAATTTTGGGGCTAACCCCTATTCTTTAAAAACTTAATTACTAGTATAATATAGTTTTTTAAGAAAATAACAAAAGATTGAAATTAGACAAAATATTACAAATTATTGAAAAATGAGTGGGAGCTCTAATTAGAGCTACCACTAATGATGTGGCAGTGTGCCACAGTATTTTTTTTTTTTTTTAGTGGTGGGTTTAGAACCACCAAATTAGTGGTCTCTATCATTGTTGATTAGAATAGAATAAGTTTTATTAAAAAAAAAATTACAAATAAATAGATTTTATCTTTGAATTTATTAAAATATTTTTTTTCCACCTTTTTTCCTCTTTACTCATTCTTTCTTATTCTTGTGCTCTCATTGAAAACCATATCTTTTTTTATTTTTCTCTACAAAAATGACTTCAAAACAAGTAAAACTTTCACTTCAAACACACACAAAATTGAGCAAGTAATCGACTGATGAATAGGGATATAATAATGGCTCAACCTGACCCATCTGCTCCCGGGCTCGAGCCGGCCCAAGCGGGCCTCGCGAGCTAAGCCGAGCAGACCCATGGATCAAAAAGTAGGGCACATGCCCAATCCCAAGCCCACTCATAATAGGGTCAGGCCTAAGGCCTAGGCCGCGAGGCATGGGCATAGTTAGGGCTTTTTTTTTTTTTTGAAAAATAAACGATAATTACATTATCTATGTAAATTATTTATTATGAACAAAAAATAAAAGAAAAATTATGCTAGAATATTTTAGTTAAGATTAATGAAATGTTTTGTTTGGTTATGTTTCATGGTGGTATTTAAATTTAATTATGTATGACTTATATTTTTTTTAATTATAAACTTATAATTAAAAAAGTATGCAATTATGAATTTTTTTTCTTTCGAAATGAATAATTTTATATATATGAAAATGAAAATTTTAATATTACAATATTAAATTAATTATATAACATTTATTGAATAAATAATTTTTATTTCAAAATAAATAAAATATTACAAAATTTTATATTATTAAATAAAATAGGTGTAGATTATTGATGATGATAGAACAATTGCATTATTATAGGTCAAGTACATCCCAACTAGGTTGATACTTAGTAGCCTACCAATCATTTGTATTATACTTCATCTCAATAATCTAATACCCAAAAAAAAAAAAAAATGAAATGAAATGAAATGAAATAGTAAAAAACAAATTGTTAATCAATCATCGGAAGAGATAGATATCTCAGTCACGTTGCCCAAGGATATGTCATCTTCTCTCATTTTCACTATAATTTTGTCTTCTTGTAAGCGCATGCATATGATCTCTAGACATCATCAGTGCCTCAACCATTTGGAGTGAAAGCATGTTCCAATATTCGCTCAACACCAGTCCACCTGCACTAAAAGTTGTTTCTGAAGCAACTATAGAAATAAGAACAATTAGTATAACACGGGCCATCTGTGAAACCACATGCCACATAGTTTCATTTTGTTTTCACCATTGTAAAATGTCAAAATTATCGAAATCATTCATTGACAAGCTTTCCAAATAACGTTATAGTTCAGAACTACTTATGTTTATATATTGATATATTCTTCTACTTTTTATTGCTAAAAAAAATTAATCTCCTACCTCGATATGAGGCTGCTAGTATAGTGTATGTAGGTGTATTTACAGATGCAATTGCCATGTATTCTTCAAATAATCTATTGCACGTTTGCATAATAGGGGCAAACTGTGTTTGATTAATGAAAATATGTTCTAAAAATTCTTGTAAATCAATTTCTTTACACCTAAGATTAATTATTATGGCTAAACCTAAAAGATGAGGAAATGATTAAAATATTTATCAAATTTTACTTTCATTAAAATAATAATGGTTACATAATATTCATTACCTATATATTTTACAAAAACTTTAATTATTTCTGCTAACATATATAAAATAAATGGTGAAATAATAATAATAATATATATATATATATAAGAAAACAATTGTGTTGAAGTATCAAAAACTTATAAAAAAAATCATTATACAATGCTACTTGGCGCCTATTAAGTTATGTGAGTCAGTACTCCTCCTATTGATGTTACAAAAAATAAATTTATTACTCTTCTTTGTTTACAAGTTCTTTTTAACATATTACAAGCTCTATCTATATCTAAAATTAATTTTTTAAATAACATATTTTTTCGTTGACAAATTTTTTTATATTCTGAAATTCGATTAGTAGAAGACATAATAGTAACAACTGTATTTTTTATTACAAGTACAGAAGTCTCGTATACATGAATAGTTTCTTTAAAAATCAAATTTAAAATATGGACACAACAACGAACATAAAATAAATCACCATCAACAAGTAATTGTAAAGTTGATTTTAAATAGGCTACAGTTTGATTATAATATACTGCATTATTTAAACTAATCGTAAATATTTTATTTTGTAAAGGCCACTCATATAATAAATTTCCGATTTCTACACCAAGCGAATAACCAATGTATGAAAGTTCAGCTAATTTAAATAAAATAATTCTTTTATTTAATTTCCAATCATTATCAATAAAATCTATAGTATTACATTGATATTCGAAACTATTATTTGACCACATATTAGATGTTAAACAAGCTCTTCCATTCAATTTTTTAAAGATGTTAAATAGTTCACTTTTAACATCCTCGAATTTTTTTAAAATCCTATTTTTAGTAGTATTTCTTAAAAAACTTTGATATTGCAGTATAAAACTTTCGTAAATCATTTCAGTAAAATTGGGACATTCACTAATAGTAAACGATTATTCTTTTTTAATAATATAAGCAACTACAGAATTTTGTGTACGTATAAGATCATAAGAAAATATTTGTAAATTACTAGTTGATGAAGCTCCTAATTGCATTTGACTTCTAATATTAGGTTATTGACTTTGTAAATATTTGTTAGCGTGCCTTTTTAAATGACTAGTACCCCTGCAGATACAGCACTAAGTAAATGTGCATAATATATACATTTTACTTTAAGGGGTTGTTTGGGATGACCTAAATAAGTGCACTTTTTGTCTTTTTACGAAAAGATGTGCAGAAAAGTAGAGAAGTGATGTGATGGAAAAAAGATAAAAAGATGAATTATTTTGAGCTTCCCAAACTTGGCCTAAATGTAATTGTATAGGGGTGAGCATGGTCCAGATTGGACCGGATTGGGATAAAATTAGGACCAATCCGTTATCTACGGTTCCTAACAAATTGAAACCAATCCAATCCGTTTAAATCATGGAACCAATCCGAACCAATCCATTTAAATACGGATTGGATCGGTTTAGGACCACAGATTCACATAATTAAATAACAAAAAAATATATATATAACATTTTAATTTCATAAAAACATAAACATAGTGCTATATTAGTTCCACAATAGCAACATGTTTTTCTATAATAGCGACATACTGTTCTAAAATTTAAACAATCCTAAGAAAATTGGTTTCACCATAAAAATTTAGACCATTATAAATTAAAACTAAAAATTAACAAATAAAAGTAATGAAAGAAGATATTATACGGGTTTAGGATTGAGTTTAGGTTTTATATAGAATATGAGAATATACTATGAGGGAGGATGTATAATAAAAATATAGGCTATTTGCATACGGTCCGGATCGGTTCCAATCCGGAACCGTGGGATTCAATCCGGAACCAATCCGTGAACTACGGATTTTTAATTATTCAATCCGAAACCGAACTACGGATTCAAAAAACCAATCCAAACCTATCGGATTGGACTGGACTGGACCGGATTACGGATTTCACGGATTCCTTGCTCAGCCCTATAATTGTACCATCAGGATTGTTTATAGATATTTTTTCAAAATGTTTCCAAACAGTACTAGTTGTGCCCCTAGATGATAATCCAACTGTTAGAAGAGAAATATTAGAAGAAGAATCAACAAATTCATATTGTGTAGTATATGTATCAATATCGACATAAACATTAGAAATATTAAGATCCATATTAATGTAAGTAAAATAATGTATAAGAATTAACAATTAATTTAAATAATATGTAAATACAATGAGTAAAAAATAATGATTAATAAATATTCACAAATAATTAATGAAAAAAAAATGAGTAGTTAATAAATTTAATTAAACTAATTAATGTTATCGACTAGCGAATGCGATATAAAAATTAGCTTCTTTTGATAAAAGTTTCTTGTTACACACAATTGCAATTGCCACTTAGGGATGACACTTCAAAATTAATTGAGAGTTGAGAGAGATTGAAAGTTTAAGAGAGATTGAGAGAGTTTAAAAGAGAGAGAATTATTTGTAAGATTTATTTTGGAAAAGAGGGGATATTTATAATAATTTGAAAGATTGAAGTAAATTTATAACAGTAATATGATCATTTGAATATATATATATATATATATATTTTTAAAGTCTGTAGAGGTGCTCAAGTGTAGTATATTATTATTATTATTATTATTATTCAATGAATGTGAGTGAAGAGTGAGTTAAGTGATACAAGCATAACACAAGGGGTAAGTCGTAGGGGGCGGCCGGGGCGGGTAGCAAATGAGTTGGAGAATATATATATATATATTTTTAAATTTCATTCATTGCAACAACAGTAACTTGATACGAGTAAAATAGTGATGTGATGCAAATGAGTTGGAGAATATATATATATATTTTTTTTAAATTTCATTCATTGCAACAGTAACTTAATACGAGTAAAATAGTGATGTGATGCATGAAAAGGGGCGGGGCAGGGCAGGGGTAGGCTGGGCGTAAGCGGGGGTAAGAGTCTAAAAATATATATATTCGTTTTTTAAAAAATTTTGATTTTCATTCATTCATTGATTGCAAGGAAATGAACATTGTGTTTTTTTTTTTTTTTTTTGCAAGATTAATATTTTATTTATTTTTTAACCGTTGCAAGCTGCCTTTTATTTATTTATTTATTTTTGAAATTTAACCATTGGCAAAAAGAGGGTCGGGTGGGCTGGGTCGAAATTTTTTTGGACTAGGCTGGGCTTTAACTGGAAGGCTCAGACCCGAACCAACACGGGTCGGGTTCACCTCCGGTCTTGGGCGGGCCTCGGGCTGCCCATGGGTCTCATGTCATTTTTACACCCCTATAGGTGAATACTTTGAGTTGATCTTTGTTAAAATAAATTAAAAAAAATCAAGATTCATAACATTATTTATTTTGTTGAAGGTCTTTTTTTAAGGGTAAATTACGTTGATTTTTTTTGAGATTTAAAAAAAAATGCAACAAATTTTATAATTTTTACATAATTACATTAACAGCCTTTACAAATCAAAATTAATGCAAATAGTATAAAAATATAAAAATAAATAAGATAAAATATACTTACATTTTAATCTAAAGAAATGATAATGCCATTTTTTATTTATATAACTAATAAATTTATGATAAAAAATAAATCAAGTTATATAAATTAAAACTTCAGAGAAATGTAATATAATTATTCTAAATTTATAACTTTTTTTTTTTTAATTTAAAGAAGTGTATTTTTTTTTTTTATATTTGTAAATTGTAATCTTCTGCCCTTTTTGTAACCCGGATCCACGACTAGCTTAGGGTCATGTCCACCAAAAAGCGTCGAAGCACAGAGCATCTTCATTCCGTAACTTTCAAACTCATCATCGATAATACGTTAGGGGATTTTGAAGGTAAGTGCAATGATTTATTTTTATTTTGAAGGTAAGTGCAATGATTTATTTTTATGTTCATAGACTCTTCATTTAATTGAATATCTTTTGCTGGTGATTTCATTTCAATGTGTTGATTATATATACATATATAGACTCTCACATATATGCAAATGCAATTTTAGCTTTCAATGTAGACCTTAACGATAAATTAACGAGGTGTGTTGTAGCGATCTGTGGACTGTGAAAATCTTTTGTCTGCCATTCCAAACTAACAAATTGATCGAAATTTCTGTATATACGGAGTTAAGTGATACGGAGAAATCAATTCAAAAATCGATATTTTTTTTTTGAAACCCTTAGAAGATTTTAAACCATATATGTTGTTTGACGATACGGGTGCTTATATATGAAGTGTTTATGAAAAATGGTGCAGGTTGTGATGAGTGATGCAATTTGAGGAATTGGGTTGTTTTTGTAAAATCCGAGAATGGTGTTAGTGTTGGCAATTGGGGATCTTCACATCCCACACAGGGCACCGGATTTGCCTCCTAAGTTCAAATCCATGCTTGTTCCTGGCAAGATTCAGCATATTATTTGCACTGGCAATCTCTGTATCAAAGTAATTCTGTTTTCTCATGATTTTTTTCTTTTTCTTTTTTTTTTTTTCTTCTTCTGGGTTACTTACTGATTTCCTTTATGTTAATTTTGTTAGTTTAATCTGCTTGGAGTTATGATGCTTCCTTGTCATATACATAATGTTGTTGGAAATTAGTCGCCAAATTATATGCACAACACCCGATGTTTTTTATCAGTCTTGTTTTGATTTCAATATAATCTCTAGGCCTGTAAATGAAGTAAAATTTAAGAGATGGAAATGTTTTTGGTTTACTGACAGGCTGTTTGGTCAGTTTCTGTATAAATTTATTTTGGACAATATATTTAATCTCTTTCTGAATGAATTTAAATGGTTACAAGTATGCTTTTTATGAAATTTTGCCTTTGGGATATCATCTACTTTGTTGTCTTGGAATTTTAAGTTAGTGGTAACCTGGCCATAGTCGAACAATGCATAGGCTTCCGGTAATATTACATCATAAAGGTTAAATCGCATTATTCACACACTACTTGAACCTCAACCCTAATCTAGTGATTGTAAAATTACTTTTTTTTAAAATAATAAAATAAAATTGAAGGTTTTTTTTTTTTTTTGGTATTTAGGCAATTTGGATATAATATTACATATTGGTTATGCTGTTGATCTGATTGGGCACAGAATACTACAATATTTCTTCCTGTCTTTCTAAAACCATGTGCACCATTCTCTAATTAAATATTGTTATATTTTCATAAGCAGGAAGTTCATGATTACTTGAAGAGCCTTTGCCCTAGCTTGCATATTACTCGCGGTGAATATGATGAAGATGCCCGTTATCCAGAAACCAAAACACTTACAATTGGACAATTCAAGCTTGGGCTGTGCCATGGTCATCAGGTTACTTTTCCTTCTATCTTTATTTTTAAGAGGTTTAGGATGGTGACCAGTTTTGATTCTTTTGATCTAACTGCATGAATGTAATTTTTCTTAATTGAACCTTAAAAGTATATTTGCTTCAGCATATACTGAAGAATATAATTCTATTAGGCATCTAGTCTGAGATATCGATGATTTTTTATTTTATACCAGTAAAAATCGTTTGGTAATAGTATCCTTGTGTTTTGTAGTTCTATCAAGTGCTACTCCTTTTACAGTGGTTTTAAATGATGCAATTCTTCAATGTATAATGTTTTTAACTGTAGCTTCAATTACATCATTTTTGTTCTTTTTATGAGCCTTCTGTGTAAAGGCTGTGCTTGGTTTTCCAGAGAATAGATTTGGTAGTGCCATTGGTAATCCTTCTGATAAATGAGAATGAAGGACAAATAGGTACTTCACTTTGAACAAAGCTCTGCTGATTCATTGTAATGGGGGGTAGCTTTCTTTCCTGTACTGGAATGTCACTTTCTAGGAAATTGTTAGCCATGTCATCTTTGATTTCACAAAATCTCATATGATCACCTGCATTGATGTATTCATCCATGTAAGTTGGACAACTTATCATAATTTTTATGTTGACAAATGCTTGATATGAATAATTAAGCTCAACAAATGTCATCAGTTGTACAATAAGTGCTAACAGCACTGTTCTAGTTATATTCTTTGCAACTACATTCTTTTCATCTACTAGAAGTTTCCTTTGCATGTTCGAGTTTCGTTGTCCATTGCATTCTTTCATGCATGCCCATTGGATCACATTTCCAAGAATGTCAGACATTGCTCTGTGAGAGGTATTTGCACCAGATAGATCATTGGAAGAGTGTTGGAGAAGCGCCATACAGGTGTCCGTAATTGTTGCAAATACATTTTCAAATTATGGACTGGCCTCGTTTGGGAACAGGTTATATTAGTAACTTTTTTATTTTTTATGAAAAAATGTACAGAAAAGTAAAAAGAGTGATATGACAATTTATAGTGACATTTTAAACTCATTTTCAGGCGAATCCAAGGAAGTGGTGTAATATGCCTTCTCACTAGAATTGCCCTTTTTTTCTTAGCAGTGGCAGTGCCATGGTTGCTTAGTTATTAGGTTGCTGCATGATAACATACAGGGCAAATGTTGAAAGTGGTTGGGTAGCTTAACTTCAAGAAAGCTGTTAAAGGAGAACTTCCTCATCTTTTTTGGATTTTTTCACGGAATACGTAGTTGTCACCTGATTATCGCTCTTTTTGTGATTGAAGCATAGTAGTAGCAATGTGAGTTTTCCATGCGAGTCACCAGTTCTGCTGGTTTATCATTTTCCCTGAGTTCCAAGTGGAGTATACTGCTATTGAACATTTATTTTGCTGAATTTGTACTTGTTTATCTTGTTCGTTTGGTATCTTTATAACGAATAAATTCTAACCCATTCTTATTATCTCTTTATATTTTGAAGGTTGTCCCATGGGGAGACCTTGATTCTCTAGCCATGCTCCAGAGACAGTTAGATGTGGATATTCTTGTTAGTGGTCACACCCATCAGTTTAAGGCCTACAAACACGAGGGTGGGGTTGTCATAAACCCCGGGTCTGCGACTGGTGCATACAGCAGCATCACATATGATGTGAACCCAAGTTTCGTGCTCATGGACATTGACAGCCTGCGTGTTGTTGTCTATGTTTATGAACTCATTGACGGAGAGGTGAAGGTTGACAAGATAGATTTTAAGAAGACGACCACAACTGCAACACAATGACCTAAGCTTCTTTTGGTATTTCAAGGCTGTTGTTCTGCACCTGAATGTTATTTTATTTCTTTGTTTGCCTACATTCCTTGCCTATTAAATTGTCTCAACCTCTTTCTGGTAAGTGGATTTTTGTGCTTGTTTGATGATGAGAGTTTAATTTTATACTGAACTTTAGCTCAGAAGTTTTTTGACTCTAGTAATATAAACATCTGTCATATTCAAAGCTCGTATGAAACAGTCATCCTACAGATCCCAACAAATTCGGGGTCTGTAGCATTATTAATGATGCTGATCATTGACTTTGGGATAACTTAGCTGGCATATTTTGTTGAGAAAGGATAGTCACACCTAATTATAATTATAGGTTAAATTACACTGACACCCCTCAAGTTTGCCTTTAATACAAGTATTCCCCTTACGTTTTGAAAATTACATTCTCCCTAAAGTTTAAACTTACATTACAATTTAATCTTTTCGTTAGTCAACCGTTAAATCAACTAATGAAAAAAATTAATATAAGAAACTAATTTTTTTAAATGCCTATTTTACCTTTGTTGGCATATATAAAATTGACAAACAATTTATCGTTAGAAAAATTTTATATGCCTCAGTCATGTATTTGGTTATAACCTATTATGGTATTAGTTATAACTATTGATTATAATATTATTTTGATTATACTTTATGCAGTATTTGGTTATAATTATTTCTTTTAGTTATGATTGAAAATGATCTAATTATAATATTTGTAATAATTAACACCACAAAAGTTTGTAAACCATAATATTATCTAAGGCCTTGTTTGGGAACAGGCTTTTTTAATAACTTTTTTGGTTTTTTTGTTAAAATATAATATAAAAAAACTAGTATATTTGAGATGATTTTTTGATTTTTTACCAAAAAAAAAGTGCAAAAAGTAAAGAGAAAAGGGAATCTTTGAATTTTTTTTGTGTAGGTTGTTGGTTTTTTTATTTTTTTAGTTACTTTTTGACTTTTAAGCTAAAAAATGATGTTGTCAAACGAGGCCTAAATGTTTAATAGTATAATAATATATGTATGGACTGAATTTTTGTAATTCCTACAAATTTTATTCACTCATCTGGTAATTGTGTTTTTTTTTTATAATAAAAGTAAAATAAGCATTTAAAAAAACTAATTTCTTATATTAGTTTTTTTGTCTGTTAGGTGACTTAATGGTTGACTAATAGAATGATTATATTATAATAGAAGTTTAAACCTTAGGGAGGGGATGTAATTTTCAGTAGAGGTGCAACTTAGGCGGGTTCAATCCGAGCAACCTGAATTCAGCCCGAATTTTTTTAAGGCTTGGACAAAATATTTGCAAATTCGGTATGGGTTTGGATAAAAATTCAGAAATCTGAATTAAATTTAGGTGGACTTGGGCAAAGATGTCAAACAATCCGAGCAACTCCGAAGCCCGAATTATACATATATAGATATATAAAAATATTAAATATACATATAAATTATTAGTCATTACATGATATTAAAGTAATTTAGATTATTAAATTATATTGAATATATATTATATATACAAATAACATAAAATCATACTCTTTTTTTTTTATATTTTTTTATTTTCATTCATAAATTGTAAAGACCACTATAACGGTATCTCTCTTATATTATATAAATTATTTATTTTGATGGTATTAATGATTTTCTATATTAAAAAAATATAAATAGAGTCAAATTTTAATAATTTAATAAAGCAGCTGCACACAAAAAAAAAAAAAAAATGAAACTCATTTACAATTCGGGTTTAACTCGGGTCGGGCTTGGACATGCAACCTCGGGTTACAATTCGGGTTTGGACAGGTCTCAGCACAACTTGGGCTGGGCTTGGACAACCTCCCAATCCGACCGAATCTACCCGAGTTGCACCCTAATTTCCAGAGCAGAGGGGGTACTTGTATTAAAGACAAACTTCAGGAGTGTTAATGTCATTTACCCATAATTATAATACAAAAAATATAGAGTAAATTTCAAATACATCCTCTGAGATTTAGTAAAAATATAAAACTTTCTTTGCGATTTGAAAAATTACATATATCTCTTGTCAAATTTTATCTATTAATGGAAACTGTCAAATTTTATCTATTAATGGAAACTATAAAATTACCTAACTAATCTTCAACATCAAAAACAATTACTCTACTGGTTACACCTATCATCTCCTTCATCCCTTAACGGAACAGTTATCTCCATCATTATCCACCACCGTCCACTTCTCTCCACCCTCTCCACCGCCCCCACCCTCGTTCAAATTTTTGCTAAACCCAAAATAAACACAAAAATCAAAACCAGTGGGATCTGCACCCAAAATAAAAACTCAAAATAAACACTAGTGTGTTTAACCCATTATAATTTGTAATCATGTGAGTCACATTAAAAATAAATATGTGACCAGCACACTTTAAATTTTAAGTATTTACTGAGATATTTTGTTAGTATGCAACATTTACAATTGACTCTAGATCATTATTATGCAAGTGATAATATCAATAAGTCTACCAATATAGGACCAACCAAGGAATCAGCCAAAAAAACACATTTCTGACCATACTTCTATAAAGAAAAAGTCAGCCTTGATTATGGGGTTCGCTATAAAGAAATAGTTTCAATCTTGCTTCACTTAGTATTTTATTTTGTTGGTTACGTGGTCTGTTCTGTCAATTATGTCTCCGTAGACTTATTGACAATAAATAGACAACATAGAGGGTGTATTTCAATATCAGGGCTTCCACTTCCATGGCACCAACCCAAACTTGCAACAATCTTTTGGTGCTGTTCCTATGCGTCTTTTGTATACACATTCTCACTGCTAGTTTGCATTCGCATGTTAGTCTCTCTGTTTTCTCTCTCTCTCTCTCTCTCTCTCTCTCTCTCTCTCTCTCTCAAACTAACATGTTTTGTCTTTGCAGTGGCATAAAAGGAGAGACCATGCAGGTTTAGGAGGTTGGTTGAATCATGGTGGTTATATACATAACGGTATATATGCCTATCAAGAAACCCAGATCA
This sequence comes from Camellia lanceoleosa, assembly GCA_025200525.1. Classification (NCBI taxonomy): domain Eukaryota; kingdom Viridiplantae; phylum Streptophyta; class Magnoliopsida; order Ericales; family Theaceae; genus Camellia; species Camellia lanceoleosa. The sequence goes on from CM045758.1 coordinate 211,667,329, forward strand.
GCCCATCAACTGTTTCAAACCCTAGTCTTGAGTCGAAATTCAAATCAGGGAGGAAAGACCTATATGCAATGCCTGCATTGTTTAACGGCACTATGTATTCTGCTGAATCGGATGGGTTCATCTATGCCATTAAAATCATCAATAGTTCAGTCTTGTGGAAAAAGGACCTCCAAAAGCTAACTGGCCTTAATGCAACTATGCACCCTGGCAATGGCCCCGCCACAGTGTCGGCTCTGACTGTGGCCTGTGATCTCCTCATTGTCGGGATATATGGGCCAGCTTTGGTTGTTGCCCTAGAACGTGCCACCGGGAAGCTTGTCTGGTCAACCCTGCTCGATAGCCATCCAGCCGCTGTTGTTACCATGTCCGGAACATTTCACAACAGGTTAGTCATATATATAAAACAGACAGCAAGTTTGATCTTGAAAATATATTTATATTTTTTTGAATGTTCAATCAATTGATTTTTATATGAATAATTTGTTTGAAGAAATGAAGTGTCTGAATTTCCAATGTAAACAGTACCTTGTCATTTATTTTCTTGGATTGGAAATAATCCATGCTAAATTAATTAGGGGCTTTTACCCATCAAAATGCCTTCTAATATGCAAAAATTTCATTATGATGAGTTAGTTTATATAATTTACTTTTTGGAAGATCCAAATTTTTCTTGAAACCCAAACTGATGCCTTTTATCCTCAAATAAATGGAAAATAAAATAAAAATTTTATTACATATTATGTGTCATGTGATGAGAGTAATTTTTATCAGATCTAAGTCTTGGGTTCCAATTCAAAAAACAAAAAGTCATAGATTTGAATTTCACTCTTCTCTATTTAATTTTTCACTGTCAAATTATTATTTGGAATTTTGTTGTATCAACTTTTTTTTGGCAAATTATTCTTCTTACCATTATCTTATGAATAATTACTATATAAATAGAATTTGTACAAAATAGTGTTTTTTTTTTTTTTTTGGTACAGAAGTTTTTACGTTGGAGTATCCTCGCTAGAAGAAGAAGTGAGCAATCGGAAATGCTGCACCTTCCGCGGAAGCTTCGCGAAGCTGGATATCGAAACAGGCGCTATCCAGTGGCAGACCTTCATGCTTCCCGACAACAACGGCACCACCGGGCAATACGCCGGAGCCGCCGTCTGGGGAAGTAATCGTCCTCTGATCGACACTTGCCGAAACCACGTCTACATCGCCACCGGAAACCTATATTCAGCTCCTCTCACCATACGACAGTGCCACCAAAACTGGAACAATCGAACCGTCCCTACTCATCCGGCCCGGTGTGTGGAGGCTGAGAATCACTCCAATTCTGTGATGGCTCTGGATTTGGAGTCTGGTGAGATCAAGTGGTATAGACGATTGGGGGGTTATGATGTGTGGTTCATTGCTTGCTTTGTTGGTTCCAAACCTAATTGCCCGCCTGGCCCGATTGTAGATGCTGATTTCCTTGAAGATACTCCGATGGCGCTTACTAGTGTGTGTGTTAATGGAACAGAGCGTGGTATCATCCACGCTGTTCAGAAAAGTGGGTTTTCTTGGGCTTTAGATCCTGATAATGGCAACATAGTCTGCTGGAGTAAAAGGACACTCCAATAATAGTAAAAAATTTGCGGAGTTACTTTTGGATTAATTTTACTCAGAATGGATGCATTTCTTTTTCAGATTTTACTTTTATTGTTTTTATTTTTAAGAGAAAATTATTAAAAAGTCCAATTTAAATAAGATATAAGGTATTAAAATTAGGTGGATTTTTTTTTTTTTTTTTTTTTTGTTGGTGAGATGTACACTTTATGAAATAGTTTTGTGATAAGTCATTTTGTTGGTTTTGAAAAATATTTTGTTTTCAATTTTACTCATTAATTTATCTATTGATTTTTTTTATCTATTGACTTTTCATGGACTATCTGTTCAAATTATTTCTTATTTGTTCAAATATTTTTATCTGTTCAAATTTATATCTATCTATTCAATTTTTTCCCTTAGTTGTTTAATTTTTTTACCCTATCTGTTCAATTTTTTAATCTTTTCAATTCAAATTTTGTTCTTATATGTTAAACAAACTCTATCTGTTATCAAAAATCTTTTTTATATTTTTAATTTTGTATCAATCTGTTAAACCTAATATCTCTCTCTCTCTCCCTCTTTCTCTCTCTCTCTCTCTCTTTGTCAAAAACTAAATATGTTTGCTCTTATTTATTTATATTTTTTTTATTTTTTCCTATCTATTGAAATTATCTATTCAATTTTTTTATCCGTTCAAATTTTTTTTTTATCTATTAAAACAAGAGGTGATGATCTGTTGAGATGGGTTAAGAGAGCTAGATGAGCGAGTTATCTAATAAAATTCTCTATCTCCTCATCTCTTTCTCTCTAATGAACAAAAAAAAAAAAGATAATAACATTATTCAACAACAAGAAGCCAGATCCCAAAAAAAATTTTAAACAAATAATAAAAATATGTTCAAATTCAAATCTGGATAGATCCAGATTTGTGTATTCAAATCTGAGTAACTTTGTAATTGAAATAAGAATTGAACTCATGAATCACACTCTCGCAGTTTATAACCAGAAACAAAATTCATACAATCAATTAAAAGACTGAAAATTAGCAAACTACTACGTTTTTTTACTATTATTCAACAATCATATGCAGTAAATGTATACAATTAAAGGTACACAATGAAACAAATATGAAAGCACCATTGAAAATCATTGTATGAATGGTCACAGAGAAAAGTTGGATCGAAAATGCGAAAAGAAGGATAAGGAGGAGTATGAGAAATAAGAGAACATTTTCAAATGCGTATTGCAGAATCGATGCTTTGGAGGTCTCTAAGGCAGCCATTGATGGCAAAGTTCAGCTCTAAAATTAGAAAGAGAGCGAGAGAGACAGAGATAGAGAGCCGAACCAAACCTTGATGTAGTCGACGGCATAGATTTCGACAGAAACGAGGATGTTTGATCTCTCGTCGTAGGTCTGCCAAGTACAGAGAGTGACTGGATCTGCAATCATTTGAATCATCGTCCTCAGAGATCCACAGCGATGGCGACGCGGCGGTTGACGTCTCAGGCGCGGCAAGGTGACAGAGCTACAAATCTGGATCTTACGACTCGAGCAACGATAGAAAAGGGCAGAGAAGCAACGTTAGAGAAGCAAAGAGAAAGAGAGAGAGTTTGAAATAGGATTTGGAGAGGAAGAGTGAGAGAGAGTGTGACTGTGTGATGGACATTTGGGATCGTGTATATGATATATATATATGGATCTTTCTTAAGTGAGTTACGATATGGAGCTCGAATTTAGCCGGCCCCTAATGCCCCGAAAATGAAACGACGTCGTTTCGTCATTGTTTTTTTTTTTTTTTCAATCAGAATTTCAGAGAAGGAGACGGAAGAAGACGAAGAGAAGAAGAAAGAGAGGGGAGACAGAGGCGGAGGCGGGGACGGGGGAACGGAGGCCATGCAGGGGGAAGGGGCAGGAGGCGGCGAAGTAGAGGTGGAGGAAGAGAAGGTGGAGACGATCGGACGATCGGCGGAGGCGATCGGCGACAGAGACGACGCACTCTCTCTCTCTCGACCTGCTCCTCTCTCTCTCTCTCTCTCTCTCTCTCTCTCTCTCATAGAACCAGAGTCCAAATCGAAGGGAAAGAAAAAAAAAATTTCAAATATGAAACGACGTCGTTTCATATTTTCGGAGCTTTCGGGGGACACACTTTCCAGTCACAAATCTTTTTCCTTCTTAAGTATGCCTTGCATACCATATGCAAGGGTCCTTATACGTTTCTCCGATTGTGGATGCTGATTTCCTTGAAGATACTCCGATGGCGATGGTGTTTGGGAAGTGAGTTTTTATGTAAATTTTATTAGATGTAGGTTTTTATTAGATAAATTTTTTTTAATGTTTGGGAAAATAGTTAGATTTTTATGTGATTGGATGTGATGTTTGTGAAAGAAAAAATGAAATGATTATGGGATTGAATGTGATATTTTATTTGAATGTGTTTTTTTTTATTTTATAAAAAATTTATCTTTTAATAAAAAAATGAGAAAAAAATTTGGAACCTAGGTTCCCAAACAACACCATAGTGTGTTAATGGAACAGAGCGTGGTACCCTCCACGCTGTTCAGAAAAGTGGGTTTTTTTGGGCTTTAGATCCTGATAATGGCAACATAGTCTGGTGGAGTAAAAGCACACTCCAATAATAATAAAAAATTTGCGGAGTTACTTTTGGATTAATTTTACTCAGAATGGATGCATTTCTTATTCAAATTTTACTTTAATTGTTTTTATTTTTAAGAGAAAATTGTTAAAAAAAAAATTTAATTTAAAGAGGATATAAAGTATTAAATCAAGTGGATATTTTTTTTGTTGGTGAGATGTCCATACTTTTTGAAATAGTTTTGTGATAAGTCTTTTTGTTAGTTTTGGAAGACATTTTGTTTTCAATTTTACTCCTTAATTTATCTATTGATTTTTTTTATCTGTTGACTTTTCATAGACTATCTGTTCAAATTATTTCCTATCTATTCAAATATTTTTATCTGTTTAAATTTATATCTATCTGTTTAATTTTTTTCCTTATTTGTTCAATTTTTTTACCCTATCTGTTTAATTTTTTAATCTTTTCAATTCAAATTTTATTCTTTTATGTTAAACAAACTCTATCTGTTATCGAAAATCTTTTTTATCTTTTTAATTTTGTATCAATCTGTTAAACCTAATATATTTGTCTCTCTCTCTCTCTCTCTCTATTTGTCAAAAAGTAAATATGTTTGGTCTTATTTATTTAAATTTTTTTATTTTTTCTTATCTGTTGAAATTATCTATTCAATTTTTTTATCTGTTCAAATTTTTTTCTATCTATTGAAACAAGAGGTGATGATCTGTTGAGATGGGTTAGGAGAGCTAGAGAAGAGAGTTATCTATTAAAATTCTCTATCTCCTCATCTCTTTCTCTCTATTGTTGCAATGAACAAAAAAAAAGAAAAGATAATAACATTATTCAACAACAAGAAGCCAGATCCCAAAAAAATTTTGAACAAATAAAAAAAATCTGTTCAAATTCAAATCTGGATAGATCCAGACTTGTGTATTCAGATCTAAGTAACTTTGTAATTGAAATAAGGATTGAACTCATGAATCACACTCTCGCAGTTTATAACCTGAAACAAAATTCATACAATCAATTAAAAGACTGAAAATTAGCAAACTACTATGTTTTTTTACTATCATTTAACAATCATATGCAGTAAATGTATACAATTAAAGGAACACAATGAAACAAATATGAAAGCAACATTGAAAATCATTATATAAATGGTCACAGAGAAAAGTCGGATCGAAAATGCGAAAAGAAAGATAAGGAGGAGTATGAGAAATGAGAGAACATTTCCAAATGCGTATTGCAGAATCGATGCTTTGGCGGTCTCTAAGGCAACCATTGATGGCAAAGTTCAGCTCTAAAATTAGAAAGAGAGCGAGAGAGAGAGAAAGAGAGAGCCGAACCAAACCTTGATGTAGTCGACGGCGTAGATTTCGATAGAGACGGCAAAGAACCATTTGAGGATGTTTGATCTCTCGTCATAGGTCTGCCAAGTACAGAGAGTGACTGTATCTGCAATCATTTGAATCATCATCCTCAGAGGTCCACAGCAATGGCGACGCGGCGGTTGACATCTCAGGCGTCACAAGGTGACAGAGCTACAAATCTGGATCTTACGACTCGAGCAACGATGGAAAATGACAGAGGAGCAACGTCAGAAAAGCATAAAGAGAGAGAGAGAGAGTGAGTGAGTGAGTGAGTTTGAAGGAAAAAAAAAGAAAGGGTTAGGATTTGGAGAGTGTGACTGTGTGTGATGGACATTTGGGATCGTGTATATGATATATATATATGGATCTTTCTTAAGTATGCCTTGCATACCGTATGCAAGGGTCCTTATACATTTCTCCTTTTGGATTATACAAGTTTGTGTTAGAAGTTATACAAAATTGTGTTTGAACTTATACATTGTTGACCTGCCAAACAGGTTAACTTACAAGTAAAACTATTAAAATAATAGATTTCACAATATACATGTAAGTATTTTCACAAAAATGGATAAGTTTTTACAAAACTTGATAAATTTTCCCAAAAATAGATAAGTTTTCACAAATTCTATAAGTAATTTCAAAAAATGCGTAAGTTTTAAAAAACTACATAAGTGTGTTTCAAAATAGATAAGTTTTCACGAGTTCCGTAAGTGATTTCAAAAAATGCGTAAGTTTTTAAAAACTGCATAAGTGTGTTTCAAATAATTTAGAACAACACAAAAATAAGTAAATTTTCACAAATCCCATACGTGATTTCACAAAATGCGTAAGTTTTCACAAATATGCATAAGTTTGATTCAAGTAATTTAGAACAACACAAAAATGAATAAGTTTTCACAAAAGCCATAAGTGATTTCACAAGTGTGTAAGTTTTCACAAATATACATAAGTTTGTTTACATATTGGGGCGAGGCTGTAGTGACCCTCACCTTACTCTTGTCATACTTGCATACATTCATGTGTGATCTTGACTTGTTGTATTGCATTAGCAAATTTAGTCTTGTCTTATTTGGATGTTGCTTGCATGCTTTGTCATTTCCTGGTGTGTACTGCCGAGATCACCCAAAGCCTAGTTATCTTTGAACCCTTCCACACTTAGAACTATTTTGGAACCACACTGTTGACCTTCATTTCCACCCTGGCATATTGGCCGAGATGTCATCATCTGGGCCGAGGTTTAATCACCAGGGCCGAGGTGTGTATTATCTAGGCTAAGATGTCTTATCCTTGCACCCAGAGACCTTGTCCTCGGAATGGTACGACCTAGGCCGAGGTGTGGCACAGCTTAGTCAAGTGTTGTCCTTCCACGCCGAGGTCCTTGTCATCCTACTTGCCGAAGTCTTGTTATTAGCCGATGTCATTGCTCGCCGGAGTTCCCTTGCCGTGTAGCTTGTTGAACACACCTTGTCAGAGTCTTGTCTTTTCAACCAGTCACCTTTTCAAGCAGAACCAACCAACCGTTGCCACGTGTCCGGGCTGAGTGTTAAGTCAGCCGACAGCCTTGAAATATATCATTTTGTCTCAAACTTTGTTTCTTTTAGAGAGAGAAGCTCTAGAAGGAGAAGGAGGAGTTTTAGAGTGAGAAGGTGGATAGCAAGCTCGATCCTTAGAGTTCAAACCGTTAGATTCGGGTCTTGAGGTTAGAATCTTAATCTACTCTTGCTATTCTTAATGGTCATCTAGCTGCATTGCATGATCAAATCTGTTTTGCATGTCATGCATTGATTTAAAGTTGGTATTAGAAAGAGAAAGTTGATATTCTTGTGTTCTTGAGGAAAAGCCCTGTTTGATCCGAAAGTTTGCAACAAGTTACATGCTTTTGTGTTTGTCTTCCCAAAGATCTTCTAGTATGGGCACCCAGGTTCATGTTTTCGAACTCATAGCATGAAATCTCAGATTTTGTAAATAACAAGTTATGATCCTTGCATTCATCTTCTTCATGATCTTCATGTTCATGTTCTTCGTGCCCTTGAGCAGAGGGGAAAACCCAGATTTTCCCGACTTCATTTCCTCGAAAGAGGCCCTCGGGACCACACCTCGGTGAGAAGGTGTGGGACCTCGGCCAAGACTTGGATGGTGCCCAGCATGTTTTCCCGAGATGGGAGACAGTGTTTTATTTTGATTTGACCTAGCATCTGAGGAATGCCGAGATCATCTGCATGCATGTGAAACTTATTTGGAAGTGCATTCAACAGATTTCTGCCATGTGTTTGTAGGACTTGGACTTGCCTTGACCCCGACGTTTGAAGGAATAAGTGAGTGGTATTTTAATAAAGATATGTTATAAAGCTTTGATAAAACCTTGTTTTGCCTTGTTTGGAAGTTATTTACGAGCATGAATGATTATTCCTATTTGCAATAAGTATTATATCTTGTTTGATGACATCCTCGGGAAGTCCGTATGTGCTAGGGGACTATAAGCATTTGTAGCACAAAGTTTGGAAGTCCGTATGTGCTAGGGGACTATAAGCATTTGTAGCACAAAGTTTGGAAGTCCGTATGTGCTAGGGGACTATAAGCATTCGTAGCACAAGTCCTTAGTGTCCGGGGACTATAATGCAACGACACCCTTGTTTAGAGATCTCTCTTGCCTTGTCTTGTCTTGCCTTGCCACTGACGGTTTTACCGCGTGGGTTGTTTGTCCGGAATGTCATCTCTTGTATTATATTGATGTTAGTAAGCATCTCTTGAAGCTTGAAAGACTTGATAAATGAACTTGATTTATTCCACGTGTTGTTTGGTTAAAAGATCTCGGATATCATTCATGTAAGCCCTTTATTCTTATACCATTCACTGAGTATCCAAGCTCACCCTCTCTATATATATGTAGGTGATGAGCAGGACGGCGGTGACGCCTAGTTGTGTTTAGCCGACGTGTTTTGCCGATGTCTTTGCCGATATCTTTTGGATCCGTGTTTTTGTCCCATCTTGAAGATCATGCTTCTTAGTTATTTCATTGTGTTTTGTATTCGATGGCTGAGAAGCCTTTTGGTCAAGATGTAATTTTTGTATTCCATTTTGTTGTATATAAGCTATTGTAAGATGTATGTCCTTTCATTAACTTAAGCACTGCTCTTATGGACTACTTGGCTTTTGTTTATTGCTTCCGCATTTGTAAGCCCCATATGTATATTCTGATTTGTGTGTGTGATCTCGTAAGTAGCCTTTGGTAACCTCGAATTACTGGCCATCATGGCACCATCCTACTAGGGGCGGGATGGGGTCGTGACAGAGGCATCCAAGGCTGCTAAGCCGTTAGGTTCAGCTTGGCCTTGAGACGCGGCCTCAATGCCACCGTCGATGTACTGGTCCAAATGCCCAGCTACCACCAATTTTCCAAGTGCTGCTTCAAGGGCATGCAATCTTCTATACGGTGTCCTTGTTCGTCATGGTATGTACAGCGATATCACGGGTTAAAGCCTCTTTGGGCATCTCCCAGCTTTGCTGGCCACTAGATATATGCCTCGTTCCGAATCTCGCTAAGGATGCGATAGATTAGGATTTTAAAGACCGTGGTGATATCTATCCGAGCGTTCAACTTTCTCTTAGCGTCCTTCGCGGCATCATGGAGGTATTTTTTCTGGTCGGAGTTGCAGTTCTTATTATTGTGATTGCTTCCATGGCTCTATTCTCTTCCACGGTTGTCCGGACAGTTTCTCTCTTGTTCGACAATGTGAATTTTCCCTGTAATTCTCTTATCCGCTATTACTGAATTTGCCTTCACGATTACGACACCCGCGTCATCCTCAAATTGAATATGTTCATTGATGCGCTGTATGAATAACTCCATGGTTAAAGGTTCGTTATGGTAAGCGAGTCTTTGAGTCTATGTCTAACTAGAAGACCGCAATTTTCACTAGGCAATCAAGAATCTCGTTGATTGTTTTCCAATACTTGGTGTTACATGTCTTCAAAGAGTCGCCTGGTTCCATCTTAATTCCCAAAAGATAGTCAACCTCTTTGGGCGTTTTGGTGTTCATCTTGAATTGAGTGACAAACGTCTTCACCAATTGTTGCCACCTCTCGATACTCTCCGCTGGCAGCATCTCGAACCACTTTAGGCCAAATTCACCTAAACTCGATGGGAAAATGAGGCACATCAATGCATCATTTCGTCTGTGGCCAACAATCACCTACCAGAAATGGCTCACGTGCATGTACGGGTCGATTTTTTCGTCATAGAGCATGTATTTTGGCTGGTGAAAACTGGCGAGGAGCAGCATGTTTTCTATCTCAAGGGAAAAAGGGGTAGCACTCAGTCTCGCCAAGTCTCTATCTAGTGGTATGTGCGCAGCCAAACGCGAGGGTGGCATTATGACCTCTTTGTTGGCACGATCATCGTAGGCTAGCCGTTGCAATGCCGGCACCCTCTATGCCTCTCTCTAGTGCGCTCGCTCCTCCAATATGTTCTTCAAATCTCCCGATTGATCGGAATAAGAGTATCTCAAAATCGTAGATAGACGTGAAAGTCGATAGCTATTGTCTCTAGTGCAAGACACCTCCGCCGGCGCGACGGAGTCGTCAGCTTTGAACCTTCTGGTGATAGAAAGTGAAGGCGTCAGCCGCCTACTACAACTACCTGAATGGTGGGACTAGACGTGCTCACTGTGATTTCCCACTCCAACAACACCCTTTTCCTTTTAGTTGGCGCTTCACAGCCTCCATCTTTGTTACCATTCTTCTGATGATGACATCTTGGTCTCTAAGCTTGCTCTCCAGGTGCTGAGTGTACGATTCTCGCTGTCGGCAGCATTCTTTTAGGCTTAGAGAGTGCCCAGAACTTCTTGTGCGTTTGTCTCACGTGTCTCTTGGAGGTCATCGCATGGAGGTCTCCAAACCAGTCATTGTCGGAATGAAGGGCAGGTCATCTTGCTGCCGAATTGATTCTGGCATAATAGCATCGATAACGTACTTCGGAACGTCGTTGTTTGCTATGGAAAGTGATCAGACGAACTTGGAGGTCAAGATTTTGTCTATTTGGCTTCCCACAGACAATGCCAATTGTACAGGGAGCAAAATATTCCACTCTTCCGTACTCTTTACATCCAAGCTTCGCGTTTTTCCGAACAATGTTATTGAACCTGAAAACACAATGACGGTGAATTACCCGACGGGTGTGTTGTCGAAAAACTCTTCCAACGATCAAGTTAGCACCCTTAGAAAAGGACAAAAAAAAAAAAAGATAGCTTAGTGTAAGGAAGATTGCAGACATGTTGCATAGAGGTGTTACAAGGTTTATTGATTAAGGCCGAATTGTACATCATTGAGGCCATTAATTAGAATCTCCTAACTTCACTTACTTGTCAAACTGCATACTTTATGTGTGTTGAATGTCAATCAGGTTGTACATAGTCGGAGCATAAAATGAGCAAAAAGACAGAACTTGGAGAGAGTTGACTTTCCCGCACGTGCGTTGACTTTGTCCGCACGTGCATTGACTTTTTCGCACGTTCGTTGACTTTTCCACGCGTGCGTTGACTTTTTAAGGAAAATGTGCCGACTTTTTAAACCTGTTTGGAAGAGAGCAGAAGTATAAATAAAAAAGAAAAAGGCTGGATTAGGGTTCGGAAACTATTTTGGCAAGAAAAAAGAGGCTAGGGTTTCAAAAGAGGATTTTTTTCCAAAAAGCTTGAAGGACACTTCCATGGAGTCTCCTTCCTCATCTTCTTCCTCTTCTCACTCCTCCATGAGTGGCTAGTCGTCTTTTCTAGGGTTTTGATGAAACCCTAGCCATGTAATTAGGTTTTTCTTGTTAATTTTCAATTATGTAAAGGTTTGAACAATTGTATGGTGTTTTAGAAGTTCATATATATATTTTCCATTGTTTCTTCGAATATTTGACTTTCTGTGATTGTTGAATGTTATCTATACAAGAGTTTTCTATTCCTTCACATTCAAGGTATGAGACGAACCATACTGCAAGGAACGAGTCGTATTACCACCTTAGTTTAGAGTGAACGATTCGCATTACTTGAGATGGTTCGTGCTCGTACATTGAACGTGATGATTTTCTTGTTAAATGCTTTGAACTTGTAGTTGCAAAGCATTATTCCGTTCGAACCATAGCATAATTGTTTTCAATTTGAAACCCTATTTACGTAACTAATGGTGGACTCATTGCCCTAGGTTTTTCCCCAAATCAGTAAACTCAATTTTATTTATAGTTGATAATTTAATTACTTAGTTTAATTAATTAGTTATTAAATTAGGTTATGAACAATCAATCTTTTTATCAAAATTAATTTAGGAATTTAACAATTAAATTAGTTTAATTTCACAATTATCTCTGTGGATCGATACCTGGACTTGCCATTATTCTAAAAGAATTTGGTATAGTTTTGTGTTTAATTTTGGTGTGTTCAACGACCCATCAAATTTTGGCACCATTGCCGGGGAAGATAGCTTAGTGTGAGGAAGATTGCAGACATGTTGCATAGAGGTGTTACAGGGTTTATATAGTTTGTGTGTGCACTACCCTGCTCGTTTTCTCCTAGACAAGTAGATGTATTATCCCCTCCTCGTCTTACATATGTATGTGTGACAATACTACCAAATAGTATCGACAAAACAGCCAAACGGTATTGACGCATACTGACAGTGGAATCCCCCCTCTGCTCTTCAACTGGGCCACGCTACAGTTCCTTTCTAGCTATCCGCAATATAACGTGCGGTTATCCATTCCAAAAGCAACTTCTACCAATCGACCTAACTCCAAGATGCCGAGCCAGCCAACTACAGCTCGGTCAGGCCAGTTAAACTCGCCCTAGCCAACCTTGCTTGGCCTTGAGCCAGGGCTGACACAGTTAGCCCAAGAGTAGCAGCCACTGATCTCGGTCATCCCTCTGTCCGACCGAGGTCACGAGCTTCCTTCAACTCGGTCGGAAGCAGCACCACCATTTCATCGTCCTCAGCATTGGACCAAGCTGACTGAGTACCTCGGCCCAACGCTAGGTGTCTCTCTGAACCAGTCGAAAGGCCCATGACAGTGGCCCAAATCCTGACTTAGCTCAGCCCATTTGTGTGGCACAAACCTCCCTCTCAGTTCTTATGGAAGCTCTGTTATTTTACTAGTTTTCTGATGTGCATAAAGTTTATCAACATTTACTTTATCATAAATTAAAGGACTTGGCATATCTTTCTAATTGTTCTTTTGTTGGCATAAGAAGGTGAATAAACATGATAATCAATTATTGGTGGTGACAATAAGGTTAGTAGCAACAACCATGATGGTACTGACTTGAGATTGACTGTAACAACCCCATCACGTATAAGGATTAGTACTTGATTGATTAAGAGGAATTGAGTTTAATTGTCGAGTATTATAATTTATTTGGGATTTATGAGAATTGTAAAATCTGATTCGTATATGATTTGATTGAAGGTTTAATTTGGAATTAGAAATTAAGGGTCCAAATGGCTTAAGAAAGTGAAGTTAGGAGGTTGAATCAATTTAATTTTAATTACGGACCCATTTGAGAGTTTAATTAAATATTCGATTCAGTTTAGTGAAATTGAAATTCAATTAATTAGATCTGAATTAGAGAAAATTAAGTTAATTAAATTACGAAAGATTGAGGATTATGAATATTGCGAATTAAAATTTAGTTATGGGGTGTCCTATTTGAATAAATAATTAAATTGACGGAAACTTGGAGTCTTATCAGAAATTGAAGACCTAAATGATTTAAGAAACCAAAATTGAGGTTGGAAGTAAGTTCGATTTATTAATTGGAGCTTTTTGGGAGCCTGATTAAAAATCTGTTTCGGATTAATAAAATTAAATATAATTAATTAGGCTCTAATGGAAATCAATTAGATTAATTAAATTATGAGAGATCTATGATTTGTTATAATTAATCTACTGATGTGCTAATTGAGATTTATTAAGACTGAGTGTTACTTAATTAAGTTAATTTTAATCATAAATTAGAGGATCTAAAGAAATTTGAGGGTGTATATAGGTGTGTGTGCAGAGAAATTCTGGGTGTGGAAGGAAAATCTGTGCATGTGAGTGTTGTGTTGGAGGCCTAATTAAGTGTGCACGTGTGCCATGTGGTGGCAACAAGAGGAGCATGTGTGTGTTTATGTTAAGAAGTTAAAGAGTAGTGTTCATCTGGGTCATTGAATTCAAAGACATAGAGTTAAAGAGAGGGAGAGAGTGCACTGCCGAGAGAGAGAGAAAGAGAGGGAGAGAGAGCTTGCCTCTTTGTTCTTATGGGATTTGAAGGAGATTCAAGATAGGAAAAGGGAGGATCACCAAGAATCTACCAAATTGAAGATTAAGGGTAAGAATTTCAACCTTGATTTTTGTAGAGCTCATGTATTACACTTAAAATTAAGAGGAGTTTAAGATCAATTCCATGGAATTGTGAGGAAATGGGTTTGAACAAGGAAATAAAGCTAGGATCCATAGTTATGGAAATAAACATGGAAAATTGATTATTTTGGTTTGATGTTGAACATCTCACTTGAATTTGGGCCCTATTTCTACATGCATGTTGGAATTTTGATGTGTAGATTTAATTTATGTGTAAAAAGATTTATGAGATTAAATTTGGGTTAGGTATGAAGAAAAATTAATTAAATCTAAACTGGAATAATCAAGAAATAAATTATGGTTTACAATTTGACAATCTAGAGTTGGCTTAATTTTGAAATGGAATTAAGTTTATGAATAATGAAATTGATTTTGAAAATCACCCTTTGAGAATAATTTTAATTATCTTTGATGAATTTAAGCTCTAAAGTTTACATGCATCATTATTTTCCAAAGGTTTGGCACTTCAACTTCATGTAATTAGAAAGAAATTACCAACAAAATTAAGGTAAGTTCATGTTTATGGAAATTAGTCATTTTGAATTTGATTTTTATAACCTTGCATGGAATTAAATTCCATTGTTACATGCATGAAGGAATTCTATGAATATTGAGTCCATATTTTCATGTACCTTGGATTTTGAAGAAATTGGGTCTTGCATGTTTAATCAAATTAGGTTGAAAATATGAGTTATAATTCTTTAAATTTGTTATGTTTGAGTTTGATTTTGAGGATCATTCATAAATTAAGTTTTTGGTTAGAAATTGAGTTAAGTTGAATTTCTAAGAAATTGATTTGTGTAATTCATAATTAAGTTGATTTTGTTATTAATAATAAAATTGGACCTATTTGTGTTGCATACATCATGGATTTTGAAAGATTTGGATTAATTCAATCTCATGTTTTGAAGAGAAAAATGAAATGTTTTATAAACATCAAGTTTATGAAAAATTAGAATTAATCCTAATGTTAGATAAAGTGTTGATGTTATAATTAGATTTTAATTCATACTTGTAATTTGAGATTTTATTTAAATGAAACATATTTTGGGATATCTATGGTTATGAATTAAATTGAGGATATAAATTGAGTTAAGTTTTGGATTATAGAAATTAGTTGGAAAATTTATAAAAAGTTTCATGACTTCAATTTCATGATTTCAAGGAAAATAGAAAGAATTTGACACCAATTTTATATAACTAAAAAGAAAAAGAGAAATTGGGGCCATGTTAAATTTATGGAGATTAAGTTAGAAGTTAATCATTTTGAGTTGGGATTTGGCTTGATATGGAGAAAATGATTTCAAACTAAATTTGGCAATTAGGGCATGATTTTAAATAAATGATTTTTGAATAAGTGATTTAGCAAGTTATGACTTTAATAAATGGTTTTCCATGGTTGCATACTAAAGTGTATGTTTTGAAGCTTTAAATACCAAATTTGAACTTTAATTTCAATTTTAGAATTTCAGAAATTTTGTTGTCCGCTCGAGCGGGGAAGTCCCGCTCGAGCGTGAAAATCGACCTCCCAAAGAGTTTTCAAACTTCTGATCCGAGCGGCCAAAGTGGCGCTCGGCGGAGACCAATTCGCCAGATGTTTTGGAAAATTGCATTTGGTTCATATTTTCATTCTCATCTCTTTTCAAAGCATTCTAGTCATGAGTTGTGACTCAATAAAGAATAATAAGCTACTAGTCAACATAGATTAGTTAGTTAAAGAATCAATCATTGATCTTGTGGTAATTATTTAAGAAGTCAAGTAAATGATCAATCTATTTGGAAAAGAGGGATTTAGTAATGAAAGAATAAACGTAGTAGAACTTCGGACTATAAAGACTAGAAAGGATAAGTTTAATCAAGGGAGTAATGTTGTGTTTCAATGTGTATATGTTATGTGCTTGTGTAGGTCACGCGCCATTGTCTGCCTGATTTTCCTGATATGCCCAGTCTGTCTGATTTACTTTTGCAGCCATCAGTGAGTAATAACTTAGTAAACATATGTTCAACAGTACTTATTTTCTATATGACAAAATGAGATTTGTTTTCTGAAATGATATGTTATGTACAATGAATGATTGTCCAATTTCTTACATGTATTCGTGACATCCTTAGTACCAAGTGAGATTTACAGCCGTGACCCGGTAGCGGAAGGTTCCTTTGTGGAACAAGGTTCCTTTGTGGAACAAAGTTAGTTGTAACATACGCTTATGCGTCCAGTTTGTGCACTATAGCCCGTACCGGAGGCCCGCCATGGGAGCTTAGTCATCGATTACCGGATCCGGAGGCTCCTTCACAGGAGCTAAGGAGGTTATTCATAACCTTACGCATTGCGCATCCAGTTTAGTTATGCTAATGGATGTATCACGTAAATGTAACTATGACTTATGATTTCTGTCAGTATATGATCTGATCAAGTATGAGTTTGATAAAACTGAATTATGATTTCGATCTGATCAAGCATGATTTTGGTACAGAATGAATTGATTTATGAAATCTGTATGGACTCATTCATTGAAACCCTTTACTCTGTTATTATTCACTGGGCTTTAGCTTACTGTATTATTTATATATATAGGTGATCAGGCGCGTGACCAGGCTAGAGGCTTCCGCCTAGAATCTATTTTGTCAGCCGATCTATGTGCCTCCCGTGGAGGTTCCGGATATGTTAAGTGTTATCGTTATGTAATGTAAAGTTTAAGTTCTATTTGCTTTCTTTTTTGGTTCCTCAAGTCATGTGTATATATGTAAATAAAAATTTTAAAATTTTTCTGTCTCATATAAGTCTGCACAGCTCAATGGACGTTGTATATTCTTATTTGCTTCCGCTAGCCCCTACTATTATGTTAATTTGTCTCAGAGGCCGTAGGTAATCCCAGAATTACTGGCCGGTTGCGATGCTAAACCTATAGGGGCGGGTTTGGGCCGTGACATTGATGAAACAAAGTTGAACAAAACAACATTGACATCAACTAAGATTAATCATTCCTGCAATTATGGCACATTGGTGTGTGACTTGATGGCATATTAGGAAATTGAGTAGTCAAGATGACAATCGTAGATTGGTTGGAAAGAGAAATAGTACACTCTAGAAGCTTTAGTGTTTTAATCCGACCTAGATTGAGGAGGCCTTCAATAATAAAGTGCAAAATAGCTGAAATCATTTTAGATAGGTTTCTAAGCTCAGAAATGCCTTGACTTACAAATGAGACTTCTAATTTTCTGATTTATTTGTGCATGCATTGTATACCTTAAGGTGCCAATAATGGCACCATGTTGTCCCAACAATAGTTATCATTACTTAGGATCGTGCATCTTTGTGCGTATGGGGGAAGGATCATTTAATTACAATTTCTCAGCCTTAAAACATTTGCACTGCCTTAGATAAGTCTTGTGCCTAAGAAGTACATGAGCCAACATGTGTCTGGTCGTGTCCCCATTTTTTTAAATATCTTTTGTTTTACCAAACATGGTAGCAACATATGCATTATCGTTCCCCCCACCCAACACACACACACATAGAATAAGAAGAAGTCATTGTGTGACAACCCTATTACGTATTAAGCTTTTAATTCGTTAATTATATATGTGTTTATATGCCTAATATGAATTTGAATGCTAATTACGTGTCCAATGTAATTTTTGGATGCCTATCTGTTGATTGTAGACATATCTGTTACAATTTCTGCTATAATTCGGAATTAAGAGCTGTAGAGGCGTCAAAAACCAAAATTGATTAATTTATTGTGTTCAGCGTAATTTTTAAAGCCTGTGGTGAAATTTAATTAAAAATTGATTCAGATCAAATTAATTAGATTAAATTGAATTAAATTAAGGTTGATTAGTCTTAATCATACTTAATTAGCTTAAGCTAATCACCCACTATATATATGTTGAGTTAGTGCCTAGGCTCATAATTTTGAGCTCATCTTCACCATTTTGCTAAGATTAAGCTATATAGAGAGAGAAATCTTCATCTTAGAAAGTGAAAAGCTCAATCTTAAGAAATTGGCTTGGAGGATTAAAGAATTTGGAAGCTAAGCTCAAGAAATTGCTAAACCTAGCCTCATTGAATATAGTAGGTAAGAGTTTAAACCTCAATTTGGGAGTTAAGTCACTTAAATTGTGGATTTAAGAAGATAATGAGATTAAATGTGTGAGTTTAGGAATTGAGATGAAATTGTACATGCATGCAAGTATTTGGTTCGATTCTTCAAGTTTTGAGCATGAACTTTGATAATCATTTGGAATTGAGAGTTGTCACTTACATGCATTCATGTTTTCTAAGTCTTGAAGGTTTGAAATACATGAATTCATGAATTGGAAGAGTTTCATACTCTTGAGCATGATCATTGTCATCCATGTTGAATTTAGAAGATAAATATGTATAATTTTATCATTTTGGGCTTGAATTCTATGATTCATGATGAAATTGGAAGCTATATTACACATGCATCATTGTTTCATAAGTCTTGGAAGCTTAATTTTATGTTTGGAAAACCATGAAAAGAGTTTTGAAATTAATCCTCACATACATGAAGATTTGAGTTCAATTTTAGTAAATTCATGAGGTTTTGAGCAAATGATTTATGAATGATCTTGTATTTGAGTTTTCTAAAATGTTTTTATGATTATCAAAGTGTTTTCATGAGTTTAGAATGGCCATGCAAGCTTTTACATGTTAAAATGTATTTTTGGAACTCAGATTTTCTGTTTTGAAACCCAGAAAATTCACAGCTGGCTCGAGTGACCAAGTGGTAGCTCGAGCCAACATTACGAGCTCCCAGTATTTTGAACTCTGCAAAAGCTGGCTCCAGCGAAGAAGTGGTGGCTCAAGCAAGCTCAGTTTTTGCCTTCAGCTGGCTCTAGCCACGAAAAACTGGCTCTAGCCAACAGCTTATTTTCAGCATGTTTTCAAAAGATGTTTTAAGTGCATATCTTCGTTCCCATCTCTTTCCAAATATTCTTAAGCATGAATTATGACTTATTGAGGACCAATAAGCTAAGAAACAACATAAGTAAATGATTAGGGAAGAGAGGAAAGATTCATTTGGTTTGAACATTGAATTTCATCCTTTGAGCATGAACCTTGTAATCCATGTTTTTAAAAGAATTTCTAAGTATTATTTGAAGTTGTAGATAAGCCACGCAAGTTCATGATTTGAACGCTCTTAGGCATACATTGTACATTCTAAATGAATTAAAAGGTTTGAAAGGAGCCTAAGAGAATTAAACAAGTTAAGGAGCGGATTAAATAGCATTGTGATCTGATTTATGTATGTTTATGTAAAACCCAAGTTGTGTGTAGGATTATTTTATTGGATAGATTAGTAATTAGATTAATTTATATGGGTCATTTATTAATATCAAATAATTAGTTATGAGATGGCATTATATTTCCTATTACTTAGATGGGTAATTTTGTAACTTTGAGAAATTAGGTTAATAAGCCCACCTATTGTGGCTTTAAGTCTTGGAAAACAAACAAAATAGAGGCTGTGAATTGCTCCATAGGCGGCTAGGGTTTGAGAAGGTAAAAGAAAAAAAGAAAAGAAAAAGAGAAGAGAAGAGAGGTTCAAGTGAGGCTACAATAGGGATTGGAGGCAACACGTTGGTGATTTTGGGACACCTATTGGTTAAGGTTTGTGAGATTGAGGTGGATCTTGGTAATTTGAGATTAGCTTGGAAAATATTATTTTAGCTGTTTGAAGGTAAGTAACCCTCTATCACTGTTGGTTTATTTTTATTCCTATCGAATCGTTTAAAATCGTAAATATTTATTTATACATTTTTGTTCTCTTAAAATAAAATATGGGTCAAGTATAAAACAACATCGAATATTATTATGAAAATTATTTGAATATTTGGTGAAACAATTCTGAAAATTGTACTAAACGTTTATTCTGAAAATATCGAATATTTTATTTAAAAGTTGTGTATTGTTTGAATTTTGAACATCACTCTAGTCTGACTATGATTTGGACCCTAGCCAATGGGGGTTATTTATTAAACTAGTTTCTTTTGGGGCTTTACCACCGCCTATGTGTGGTTCTCGGGCCTTGTCACCTAAGTGACCGTAGTCATTAAGACTTGGGTTTTGTGAATCGATCATTGAACCATCTGAATATCGATCTATCAATTTTGGATAACGAAATTTCATCGAGTTACCCCATTGACTTTTAATTAAAATGTATTGCTACTATTTTCATTATGAAACCATCTTACAAATATTCGTGTCATTTATTGATTTGTATCAAAAATTATATTTATTGGTTATCTACTATTTATTTATTGCTTTTTGATATACTTGATCCAGCTGGCAGTGATGGTTGGTTATTTACTAGGCTGTCTAGCTTACACTTATTTTTTTTCGATTAAGAGTAGAGGATTTTTTTACATATGGGAGTCGAGAGTAGGGCTATGGATTAAGTACTTGGATATTTATTTTGTTAATGGATTTTAATAGTGGACTTGGTGGAAAATTATCATAATGTGCCAAGAGTAGAACTATGATTTAAGTACTTGGATTATTGTTTTGTTAATGGATTTTGTTAGTGGACTTGGTGGATAATTTCATATGTTAAGAATAATCAATTTTTGTGGATTTTAGCATTTTGACAATTTAAGGATTTATTTTGAGTATTTTACATTGTGGGTTATGTGATTGGATTCTTAGCCTTGCATGCTCACTTTTATGAGTGTGCGGCGTTGTCACGGAACTTGGGGCGTGACAGTTTATGAATTGTGTAGGAGCATCCACGAAGACAAATCAACACTCCGAACACTGTAAGTAATATCTTAGTAAAGATATTTTCAAATATGTTATTTTCCAAACGCTACTTCTGTATAAGTTTCATGGATTTGTTAATTTGAATTACGAATGAGTATTTTATATGCTTAATTTTTGTATAAGGCTCCGTGAAGAACATCATTTGGGCCCAAGGCCGTTTGAATATTATGATGGGCCAAACGCCGTTTAAATATCGTGATGGGCTAAAGGCCGTTTGAATATCGTGATGGGCTAAAAGCTGTTTGAATATTATGATGGACCAAAGGTCGTTTGAATATTATGACGGGCCAAAGGTCGTTTGAATATTATGATGGGCCAAAGGTCATTTAAATATCGTGATGGGCCAAAGGCCGTTGGAATATTTTAATGGGCCAAAGGTCGTTGGAATATTGTAATGGGCCAAAGGCCGTTTGAATGAAAAGGTGATCATGATCACGAATATGAAATGCGCATAAATATGAATATGGAAATAAGGGGCCCGAGGTTGTTTGATACGTTTGAAATGTTTGAATTGGGCCCAAGGCCGTTTGATGAATCTGACAAGTTATACAATAGGCCCAAGGCCGTCTAATATGTTTGCTAAGGATTTAAAATGGGCCCGAGGCCGTTTGACATGTACAACAAAAACACAAAATGGGCCTAAGGCTATTTGTATATGAAATTTACAGGTTCGATGTACTTAATATGAATCTCATTCATATAATCCCTTTACTTTGGTATTATTCACTGGGCGTTGGCTCATTCTTATTTATATGTACGTAGGTGAGCAAAGGGATGTTCAACCCCAGCCTTAGTGGAATTTGAGAACGGAACCCGAGTTCTGTGAACCCAACCCAGGTGCCTCACGCAAGAGACTTTGTTTATGATCTTTTGTATTTTCTTTTGCTATTTCCATTGGTCATGATAGACCATTTATGTGTATAAGCTTTTGGTATAGCTGACTATGTGTTTGAATGATCCTAGGTGCATAAGATGTTAACTACTAATATATGGTGTGAGTTATTATCAAGTATATGGGAAATGTTTTTTAATTTGCCATGTAAGCATAGGTCATTGGACAAAATTTTTGAGTCTGCTTCCGCATCTGACCCCATATTATTAATTTTTAATTGATTTCTGTTTAAGGCCGTAGGTAATCTCATGATTACTGGCCAGTTATGACTATATTCTATAAGGGCGGGTTCGAATCATGACACATTATTTGAAGGCTTAGGACTTCGAGATAAATATCCATAGACACTATTGAGCCCTTGTTTATGGTGCCAAATGGAGTCTCCAGGGCTAGACTTAGTGGCTTGAAGAGTCCATTTGGTTGGAGGGAAGGCAGGGACGAAATAAATGAGGGGAAGGAAGATGGTAGGAATAGATGTACTTATTGTTGTTTGATATGTAGAAAGCAGAGAGGGAAAAGGAATGAGGGGAGTACTATCCATCTATTCTTTAGCCATGCTCCAAAGGCAGTTAGATGTGTATATTCTTGTTAGTGGTCACACCAATCAGTTTAAGGCCTACAAACATGAGGGCGGGGTTGTCATAAACCCTAGGTCTGCGACTAGTGCATACAGAAGCAGGGTCGGCCCTAGGCATAGGCCTACCAGGCCATGGCTTAGAGCCCCTCAAATAGACCCAAAAAAGGGGCCTCCTCCGATTATAGTTAAGTGTAATATGTTCGGTATGTTTTAAGTTCAAAAAAATTAAAGAAGGCCCAATCTAACTTAAAATAAATTGACTCATTACAAAATTAAATTCCTAATCCAAACTCTTAATCTAGTTTTTCCAAAAATTTGAGAGAAGCGGCACAACAGAGTACTAACGAATTTCTCAAGAATTTAGAGCAGCAACACAACACAGGTAGGTCTTTTTTTCTATTCAATTAATCAAATATTTGTCTTGTTTTTTGTTCAAATGCTATTATAATATTAGTATTTATACAAATCTGCATCATCAAGAAGAATTAATCTTTTGCTACTTGTGCTATTATAACATCATAAGTTTAATAGTTCACATCACATAATTTAAAAATTTTGTGTTTGTTAAGTGGCGGTGGTGCTCTTGTACTTGTTTTGATCTAAAAAGTATTTTGATCTCAGCTCATTATGACTCTTAAAAGAAATTATCCGTCTGGATTTGTAAAAAAGAAAAAGACTAGATTATGCAAGTATGATTGATTTATTTGCTCCTAAAAATGCAAGAAAAGTGAGGATCAGGTGATACATATTAATTGTTGTAATGTAACGCTAAGTATTTTTGTAATTTTGACACAAATCTTTTATCCTTTACCTTCGATTTTTTTTCGTTCAATGAAAAAAAAATATGTAAAGGGCCCCAAATGATCTAATGATATTTATTAGTTGATTATCGGCTTTAGACCTCGAAAATCTCAAGGTCGGGCCTGTACAGAAGCATCACATATGATGTGAAATTAAGTTTGTTGTTGTCTATGTTTACCAACTCATTGAAGGAGAGGTGAAGGTTGACAAAGATAGATTTTAAGAAGACGGCCACAACAGCAACACAATGACCTAAGCTTCTGTTGGTATTTCAAGGCTTTTGTTCTGCGCCTGCTTTGTGACCTTTAGATTACATTTAGAATAAAGTACCACACACTAATCAAAGTAATCCAAGGGTCATAAATCTTTCATGATCATTTTCATGAAAAAAAATTTCATAATCCATAACTTTTCTCTATTTTATTTCGTCTTTGTTTGCCGACACTACCATTTTCATACTAGGCTTTATCTGGTAACCTTGATTTTTAGTCAAAATATTAAAACATCACTTAAAAAAATAATAATAATAATTCCCAAACAGCACCTAAATTATGCTCACAGCTCTTCATTATTGACTCGGGAATAATTTGACTAGCAAATTTTATTAGTGTGGAGCCTGTTTAATCCTATCTTTTAAAGTAAAAGATCAAGGCCTAAAGTTATATTATATGTAAAAATAAAAAAACTAAAAAACATTGAATGTGGTCAAATTTAAAATGTCTTGTCTTTATTTAATTGGATAAAATGTAGAGATCGTTTTTACTTGTGCATCATATAATATTTTAATTTCTAATATATTACATATATGAATTGTACTGAACCTATTAATTTTATATTTTAAATATTCCTCACATCCATCGTTATATACTTTTGTCACGTCACCTATGATGATACTACGACCATTAAGATAGGTTTCAAAATTAAACAATATGTCTACATTGAGGAATAATAAAGTATGCCCTTTCCTTTCCTTATACATAAACTTTATATTAATTTTGACCATCTATATTAGATGGTGGGCCCGTTATAAAACTTATATTTTATTATAGGAAAATGCGTTGGACCCCAGTGGGGCTACTGGGGTCCTCTCTGATTGGAGGAAAAAAAAAATTTTTTTTTTTTTTTGGTTTTCAGTCAATGGAGAGCCGACACCTCACTGGAGATTGTCAGTGGGGGTCGGCTCACTGCGTCGGTAGCATGGTTCTATTTATATATAGATAGACAACATTAAATCTTGAGGGAGTATTTCAATTTCCACTGCCATGGCACCAACACAAACGTGCAACAAGAACAACCTTTTGTTGCTTTTCCTATGCATCTTTTGTCTACACACTCTGAGTCTCACCGCAGGTTCAAATTCAGGAGATTGGTTGAACCATGGTGGTGATATATATAACCAGAGACATGCCTATGGAGAATCAAAGATCAGCCCGTCAACTGTTTCAAACCTAGGTCTCAAGTGGGAATTCAAAACAGGGAAAGACATAAGTGCAACACCTGCAATATTCAACGGTACTCTCTATTTTCCTAGCTGGAATGGCTTCATCTATGCGGTTAAAGCAGCGGATGGGTCAGTTGTGTGGAAAAAGGACCTCCAAAAGCTGACTGGCATTCATAATACAACTGTGCGTCAAGGCAATTTCAGCAGGACGGTGTCGAGATCCACTCCGACGGTGGCCGATGATCTGCTCATTTTCGGCATATATGGGCCCGCTTTTGTCGTTGCCGTTGAACGTGCCACCGGGAAGCTTGTCTGGTCCACCCCGCTTGATAGCCATCCCACCGGTGTTGTTACCGTGTCCGGAACATTTCACAATGGGTTAGCTAGTATTATTAGTAATAATAATAATAATAATATTACTATTATTATTCAAAAGTAGCGCCTTTTTTATTCATCAAAATGCCTTTTAATTGCCAAAAAAATCATTCCAATGAGTTAATTTATATAAATTACTCTCTCTTTATTTTTTCTAAGATTCGAATTTGTCTGCATGCATACATGTATGTTTTTCTAGCCATTTTTCCAATTTTTTTTCTTCAATTAATATATTCATTGTTTGCCACATCTTACTGAGTGGAATTGTCATTAACTTTGTTATAATAAACTTGACAAACTATAGACCATTTACAGACAGAATTCATTCATGGTAGCACAAAATAGTGTAAAAAATATAGAATACAGTTTCATAATTTTTCTGTTTTGTCGTTGGGTGTATTGCCAAGATTCACATCACATCACATCACCAATTGTATTACCATCACGTATATTATCATTATTTTGGGTCATTTTAAAATACACACTGTTAAAAAAAATGTAATCATTAAATCACTTTCAATTATAATTATAAAAATAAAAATAAAAACAAAAAACATAATAAGTTATAATTAAATATCACTAAAAAAATTTCGATTATAACTAAAATAATAATTACAATAATTCATAATTAATATTATAAGTCATTATTGATAATACCATAATGAGTCATAATCAAACCATATCTAAATCCACAATGGATCACAATCAAAGACCACGAACTTATAAGTAGACATACGGTGGACACTCCACTTTAAAAAATTTAGCATAGATGTCACATTTTTTTCCTATTTCAGAAAATATCCATAAGATAAATTACAAGAAAACAAACATTAAGGCCTTATTTGTCATAATCTAAAAAAAGTCAAAAAGTCACTATCCTATTAAAATCATATCATCTTATTTAAATCATATCACCTCTCTATCATATTATTTCAAACTCAACTCATACTCAATTCATATTTTATAAAAAATCAAAAAAATACACTAATTTAAATCATCCCAAACAACCCCTAAATTTGTTAAACGGTCTCATAATATCAAAATTTCAACTGCACTCGTAAGTGTGTACAATGTACATCCCTTCTAGGCAAAATATGAAAGAACAAGAAAGTCAAAAGATTAAAGTACACTACAAAATTTAAATATTAATTAATGTTTCGGTCAACGATAAGGTAGGATTTTCTGATTATTAGATTGATATCTGCCCCTCCAAATTGAATATAGAAGAACAAGAAAGTCAAAAGATTATAAAGTGTACTAGAAAATTTAAATATTAATTAATGTTTAGGTCAACGCTAAGGTGGGATTTTCTGATTATTAGATTAAGAAATGATATCTGCCCCCTTATAGTCTTCATTATCCAAATTGTTTTCTATCTTGAAAATGGCATACGCCATTGTTTTTTCTTTCTTTTTTTTTATCAGTTAAAATCAATTGTTAGTTGTTAAATTAACAATTATGAGATTTAATCTCCCTATCCTGTTTAGTGCTTACCTCCTTAATTCAACTCTCCTAGAGAGAGCACTCACTGATCGGTGAAAATCAATTGTTATTTGTTAGATTAGAACCTATGAGAGTTAACTTCTTCACCCTTAATGCCTACCTCCTTAATTTAACTCTCCTAAGAAGAGTTGAATTCATAACTTCCTCCTAAAGACTAAGGCTCTGTTTGGTAGAACTTTTGAAATTTAATTCTACCCCTTAATTTGAGTATGTTGTTTGGTTAGAGTTTTAGAAAATTAATTTGTAAATTTTAGGAAAGTCACGATTGCCAACTAGGCCTATCCTAACCTAGTTGGTTGGCATACGCCATTGTTACATCATCTATTAGCTGAATATAAATAATATAAACCCAAAAAATTATACATAAAATTTATGTAAAATGTTGCCATAGATTTATATTTGGCAAAACAAAAAACAAACTCATCAAAAGTCAGTGTCACATTTTGATTTGAGTTTTTTTGAACAGAGGTTTTTACGTTGGAATATCATCGCTGGAAGAATTACTCAGCGTTGAGAAATGCTGCACCTTCCGCGGAAGCTTTGCGAAGCTGGACATCCGAACAGGTGCCATCCAATGGCAGACCTTCATGCTTCCCGACAACCACGGCTCCACCGGAGAATACTCCGGAGCCGCCATCTGGGGAAGCAGCCCTTCCATAGACACTCGCCGAAACCTTGTATACATCGCCACCGGAAACCTATACTCCGCTCCTCTTCGAATAAGACAATGCCAGGAAAAGCAGGACAATCGAACCGTCCCTACTCATCCAGACCCGTGTATCGAGCCTGATAATCACTCCAATTCTATGATGGCTCTGGATTTGGACTCTGGTGAGATCAAGTGGTATAGACAATTGGGGGGTTATGACGTGTGGTTCGTTGCCTGCTCTTCTGGTTCCAACCCTAATTGCCCGCCTGGACCCAGCGTGGATGCTGATTTCGGCGAAGCTCCGATGATGCTGAGGGTGCATGTTGATGGAACCAAGCGTGATATCGTCGTGGCTGTTCAGAAAAGTGGGTTTGCGTGGGCTTTGGATCGCGATAATGGCACTATAGTCTGGTCCACGGTAAGTTATTCATTCAGTCCACTAACATATTTTGACAATATTTTCAAAATGTATGATGCATATTCAAATTTAATTTGTATAACGTCACACTTATACCTACAAAAAATTTGATTCACGGAATATTTTTTTCTAGGTGCATAATATTGTTGCTAACGCTAAGAGGCGCATTGATGTAGGAGGCTGGACCAGGTGGTGCTGGCGGAGGAGGTACCTGGGGAGCAGCCACCGATGGGAAAAGGGTGTACACCAACATTGTCAACAGTGATGGCAAGAACTTCACTCTCAAACCATCGAAGAAGAACACCACTGTCGGTGGATGGGTGGCTATGGATGCCAACACTGGCAAGATCCTATGGTCAACCGGAAATCCAAGCAATGCCACCGCTTATGGCCCTGTCACTGTCGCCAATGGCGTCCTCTTTGCTGGTTCCACGTATCGGACAGGACCCATATACGCAATGAACGCCAAAACAGGAAAAATTCTTTGGTCACGTGAAACTGGAGCCACTGTGTACGGTGGAGTATCAGTGAGCCACGGTTGCATTTATTTCGGGAATGGATACAGGGTAAGCTTGGGAGTGACAGTTCCATCCTTCTCCGGAGGAACGTCACTCTACGCCTTTTGTGTTCGATGATCTCGTCAGGGCCAATCCAATGAATAATAACATCTGAAAATAATCAAGTGATAGTGACACCAAATAAATGAGCTAACGCCTCATTGGAACGCAAGATTCTATCAAAATCTGGAGTTTTTTTTCTTTTTTTTTTTTTTTTTTTGGGAGTTGAATAAAAAACTGGTACTTCAAGCATGAAATTTGGGTCGTGATTTATCATGTTTTGTGGAGATAAAATTTCTTTCAGTTGAACAATGGATCAATACTATACTCAACAACCAATCCTATATATATATAATAGCAACTCATATGATCAAAACCATTATAACAAATTACAAACTAAATTGTTGTGCATATAGGGGTCATATCATATAATTTATAAACGGTTGGTTTAGCATATTCAACATGTGAAGTTTCCTAGTGACATAAAAATATAAATAAAAAGGTAAATTATAATTTAATCCCTTGTGATTTACCCAAAAAATACGGAGCCCCTATAATTTTATTTGTAACACTTAAACCCCCTAAACTTCATACCAAAATGCAATTTCAGACGGAACCGTTTGTTTCAACAGAGCGTGTGTTGCACGATCATAAAACCAAAATTTTTCCCCCTCAATCACACTAGATAATTCCTTACCTTCTTCTTCTTTCCAAGTTTTTTGAAAACCCAAGACATTGCTTCTCTCTCTAAATTGCTTCTCTCTCTCTCTAGCTTATCTCCCTCATTTCTTCATCTTTCCTTTTCATTTTTGTTTTATTATTTTTCTAAAATCTATGTCTCTCATTCTCTTAACTCAAATAAAGTTAATCTATAAATTAAAATCTATGTCTATCATTCTCTACCATGGCAACCACCATCATCCTTCATCTTCTCTTTATCATTATAAATACACATACATTATATACATAGGTATACCCAATTAACTAAGCCAAGACCCAAATTGTAATGGTGGCTACCACCATGGGTGCCGTAACAGGGAAAGGTGGTGGGTGGTGGGTGTTGGTTGAGTGGAGAAGATGGGATAAGGTTGGTGGGTGTTTGCAACTATAGACTATTTACAAAAAGTTACGGTTTTGTTGTTGAAAATGCATTGCCTTTTCCTACCATTGTTTGATGTTCATTGAAGTTTCTGAAAACTGATTTCACTTTTCTATGGATTTTCTTCTTCTTCCTTCTCTTCTTCTTCTTCTTCTTCTTTCCAATTAACATAACATTACTCCTTTTTCTATTTAGAGGTTCTTGAGCTAAAAAATGGTTGGAGATTTATGGTTTTGGCTCAGATGGGCTTCTAAATAATATGAAGTTGGAGTATGAGATGAGGTAGAAGGATGGACTATCAAGTATAAAGTTAAAAAAAAATATGAAATGAGAGCATTTATATACATGTTCATACAACTATATATATATATATATATATATGTGGAATGATTAGAGATTAGAAAACACACATACACACCCAAATCCAAATCCAAGACGACCAAATAAGTTCTCCACCCAAAGGGTTCTTGAATATTAGATATGGAAGAAAATGAAATCATAAACTTCTCCTTCCTGTATATGTATATACATGTTTATATATATTTCTCCATATATATGGAATGATTAGAGATCAAAAATCACAAATCCAAATCCAAGACCACCAAATAACTTCTCCACCCAAAAGGTTCTTCATTATTAGATATTGAAGAAAATAAAATCATAAGCTTCTTCTTTCTGTATATATATATACAATGTTCATATTTATGTTTCTCCTTCTCTCTCTTCTTTCCCCTTTCTTTTTTTCTTTTTTGTTTTTGATCAGGCATTGTACAAAACAATGTCGTTTTGTGCATTTATGTTACGTCTATCAAAGATTACATGCCATAAAGTCCAGAGATTTAACTATTACAAATAAAATTACAGGAGGGTTCCGTATTTTTTAACTAACTATAGGAGGTTAAATTGTTATTTACCCTAAATAAAAACATGAACACGGATAGACACAACTTGTACCATTCGACTGAAAAATTAATGAGCCAAAAATTAAGTGTTACTAGTCCTTACCTCCGCAACAAGGCGTAACTAACAAAAATGCACCAGAGAGGACAATACATACATGGCCTCACTTGGCCCTTTTAATGCAGCTGCTCACAATAGAAGGTGCTCAGCTTGCGAAGCAGTGCAAGATGACTGACTGGCATAAAAAATCCAGTGATTTCGGATGAAGCAGATACCTGAATTTTCAAATCCTTCTGCAAATGTTGCTGAAGATCACAGGACAATCTACAACCAAAAACCATAAACTTTTCTAATCCAGAACATCTAGTATGAGCTTGTTTGTAAATTACTCCAATCAAACAAATTCAATATAGAACACTTAATTTAACCAACACATATCGGTGCTCACATCTTTCTTATCTTGAGTATTACTAAAGAAAAGACGATAAAATACACTGCCATCATGTAACCAAACATTCCCTAACAAAAACACAAACACAAACAGCCATACCAAACCATTAGCTATATCTCTAGGCTTACATAGTATTTATGAATGATAAAAGAAAACTCAAATGCCTCCATTACAATTAGATGCCTTCTACCATTGGAAGAAGACATCCCTAAACTGATCAGACCTACAAGATCATGCATTGTTTTTTGTTTTTTCTTTCGAACGGGACAAGATCATGCTTTGTTAAGAATAACTTTTCTGAAGGTTTATATACATAGTTTGGGATCTACTTTTCTATTTCTACCCCTAAATCTGTATATTTCTTTCCCAGACTACTCGATTCTGGGAAATCCAAAACTGCATCTAATCAGCAGGTTTAAATTATGTGCAAATTACATGTTACAATTAATTTTACAAAAAAGCATACAGGCAGACAAAAATAGCAACCTATCAAATAGCTGCTCAAAGTAATCCCATACAGAGGATACAGCTTCCACAAGATTCCATTTGACCTAGATTCATTACGTTCGGACCATCATTAGAATTCTTCATCAGCACATTGAAGAAGCACCGGATCAAAACCATGTCCAAATACTGAGCTTATAAGGTGGATGCTCTTAGTTCCCTCATGGAGGATATACATCTTCACTACCTAAACTTACATCTTTTATGTCCATCGAGAGAGCTCTTTATCAGCAAAATGAAGAAGTCTTCTCACTCTCAAAACCATGTCACAGTGAAAAGGCAGTGCAGTTCGCCTATCCAAGTATGCTGGGCTAACAGTCATCCATGATAGAGCATGAAGTTCCGCTGCTACAGACTCGAGGATCAAATGAGTCTCTATTTCAAAATCTCTAGCCTCAGAGCTTAAACCCCTCCCGCCCTGCTTGACAATCCCCCTAATAATTTTTTCTTGGCTAATGTTATTACCTCCATAATAATCAACAAGACTGACAGAAAGGACCGAAGGCCATTCTTCTTTTGAGTTGCTCCTGGAGTCTTTCCTCATGGAAGATACAGCTTTGGATACCACAAATCCTGTGGAAAGGGGAACTGCAGAGCCTTTGCTGTGCAGGAGATGGGCGAGTGGTGGGGAATCGGCAGTGAGGCATGTGGGAAGCTGCAGCGGAGTCGGAGGAAGGAAGCGCATGCTCGGTGAAGGTATTAGAATGTAAGAGGCAGATGCGGTACCAAGAGACTTTACAGGAGTGAACCCTTCATGATAACCTGACACGTTCCCATTGCTGCTACCTTGAGTACCCCCTGCAAATGATCCGATGATAG
Organism: Camellia lanceoleosa; assembly: GCA_025200525.1. Taxonomy (NCBI): domain Eukaryota; kingdom Viridiplantae; phylum Streptophyta; class Magnoliopsida; order Ericales; family Theaceae; genus Camellia; species Camellia lanceoleosa. The sequence goes on from CM045758.1 coordinate 211,699,021, forward strand.
TACGACATGCATAAGCAACTCCTCTCTTGTACATACAATTTAAGGTAGAAGAGAGAAAAACTTTGAAGAGTGACAATTTCTACATATATTATTTCTGTCTCTTTTGAGGGGAAATGTGGGAACATCAGGAAGTTGGCATGAGTTAGACAATCTGACTTTACCACATCAATCTTATAGCGACAACTACATTTTTAGAAAACATCCCCAAAAAAATTCAAGTAAACTACTCCATGTGATGTATATATGCATTGAGCATCTCCTTAACATGGAAAGGTGTTCTAATATAGTTCCCAAGGAGAAGTGCTCAATGCTCACCCCAGAAAAGACTTGTGTCCGATGCCCTGTAAGTACGTATTGGGCACAGTACGGGCTGTCAGACATAGACATGATGCTATGTTTCCTTGGTTAGGGTACAATGCGAATATGTTTCCGAGTGATCATTTTTACAAAATCCCCAGACGATGTTGACAATCAAACAATTGAATATTCAAATTGTTTGACATTCTTCCTTTATTTAATAGGATAAATGGTGATTCATGCAATACAAGCGTGTGCACTTGATTTCTTTTAAGTAATCAAGAAACAAAAGAAACATAATAAGAATGTCCTATCCATAACTGCATAAGAAAATTTGATTACCAGACAAAATTGTAGGTGAATTTTCTGCTAGCTACTTGACACATTTGAAAGACTAGATTTAGTTTAGGTCATCATAGAAAAAATATAAGATATTTTGTAAGTTTAAAAAAAGTAATAAAGCACCTTAATTACATGAACTTTAAAAGACGAATAAGGTAATTAATTATTTTGAAAACTGTAGGTTCTACGGACCTTTTTTTATTTTGGCCTACAGATGTAAAATGAGGAAAATTTGCACAACTTAAATACCTAAATTCTTTGCCATGGTGAAATCTCCTAAAAATGTTAATCCATGCCAGATGATCAAACAACCATCGATGGTTGTCAATTAACATGTGCATGTGCATTTGTTATAGCATGAATTTATTTGCTTTCAACATGTAGGCATATTATGAAGATTTATATGGAATAAATGCAATAAAAGCATGTGTAAGTGGAATGAAGTAAAAAAGGGAAATTAAAAACTACCAGGAGATGTTGAATCAGCTTGAAAAATTAGATGCAAGGAATGATCAATTGAAATCGAGACGAAACTGATGCTTTGCACCCACTGCAGCAAACCCCTAGTTTGGTCTATGACTGGATGTCCACCCATTAGCTGCTTTCTACCAGAGGGTTGTCCCAAACCACCTTTCATGTAACCAGAAGCTTTTGAGTGAGGGCTGTACAAAGGACTAGGTGAAGAAGGAAGGGCTCTCTCTTGAATTAAACTCATCTCTTGTTCCTGCAAGGAAGTCCCATTACTACTTGCATGCATCCCATCAGGTGCTGATCGCCGTAATTGCAGGGGCCATTTTTTCACCTCGGAACCCCCAACTGAATAGAGTGCTTTCTGCCATTCTGTTTATAACGATCATTTGATGTTTAGCAAAAGGAACACAAATACCAAATTGACAAGGTAATAGAAAACAACTACAACCAACTGCATCTCTCGTTACTTTTCCCAAATTGTTGACCAAAAATGATAATCGCAAGTGGCTGCTTAATTTCTATGCCAGCTTACAAGCAAAAAGTGTAGTATTTCAAAGGTAATGCATCATTATAAAAAGAGTGTCATTTTAATGAAAATATTGCTGCAATAGGAACACAGAAATCAGGCAGACACCCATTAAACCTTGCACATCATAAAATAAAGAAAAACAAGAAATTATATGACTCCTTTAAACAAAAATAACATGTAGAAGTTCGGATCATAAGATGATGGCAGGAAATCACATACCCTGGCACTCAAGCTCATAGAAACATCCAATGCGTGCGATCACAAAGTCTCTAGGCTTAGCAACACCACTATCAGGAGAAGAGCATGCTTGAAGAATTTGACAGCCTTGCTGCAGCATTTGGACAAAAAGGGATTGCAAACCCTTTGTATCCTGCCTACTACTAATTCCACCAAAGGGGAATATATGGCTGTCAAGCAATTCACCCCTAGAGTCAGTCCATATACATACTAGCCAACGCCAATCCTCAGTCCATCCATAGCAACAATGTAAACTTGGGAGTGTCTTTTGATGGCCAGATCCAAATCCATCTGGCTCAGATCCATCAAGTTGGGAGTTTGATGCAGCATCTACACTTCCTGATGAAGCTGAACTCTGCACAAAGTTTCCACTAATACAATCATCAGACAAAGGCTTTGAAGATTCGGATAATAAATTAGTAAAAACTGTAGGTGAGACTCCATGCTCCAGAGAACCAGGTTCTGCAAGTATGAATAGTGGTTCAAACATGTAACGGATTTCATCTTGAGGAAGAAAATCGCCAGTTCTGTGTGGATCACAACCTAAGCCTCCAGCTCTTGATGATTGCCAAGAGTTATCCCAACTACCAGACCTCAAACTAGGATCAAGTTCACCTTCTCTTGGAAGGGAAGACCCTGTAATTCGAGGACCAATACACTCCTTCCACATCCCTGAAATCGGAGAAGTCGTTTGCATCATAACCGAATGAGATCTACCTGATATAGACGAAGATTGGACCACATCAGGGGCGGATCCTCGTGAAACTCTCCGAGCTTTATTATACACAGTAAAAGCAATATCTTTGAGAATGACAGGCTCACTGAGAGCTGGACTTGTGACTCTAAAAATCGCATCAACCGTCACAACTTGCAGTACCAATTTAGGAATACTAAATCCTGAAAGTGTTAAAACATTGGATATTGATGCTTCATCCACAGCAGCAGAGCAGCTTAATGCCTTCCCAACGTGATTGTGCATTATAGATCTCCTCTCTTTATCTGATGAAAGAATGATTGATCCAACAGCAATGGAAGATTCAACGACTGTTTGCAGAACTGCAATGGCCTCAGGGAAGGGACACACCACATAGATAACCTAACTCCGGAAAAAGAAAAATATAGGCGATTTGAGATCAGTTTGACAACAACAATTAACTAACTACCAATAAGGCATGATGCAAATGCCAATAATTAGAAAAAATATAACATTTCTAATATCAGTGTGGATATTATGGAGCATTTGGAGTAATCCTTGTAAATTTTATTTGTCAATGCAAGCAGGGAAATGTATAAAGAAAACAAGTTTGCATAATCAACCAACAATTTCTTTTGCCATGCCTCAGCAATTTAAACTAAGGGGGAATTACATCCCAATGGGACAGTTTTTTTTTTTTTTAAACACAAATATGGAGGGGTGCAAGCATTTTACTTGCACCTCATCACAGAATCACTTGCACCCCACATGTTTCTGTAATTTTTTTTCTTATTCCCACTGGGCTGTAATTCCCTCTTAAACTAATGGCTGTCGTCCTTAGACACTACAACATATAAAGCTGTCTCCTCATAGATGTTTTTTTATGTTGTCAACCAAGTCTACACCTGAAAACCTCTCAATCATTCATAATGACCCCCTTACCATTTGGCAAGGTGGGCTGATAAAGTAACATGTAATCTTCTTGCTTTTCATTCTCTTCTATCTTCTTATCTGTCTTGATTACCCTATTCTGAAATTGATCATCTTAATCACCAGGAAAGCTCTCTCTTCAAATTTTCCCCATTTTAGAAGGTTTGTACCAGTTTTAGTAAATGATTTCCAATATGAATATTTAGGAGGCTGAAGAAGCATCATGCATATTTTCACGAGAAAGGAACATGAAAGACACAACACGTCAATTGTTAATAGAACATACGCACGTGCACACAGAAACACTTAACCTAAGTTATAAACCCAAAAAAAAGCCCTGTAATTGTCTTTTAAAAAATCCTATTCCTAGTTGGTGAAGGAAGTCTATGTATTGTGTGACACAATTCTAACCATAGGGCCATGTTTGACAAGTCGTATGGAGGCTTCCAATCCCCTGCAACCAGGATTAAAAAACATGTGGGGGCCCAATGGGACACATATTTTGTGATGTCTGCAAAAGCCTTGGAATTTAAGGTCTCATGGGACTACCAATCCAGCCAAATGGTGGGACTAACAATACCCCCATGGTATAGTTAATCCCACGGCCATAGGATTCATAGGATTAGCCTCATCACTCCATTCAATAGTCAAAAATAATTCTCCCTCTTATCCCTCCTATTGTTAAGTCACCAATTGCCACAAAAGGTTAAACTACTCAGAAATGGGCCCAACAATGTATATCAAGTCATTCAACACATATAAGCTATCCTAATTAAACATAGTACAAAAACTCCCATAGCATTACTAATCCCATCTATTATCCTACATAATACTAAACTCGTCCATAATCGTATTGTTTTACAAATCCAGTCAAACCCCCAAGAACCTATATCTGTTATCAAACATGGCCTAGGTGTGATGCATATGAAATATAGGTGTTTATGTGATCCCTAGACTTTTTCTTCTTCTTTTAAATTTTTCTGCACTTTAAGTTTAAGCCTCTAAACTACAAACCTATATCTGTATTGAGTCCTATTCAACCCTCAAACATCATAGTTTCTTAACCCTATCATACAAAAAATACGTAACAGCCCCAAGTAATAGTTCACCAGGTACTATTCATAGCCCCTAGAATAGTCCCAGAACAACCTAAAATTCAATATCTTCATTTCAAAACTCTACCCTTTGTTGCACCTATTGAAACCCTAAAATCCCCATATTTTACCACCCATCCAGCCAACAAAAACTAATTGAAATTAGTCCCAAATCCTAAGTTGTCCGCTGTTGTACATTGAGTTTGGGCTCACTACTAGTAGGAGAGTCTTCATCACACTTGTCATACATCAACTTCTCCTTACTCAAAATACATATAAAGCTAGTTAGAATAGAAACAAAACAAGAATAAATAAAGATAAATTTAACATTGATATTTGGAATCAATCAAGTATTGAGAACAATGCTCATTGATATGTAATATGATAGTGAATTTTGATCTTTAAATCTACAATTAAGGTGTGATTTGGGATGATCTAAATAAATGCACTTTTTGACTTTTTGTGAAATATGGGTTAGGTTTGAAGTGATGTGATAAAGAAGTGATATGACTTAAATAAGATGATGCGACTTAAATAGGATAGTGACTTTTGACTTTTTTAAAGTACCCAAAACAAGGCCTAAATGAAGGTGAATGGTACTTGCTACACTTTTATGTTGATAGCAGTCGCCACTTACCATACAAGGACCACCATTTCCTTCTTTTGGGTTTGAGGCAAAGCATGAACCAAGTTTTAACGCTTTAAGAACCTTCGAAAGAGATTTCAGAAAGCTCGTTACATCCCAACCATTGGATAGAGATAGAAAATAATCACTGATTGAGCCAACAAGAGATGCAGTGTTGCTTTCTATCTTCATTGATTGAGGGCAGTCAAGTAGAACAAAACCCGATGATGACCATTTTCCAGAGTCTATCTCCATTTGGTTTCCCAAATTTTGAGGCAAATGAGTCCCCAGTTTGCATGTCTCATAAACTGGAAGAAACAACCGATGACAAAAGTTAGGGCATAGTAAATACACATATATGCAACTGATACGTCTACACACAGACACTAGATAATAAAGACATTCTATTATTGAGCTAGAAGCATGAATTTATCAGAGCATACCACTGATTTGTATTACATGATCTACATGTGATGCAACTTAAAGAAAAGCTAGCACAAGTTTTATCAATCATCCCAAATGTTAAAAAATTAGGTGTGCATGTAATCCATAAGGTGCTAACTGTTTCAGCAAGAATGAAGACACATAGGCATGCAACAGCTTAAGGTGCAAGTGGAGTAGCAAGTAGCAGAACTCATAGAACAATCAGCAAATATTTACCATGCATTCCAAAAATAATGTTCAAGGCAAACGACTTGTGTAAGAACTTTTTAATAAGTAGAAAATGTCTACTTGGATCAAAACATCAACACATGAACAAAACAATTAAAATCATACTTCATACTTTTCCCTGTTTTCCCCTCGAGAGAAGTATCCCTAGCAACCGAGGAGACGTAAACACCATATCCCATGCATTCCCCTCCTTCCTCAAGGAGAACATTCAGTAGTTTCCATTCTCTGAAGACATGATGAAAATATCCATCATGCAAATTTAACCTATTTTTGGTTAAGACTTGACCCCTTAGACAAGATAGTGAAAGGACTATGGCATGGCCCTCTCTCACTTAAAGAAACAAAAAAAAAATACCAAAATTTAATTTAGTCTACATACATTCAACCACTAATACTTAAGCACAAATGTAACTCTTTTATCACACTAACCAGTGCCAAGTTGCTGAAAAAAGTCCGCAGCAGCGGTAGTAAGGGGATCAATGTCGGGACATACAACATAGTAAGTCATCTGCAACATATAATGAAGAATTAGAAAAAATAAAAATAAAACATTGTAGAATCACTTGGGAAATAAAAAATGTTCAACACCACTTAGTAGGATCTCTTTAGTGGTGAATATAAAGAAATCATAATGAAAATGTGTTAAAAAATTGTTTTTCACAATTGGTTTTATATAACTTACAGGTTTTTGCAGAGCATATGGTTCAAGAGGAGCCTTTTCCCAAAGTTGCAGAGAGCTTGCTGACGTCTTGAGCCAATCATCTTGGTACCTATTGCACAAACCACTATTTTTCCTTATCCCATGTGCAATTACAGTAGACTCGTACAGAAAGAAGGCCACGTTACCAAACCATCAACATACACAACAAGAGATATGCAAGCAACAAGAAAGATGTAGAGCATAGAAGGAAGAAAAGGGTAAATCTGAAATTTCACATGGATTCCAACAAAATAAAGAATTACATGGAGCATATGTAGGGAATCTTCTAGTGGAGTTTAGGGTTAAGTTGAGTCTTCATTTTATGAAATTTATAGGTTAGTATGCTGCTGGATAGCTTCCTTTTCAGTTTTTATTAGGTTTTAGTAAAGTAATCTAAGGCAAATGTGTTTTAAAAAAATAATTTGGATAAGAGTTCTAGATGAAGCCTACGGATCTCATGTGTCAAGAATGTTATTGAATCATTACATGTGATTTTATTTAGGTCCAAAATGTTTGAATGGTCAGAATTTTATAGTTTTCATGTATTAATCCTAGAAATATTAGAAAAAGTCCAGCAACCTATAAGTATCTATGTAATAATTCTAGTCAATAGATGAGTTACATTCAGAGAATTCATGTTTGAAACTGTGCGATGCATTACACAGACTCGAGTAATTTCCAAGGAATTCTAGACCGGATATACAAATGGTTCTTCTTCCTGCCACTAAACCAACAGGTTATTTTTCTCAGGGCACTATTTGCAGCCCCAAAACAGCACCTCTCAACTCCAAGACCTTGGCCTATTGAGCGCCAATTAACCCTAATAACTTTAGTGTTTGATTTTATACTTCAAAGCAGCAAATTAGCTATTATCCATCAAACCAAGCCAATTTTCACCCTTTTCCATTTAGAAAGACTAGAAGCTTTCTCCTAAGGTCCTACCTAATATAGCCCTAACCCTAAAATCTTCACAAATCCAACCATAGGCAACACGACATAGGTTTCCTCAAGCAATATTCTGTCATGGAAACCATCATTCAATACTCTCCCAATTAACATTATCAATTAAATGGTAACCACTCAGAAAATTAAGTCATCATATAAATCATAACAACTTTTTCTAAATTATTCCTGCAGTTGTAGCTTTTTATAGAAACTACGGGACTTACCTAGTCCTGTTTTGCCTGCAGACACTCATGAATCATTCTTTTTTTTTTTTTTTTTTTTGATAAATGAGTATGTGGACTTTATTGAGAAAGCAACAAGATGATCCAAAGAATACAAAAACCCCAAAGGGGACAAAACACACCCTTTAACCCATAACCTCATCCAAAAACTCTAAAAAACCAAACATATCCGGATCAGTTTTCATCTCTAACCAACTATACAAAACAGCCAGAAGACACTCATGAATCATTTTTATTTCTTCAAAACCACGTGGGGGCTTTTTGGCTATTTTTAAAGTCGTAAAGTGCTCCAAGGTCAAACCACAAAGGGTAAAATGGAGTTTGCCCTTTATATACTTAATAAATGTCATCAGTTACAACTATTTCTAAAATTTGGATTACTATCATCAAATTTCCATGAAGATAGACATTGTAGTTTCATTCATTAAAGGAGTTTTTGTCTTTCACATTCAAAAGACTGCATGAAGTCTTCTAATAAACTTTAACCGAGTGTCATTATCATATATCAATTGTAATGTCCAACTTCTACTTTTGTCATCTATAAATAGCATACTAGTTGCATTCTCTTTTACTATATAGTGAGAAAACAAAAATGTTCAATTAATTCTTGCATCTTGACAAATTTGTAAAAATTGAAAATTAAAAGTATCATTAAAACAATGGTCAGTATGTGTAAATCCCAACTATAGGACTTTCATGATCACAATGCATACCCCACGAGTATAGCAGGCAATGGTAGTACAAACAGGGTTGGCCTAAGACGGAAACCCAGCTGCTGCTCTGACTCTGATGCACAGCTTTCTTGGCTTGATCTTCTTTGGCTTATCTCATCCACCCTAGCTCCATCTGTGGCAGCAATGGACCAACTGTTAGTACATCGAAAATGTACAATATCATTCTATAATTTAAGCAAATGCATACCCTTGAGGCATGAAGAACCAACAACAGAAGATTGGGATGGGCTTAGTGATTCCCCAACAGATAAAGTTACAGTATTTGAAGAATCTCTACATTCACCTCCTGTGAGTTCAGCGGAAAATCCATCACCCATGGTTCCTGCATCTCCTGATTGACTGCGGCCTTTGCACCAATCAGTGACAGACAATGGGCCATCCAAAGGGCCAAAAGCAGATCTCAAGGCTGTTTTAATGTCCGATTGCAGCAGACCAACAACAGATGATACATGAACCTGAAAAATCAAGTTACTCTGCATAAGAACTATTGCATCATAAAAGCTTCTCAGCGTGTGATGGGCAGGTGGGAGGGTGTGTATTTAGGGGGAGAAGCATGCTTACGTCAGCTAAAAGTGGATCCACTAGCTCCACACCAGCAATATCCAGTGAGTGACATGAAGCCAAACTTCCTCCACAACCTGCATGGACCATAGAAGGTCCACAAGAAAATCCGCGCCTCCACTGCTCTTGTAATGCAAGCCAACCGTAAGGGCCATCACCGCAATCAGCATCAAGCGCCACATCAACAAATGAGGTAGCTTGTTGGACAAGTAATGCCAAGCCATCAAGGAATTCCTGAAGTGGTTGCCTCATCCCGTACGAAAGCATACCTTCCTCGTTGGACAAATGGGGTGGTAAGGGCGGGCAAATTTCCATACTTGGTGACATATTAGGCTTTGCACCTTTAGGAACTCCAACAGAGCGCCAAACACCTACAGGAGCATGAAGTGGACCGTCTAGCAGTCCTCCATCAATATCACCAGCTATTCTAACTGGTATAGATTCTTTCTTTTTCACCTCGTACTTGGCAAAAACATTGTCCGTAGTGGTGCTTGGTTCACCATGCAGTTGATTCTGAACTGCACTTCCAGTTAACCTACTCAAGCCCATAGGCAGAAGGCTGCTAGAAGATAACAGGGTATGTCGAATCCTGCACATTGAAGCTTGGAACATAATGCATTCAACCTCAGTTGCAAGCAAAGTTCTCGTAGACATGAGAAAATTTTCTGCTCCAAATGTTGCTTCATTCATTTTCTTCTGAACGGAATTGACAGCATTTGTAGAATTGAAACCAGGGAATGAAGGCAGTGCTGCCACATCATGTTTAGAAACACCATTGTTGCAAGCAAATATCCTTTTTTCATGCTGCTCTTTCCTACTTTCAACAATAGTATAATATTTCTTTGAATGGAGAGTGGCACTTGAATCATGCCTGCTGGAACATGCTTTTGTATTTAAAGTCATGCCAGACTTCTCATCAGATCCATCTAAGCAAGGAGAGGAAGGTGGTGTTGCACAATATACATAACTTTTCGGGCTTGAACTCGCACTGTCAACTTTTCGAGATTTAGGAATGTATGGGCTCCTGAAAATTGGTGTTGAGAACTCACTAGTCGGGGTTTCAACAGCTCCATATTCTGGAGCAAATGTCATCAGTGCTTCAGCTTTCATTAAATGAACAAACTCACCCGTAGAGGATGCTGGAGTACAGTTAACTGCACCTGAAGACATGGGATTCTTTGGGGCTTCTTGACTTTTGCTAAGAGACTCCTCTGTCGCCACTGGAGGAGGATTAAACATATCAAAAGATGGAAAACCTACAGGCAAAAGCATCTGATCTGCAACATCCATAATCCCAGTACCAGGACTGCTACCCACATCTCCAGAATCCGGTACAGAAAACATAAGAGCCTGCGATTCAGCAGTTCCTGGGGGCTTCACCAAGTAATGGATCATAATTAGTTTCTTATGATAAATCATATCATTAGTAAAGGAAAACATTAATAAGAAAACAGGAAGCCAAACATCAAAGTAATGGAAGATATATAGTACAACTTACAAAGATGAAACAGCAGAGCAAAGAATTCAAAAGGAAAAATATTGAGGAACAGGATTCGGTACATTCATCAAGTGGAACTAAGTTGGCATGGGAAATTCAAATCAGAAAATTCAAAAAATACACATCCTCAAAACAATAATGAAATGGGGGAAACCTATAAAGCCTTAAGAGTTGTATAAACACAGGCCATTAAGTATTGTAACATAAATTACAATATGTGCTACAGAAGATGTATTGTATATCAACCATGTAAGAACCTAGTAGAACATAATATCTGTTTAGAATCAACTATCCCAATTACTAGTAAGTTTCAAAAATTTTGATATCATGATTGATCATTTGTGGAAAATATCACCCAAGAGATAGAGAGAGGCAATTTACAAGCAATATAATTTTGGCTACCTACGATCCACAACCACAATTTTGTACAGATATTGAATAAAATAAAAAGTTGCCATCATTGCATCTGTAATGATAGGAATTACCTCCCCAAAAGGCAAAGCATCATTTTCAAAAAAGTCACCAAAATCACCAAACTCAGAGAGAAGTGCCTGGATATCCATGCAGACACCTCGGTCATCATCATCCCAATCCCAATGCGATCCAACATCATTTGCAACTCCAGTAATCGCTGAATTGTTAACTTCAACAGAACCATAATCAGACTGGTATGTATCTTGCATATGAGCATTTGCAACCGTACCAGCTTGACCAAAGGACCCAGCCATCCCTGTTCTAGGACGCTTGGAAACCTGCAGAGAGAATATGATATCTTATATGCCAACTGCCATAAATTATCACAAATAAAGAAGAATTAGAATGGAATAAAATACTCAATCCTGGCATTCAGATCAGAAAAAACATTCTTGTAAAACATCCTCCAAGTCCTTGGTCTTCCCTCAGTTACTCACATCACATATGGCATATGCTTCCTATCATATCATATAGACCTTTCTCACAAATAAAATTTCAGGTGAAAAAATGTTCAAGAAGACATCTCTCTTATGAATCCTACTGCTGGAACCATGTAAAAATACCACTATTCTCAATTCAATTAAACAATTTAACTTTTGCCTTAATAAGAGAGTGAACTACATCCATCACTTTTAAATATATATGGCAAACATATATATATGATTTATGGCATAAATTTGATACCCCTCTGCGGTGATTTTTCCAAAAAAATAAAAATTTAAGGTTGAAATTCCCAAAATTAACGCAAGACAACACATTCAAATTAAAATTAAGTAAATAACAATGCATGCACCCACATTTGCACAACTATATTAGTAAAAAGACACGAGTACACATCAAAAAATAAGATGTTGAAATTTTTTTCACGAATGTTAAAAAAAAAAAAAAGTACCGATTTGGGGCCATCTATCTGCAACTGATCACTAGATAAACCTGACTGTCTACATGTTAAAGAATCAGCATCTGCCTCAAGCTCACCAGTTCCTGTGCTCATCTTGTAATCACTATCACTAGATGTGCTACTAATGCTGCTGATGCTACTGCTATTACTATTGTTACTACTATGATAATCATGTTGAGAGCGGATTCCATTGGGTATTATCCAAGATCCATCCACAGAATCTATCTCAGCGGCACTGTTGAAATCAAAATTGCAGTTAGAGAGGATGAAATGAAACTTCAGAGACCAATTCTCAACACCAACATAATTAACTATATAATGAACCACACACGAATGACCAACGAACAAACAGTGATACATAAATGCACTAACCAATGCATATAGACCGATGAACCAAATAATGATGGCCCTATCCAATTTTGCAGCCAGAATCTGCAAGATAACCACATCAATGTTAGATGTAACATACAAGTGAAGTTTAGACCCTCAACAAAATAACAGGCAGTTTCACCAGTAGACCGACCACAAAAGGATTCTTCAATACATTGAACCTCAAATGGTGTTGGTACCAAAAGGCATCAGACAACTCAACCTTTTAGTCTACCCTCACAGACAGATCAACCAGGGAAGGGAGAGGGGTCCATGAGAAGCCCAAAGTGGATAGCCAAACTGAATCCTGTATCATTGGCCTAAGCTTCATTTGATCAGTCCAATTAGATTGGATCCACCTGTTCTCCCCAATTTACTCACCTGCCCTCATCTAGGCAAAGCTATAAGACACTGCATTGTTTATTGGTATAAAACGCAACAAAAGGCATGCAGTTATATATATATACCTTTTCAGAAGACCTAGCAAATGACGTCTGTAATACTGGAACAAGCACTGCCTCTGTTGGGTAGATGAATTTCCTTTCACAAACTGAAAATTGATCTGGCGACCCCTTCTGAACACCACTTATCACAGCAGAAGATTCAGTCACATGATGCTTGGGAAAATTCTTTTTCAAATTTGAGTTCTGTTGCAGTGGCTTGTCATTTCCAGTAGCAGGGCAACCAAGGGTAACTTCAACGTAACAACTTTGCCCTCTGAGCTGGCAACCAGAAACTTGTGAAACATGGCCTGGCAGACCTACGATTCCATTTGAAGTCCTAAACTTGTTGGAACTGTTCAACCATGTGAATAAAGCGAAGAAACAAAGATCAACACAAGCTTCAGACTTAAACAAGATGAGTAATTTATTTGACATGAACAAGAAGTCGTATGTAAGTGCATCAAACAAAATATATTTATGATAAGAGAATAATACAACCTTAAATAGACTTGCTTCACAAGGTCACTTGGACAACATCCAGTAACCCTACCACGCATTCCATGAGGTGAGACAATTACTGCAGAAACAGACAGTAAAAAGTGAAATCACTACAAGATTGAATGGCAGTAAAGTTTCCATACAAAGAATCTTTTAATCACAGAAATGATTAAAATTAGTAGGTACGTAACTAACATGCTGAGAGAGCAACAACAAGATCAACTCCCATTGTTGGAACATAAGAATTAGCATTTAAGAGCTACTGCATCGTGAGCTAAAGCGCTAAAACCCTATGAAACTAACAGACAATGGAAGTTGATGCATCAAGTACCAAAACCACACCAACACTTACTTTCATCCAACAATGTTTCTTAAGTTTGGTCTAACCTATAGTTCTGAGGAAACTCTCTTTGAAAGGGAAAATGCATACAGAAGCGCATACCTAATATGGATAGGATACTATTATGAAAATTACGGGTAAACTCCAAAGAAACGAGGGAGAATCTGGAAAACGCTACAGTAACTACTCCAAAGAACCTTACAATTATAATAAATTTCATAATTATTTCCATAAATGATTCTCATTTGTTTCCTTATTGTTTCTCCTTATGTGTCAATTTTAGCATCTGATATGTTCTATTAAAGTATCTATTCAAGTATTGATATAAGTTCAAATTTTCCAGGAAGCTTTTTTAATGCTCCCTTTCCAGTTTGAAAAAGGTTTTTGCTAGAATTCCTATTAGATTTCCCTTTGATTTGTAATTGCTTACCTACTTCCAATCTCCTACATATTTTTAGGCTGTATTTCCCACTTTTGTTTCTCCTATTGTTTCCCATTTCTCATATTTGATCTAACCCACTAACCAGTGAGATTTTTGACAAAGTAATGCCAAGTATGAAATTAAACATCAAATAACAAAGGGAAAAACAGAAGGGAAAAAAAAACAAAAACAAACAAACAAACATAACAAAAACAAAAACAAAAAATACGAAACATGGGCTTCTGACACCCAATTCAAGGTAAGTTTTCCATAAATCATAAGAATCATGTCACCAAACCTTATATTATCACAAGGGTCATCTAGTTATTCAACTTGGACCAAACAACTCATTGAAGCAGTCATTGTTTTGTTACACATCCTGTCCTCAACTGCTCACTCGCTCCCCTACCCCCTCCAGGTTACCCAAAACAGAACAAAAACAATAAAAATTAAATTAAAAAAACAAATAAGTACCAAATGCACTCATTTTTACAATATTATTATCCCTCACATAGTCACTAAACCATCTCAACATCCTTATGATACAAGTCCTCATTTATAGACTACCAAATTCCTCAACGACATGACATTTTATATCATAAAGTGGTATGGTCCAAGTGATTGCATTATTCAACAATCCCTTCCAATGCTACAGAATTAGCTCAAACAGATTAGTGCATGATATGGTCCAAGTACGGGAACAGCTAGCCTTGTGTGTGCGCTTGTGTGACGATTAGGCATGCTTCAAGTTCATGAATCCCAGCACCGCAGACTGATAGGATCAACATTGGGGTTGACGGGTAGTGGGCTGTTTTATGACCAAGCCAGATCATAGTGCACCAGCCCAACTTCATGGCCAGGATACGACCTTCTCTAATTTCAAATCAATAGCAACCCCCCCCCCAACCCCAACCCCAAAAAAAAAAAAAAAAATTCTTCCTTCCTAATTTCTGTATCAAAAACTACCTGTCTAATTAGTATTTATTTTATGCCATGACACAAAAACTAAATATAAAAAGTAAAAAATAAAAAAGAGTCAGAAAAATTAGCTGACAGAGTCATAAAAAAAATTCTACCGACCAAGAACTATGTGTTCAAACAAAAGTTCACATGACAATACCAACTAGCATACACAGAAACCAACCTGGAAGACTGTCACCAGAGTAACTAGAAGAATGATTCAATATTTTCTCCATGTCACCACTTGAAAGTGCCCGGATATGCCTAAACACAAGTAGAACAAATGCAAATTAATTCACCAATTATAGCATAAATGTTTATCAACCTCAAATACAAATAGATGCTATGCCATTATGACCAATAAAAGGTATGAAAATTTCACGAACTTTGCAGATATTATAACGTGGACAAATATTGCCTCTTCAGTGGCAGCAAAAATGAACTCAACCACAGGCTGGCCTCTCCTACAAGATTACCAACTATTAATTAGCTAAAATCAGAAGCCAAAGTGATTAATACAATAGAAACCAAACTTCATCACAAAATCATCAAAAAAAAAATGAAAAGGGTCATAATGACATCAAAAAAGGACCATAATTCCACCAAATCCAAAAATAAAGTAAGGATACCTGAACACAACCCCAGATTAATACATTGAACAAATAAATGAAGTCGTTGTCCTTGATAGTAATTGAAAATAAGCTTAAAAACTACGTGTAAATTAAGAAAAAGAATAAAATGTTTTCCAAAAACAAGAGACGGCAATGATGTATAAATGTTAAAATTACTAAACTAAGTACAGAATCCTCCATACCTGTGCTTCTATGAAATCTATTGGAAGGAGAGAGAAAAACACAAATATGCACATCAATGGGAAAATTTCCCCAAACAACACGCAAAGAAATGCAAATAAATCAATAGGATCCGAACTCTTTCTTTAGAATGATTCATATGGAACCACCATCATTACATTTCCCCAATTAAATTTTCTCTATTGGACACCTCAAACTCAGACTTAAACAGGCATGCCCCTTTCTTTTCATACCAACCAAGAGAGAAAAAACACCAAAGGAAATTGGTTTTTGGTGCCTTTGTGTTTGATGTTCATAATTTGAGACAAGTGAGACAGAAGGAATTTTCATGGAAAGGAAGTTCCACTTTCAAAATTGAAAAATAGATTCCTATCCCTTTCGTACAGTTAATTCTTGGGCATTAATGATCCATCCTTGAACTAATTTTTGGATTTTGTAGAGATTTTTTAGTAAGTATTATGCATCATATGTCTAGAAGTTTTGTTGTTCTTGTTATATGATGTATATGGGTGGCACCCGCTTGGTTCCTCTTCCCAAATAAATAAAATCCCAAAAGGGAGCTCATGCCATGCAAGCATCAGATATTGCGTTAGTTAAAGACACACGATTTGGGTACACTGAAATCTTCAGCAAGGTCGTGGGACTTTGGGGTCTTGTGATTAGATGGCTAGAGACAGAGGTGTCACTCAGCATCTCGCCCCCACGAGTGTCACAAACTTAAGTCAACCTTAATGAGAGGGAGACTGCGCCACTAGGGTAGTGTCACGAAGACTGGTGGACAAAACAAATCCAACAAACTTATACGATCTGACACATAAGGTAGCATATTTTGATTGAGGGGTGAACAGAAAATAAGCTAGCATAACTCCCCCACAACAAAAAAATAAATAAATAAATAAAATAAATGGGAGGTATGAGATTTCTACAACCCTAGAGAGCTCATCCCTGAGCTCCATCGTTTGTGCATTTGCTCACATCATGGTGCTCTCTCTCTCTCTCTCTCACCCAGATATTCCATTTGTCCTTGGCATCCATGACATGTGGTTCCACACTCCAATGACCCTCTGTCACCCAGTCAGCACTACCTACAATAGCAAGTCCAAATAACATGCTCTTTGCTCATTTTTCTTATAACACTGTCATCGTGTCTCAATAAGAACCAGTTGATCAGTCCATATCTTTCCAAATCTAACCCACAAGTTAATCCTTTTCCACTCTTGCAATCCCTAAACATTTCGGTACCGTTTGGTTTAGTTTTTAAATTAACATTTTGATCAAAAAATCAAAGACCATGTTTGATTTATCAATTTTCAAAATTGTTTGGGACACGGCCGGGACACGCGTGTCCAAATCTGGACACGCCATGGGATCATCTTCTGAGGGATTTGATCATCGATCACTAAGGGCTTTGTCTCTTGAGGACTTCGATCGTCTTCGTCTCTGTTCTCTCTCTCTCTCTCTCTCTTCGATCATCTCTGTTCTCTCTCTCTTTCTCTTTGTTTGCATATAATTTACTTTATATAAGATAATTGATCATATATAATAAAAGAGAGAGAGGGAGAACAGTGACAATCCCAAGCCTGGGTAAAGGAGAAAGGTTGTGTGTTAGATAGCCGACAACCAACACGTAAAAAAGCCACTCGGATCTCTCATGACAATGAATCCTACTTTGAATCATTTAAATGCTAGGTTGTTCCCCTCAAGTAACGCATTGCGCCTGCCTCCGGGTGTTTCAAAAAGTGAGCAAGGGGCGCCGCATCGACGCCTGGGTGCAGTAAAAAATGGGCAAAGGTTCCTGTGTTTTTCTGAACGAGCGCAAGTAAAAAAACTAGTCCAAGACCATAGGTTTAGGGTAGCCACTTGGAATATAAGAACCTTAACTGGTAAGACGATGGAATTGGTAGATGTTATGATTAGGAGGAGAGTTAGTATAGCTTGCATACAAGAAACTAAGTGTACAGGTGAGAAAGTTAGGGAAATTGAGGATACCGATTTTAAACTGTATTATAGTGATAAGGATAGACGCAGGAATAGGGTAGGAATCATAATTGTCAGGGATTTTGTGAAGAATATAGTTGCCGTCATTAGGAAAGAGAATAGGATTATGTTAGTTAAACCAAGTATTGGAGGGAATATAGTGAATGTTATTAATGCATATGCCCCTCAAGTAGGATTAGATGATCACACTATGAGGGATTTTAGGGAGCAAATGGATGAGATCTTACATGAGACACCCGTAAGAGAGAACCAATTTATAAGTGGAGATTTTAATGGCCATGTAGGCATAGATAAACTAGGCTATGAAAGGGTGCATGATGGATACGACTTTGGTGACAAAAATGAGACTGAAGAGAGTATCTTAGATTTTGCGTTTGCTTCTAACTTGGTGGTGGCCAATACTATGTATAAGAAGAGGAAGAAGCATTTCATAACCGTTAAAAGTGGGTCAATTAAAAGCCAAATAGATTACTTCTTAGTGAGAAAAGTAGACCGCCTAAAATGAAATGATTGTAAGGTGATTCTGAGAGAGCCTAGCCTCTCAACATAGGATTTTGGTACTGAATTTATATTTTAAAGGGCAATACCAAGCTAAGAAGGATGGTGGGCGTCGTAGAACAAGATGGTGGGACCTAAAAAGGGATAAATTAAAAATATTTAAAAATAGAATGGATAAGGAAGGTACTTGGGACTTGGAAGATGATGCTAACACTGTGAAACTCGATGACCAATTGTATAAGGAGAATCTCAAGGGAAGTGCTTGGAGAGTCGAAAGAAACGAGACCCAGCTCTAAAAAAATTTGGTGGTGGAGGAAAGAGGTTCAAGCAGTAATTAAGGCAAAAAAAGAGTACTTTAAAAGTGGCAGAAGGATAGAACTAAGAAAAACCTTAAGAGCTATAGATTGGCTAACAAGGAGGTCAAAAAAGTAGTGAAGAAGGATAACTTGAAAGCTTATGATGACATATACACTAGACTAGGGCCCTGTTTGGTAGGGCTTATTTCCAACTTATTTCAACTTTTAGCTTAATTTAAGTTATTTTGATGTGTTTAGTTCAGCTTATCAATACAACTTATAGCTTTTTGTAAGTCAAAAATCAACTTATTATTTGAGTGGGGGAGGAGAAGCTTAATTTATAAGTCAAAAATCACAGTTATAAGCTATAAGCTGTTAAATTATAAGCTATAATCACTTTCCCACAGCTCTACCAAACGGGGCCTAGATAGTAAGGAGGGAGAGAAGATGATATACAAACTTGCTAAGATACAGGAGAAGAAAACAAGAGATTTTAATCAAATTAAAGCTATGTTTGGGAAGTGGCTAAAATAGCCAAAAAGCCAACTAAAACACATCACATCACCTCTCTCTTTTTTTACACCTTTTAAAAAAAAAAAAAAAAAAATATAAAAAATAGTTCCCCAAAACTAAGTGCATCAAGAGTGAGGATTCTAAAATATTGGTGAAGGATGAAGAGATTAAGGAAAGATGAAATAACTATTTTGAGAAACTATTAAATGAGAAATATGAAGGTACGTCAATAGGGAAAAAATAGTCAGTAATATGATAAACCAAACTATAGATTTTATCATAAGATTAGGAACTTTGAAGTGGAGATTGCACTTAAGAAGATGAAATCAAATAAGGCTTTAGGCTCCGATGATATCCTTATTGAAGCTTGGAAGTGTATGGGTACAACGAGAGCTGCTTGGTTGACTAAGTTGTTTAGCAAAATTTTGTTGACTAGGAACATGCCTGATTAATGGAGGAAAGAGTATTTTAGTGCCAATCTATAAGAATAAAGGAAATGTCCAGAATTGCAACAACTATAGAGGAATCAAGCTAATATGTCATATAATGAAAGTGTGGAAGAATGTGATGGAACGCCAATTGCGAGATATAACAGAGGTGTCAAAGAATCAATTTAGATTTATACTTGGCAGGTCAACAATGGAAGCGATCTATCTTTTGAGGAGAATAATAGAAAAGTATAAAGAAAAGAAAAGAGACATTCATATGGTGTTTATCGACCTTGAGAAAACATATGATAGAGTGCCTCGAGATATAATATGACGGGTGTTAGAGAAGAAAAGAGTGACAAAAAGTTACATTTATGTGATTAGGGACATGTATGAAGGGGTGGTGACCACTATTAGATCGCCTGCTGGAGAGACAAATGAATTTTCTATCACTATAGGGTTACACCAAGGATCTACCTTAAGTCCTTATCTTTTTGCTTTAGTTATGGATGAGTTGACGACAAATATTTAGGATGACGTGCCATGGCGTATACTTTTTGCAAACGATATCGTGCTAGTGGATGAAACTAGAGAAAAAGTTAATACAAAGTTGAAAATTTGGAGAAAAACACTTGAATTTAAAGAATTCCGGATAAACAGAACTAAAACAGAGCACATAAAGTGTAAATTTAGTAACACTAACAATGAAAGCAGAGGAGAAGTGAAGATTGAGAACCAAGAACTACCTAAGAATGAACATTTTCATTATTTAGGGTCAATTATCACAACAACGTGGGAGATTAATGCGGACGTAGCCCATAGGATTAAGGCGGGATGGTGTAAATAAAGAAGTGCGTCTGGGATACTGCGCGACAAACGAATACCCACTAGACTAATAGGTAAGTTCTATAAAACGGCTATTAGACCAACGATGTTGTATGAGATGGAGTGATGGACAACCAATAAACAATATGTAGATAAGATGAGTGTAACTGAGATGAGGATGCTAAAGTGGATGTGTGACAAGACTAGACAAAACAGAATTAGGAATGAGTGTATTTGGAAATGGGTAAGAGTAGCACCGATAGAAGAAAAGTTAAGAGAGAATCGATTGAGATGGTTTGGTCATATTCAACGGAGACCAACAGAGACAGTAGTGAAGAGATATGATACAGTGACAGTGAATGGAAATGTTAAAGGACCAGATAGGCCTAGATTAACATTGTCTAGCGTTGTAAATAAAGATATAGATCTACTTAATTTGACTAACGAAATGGCCTTTGATAAAGTCGTGTGGAAAAGAAGGATTTATGTAACCGACCCCATTTGATGGGACTTAAGACTTCGTTTTGTTTGGTTTGGTTTGGTTTGGTTATATAATATATATAATAAAATTTATAAATTATAATTTTTATCACATAAAATAAAATATCTAATTGTTATTTCTTAAAATATCATATATAATAATAATTTTTGTAAATTATTATTTTTTAACTTTTTAATATATAATAAATAAAATAAATCATCCAATTATTTAAAAGAAATCTAATTAAATCATATATAATAAAAAAAATTATAAAATAAAATATCTAATTTTTCTTTTTATTTATTTTAACATATTTTATTATTCCTTATTTGTTATATTTTTTATTTATAAAATATATACCAATTAAAAATAAAATATAAATTAACAATAACACATTATTTAAAAAATATAATAAATAAATAAAATAATTAATGTGTGTTAAAATAAAAATATTTATAAAAAAATTAAAAAAATTTGCTCCATGTCTCCATTTTTTAGAAATTGCCGTGTCCCATGTCTGTGTGAGTGTCCGTGTCCGTATCCGTGCTTCATAGCTCAAAACTCTTTTCAAAAACTAAACCAAACATTTCTCATGTACCAGACAACCTCCAAAGCATACTGCCAAAACCTTGTCCTATGACAGCAAATACAACATTAAAATCAATAGCAAGAAATTTCCTGACAATAATCAGAGTTATCACCCTGTAAATAGCAAGCTGCTTTAAATTTTTTCCAGATCATGATATGAAGAAATGCCACAAGTCAGCACCCTATTGAATAACATTGGGCATAGTCTTGACCCCAGAACAAGAGTCAAAGTTTTTTATGTAGATTAGCACATGTCATGTGTACATATTAAATGTAGCATGCAGGTAGATGACATTAGAAGTACAAAAACTCAAACAATAATGAAATATTAAAATTCTGAACAATAGAAACCATCATAATTGATACTAAACCCCTTACACTCAAAATAAGACATCTATTAAAATAAACCTGTAAAGTTCTTCACTTTGTGAAAATGGACGGTATTTTGAAAATACATCACCAAATCTCATGTAGGAAAGTCCCAACAGGGCTCTGCCAATTCCAATAAATTTTTTGTCAATATGTGGCCATTGAAATAACTAAATAATGAATAACAACTCAGAAATGCACAAATATACCTTTCTATACGATTCCTTATAGCCTGAGATAGAGCAGCTGCAACCTCTTCTGAGTCTCCAGGAGCCAACCAGAGCCCAGATGCAAGAACTTCCACCACAATTTTAAAAATAAATAAATGCTACAATTACTAACTCAGATATCTTTTTGAAAACTACATAAGGTACTTGATGCAAAGAAGAAGCTCAAGGAATGTTAAATTCAAAGAAGCAATGATATTAGGACATTGGCATGATTTCATAGAGAAACTGATAGGAATTTTATATAATTATGTTTCTTGTATTATTAGAGTATTATTTTATGATTATTTTTATGTTTTGTAGGATTTTTAGGTCAAGGGTATTTTGATAATTTTCATTATTGTTGTCATGGGCTGCAGGGGGTGCGCATGGGTTGTCTTGTGGGTCAAGTTATTTAATTATATTTTATTTATGTTTCTTATTTAGTCTTAAATTAGTTTTAGAAGTCAAAAATATTATAATAGTTTCTTTTTTTGGTTCCAATTGATTTAGGAAGTCTCCTAATTCTATATAAAGCCATGTAATGCTTATAATTCAATAGAGTTTATATTTTAGAGAATTTTTCAAAGCTTTTGAAACTTGGATTGTGTGATGCAACCCTAACCCCTAGGTGTGATGCCTAAGGGATTCTATGAGTGATTCCTAGGCCTATTTTCTTCTTCTCCTCCTTTCTTTCTTAAATTTCAGCACTTTCACCGCCCCAGAACAGCCCTTACAGCGCTGTCCCTATTCGTCCTACATCAGTACTTGATACAACTGAATGGAAAAAATGCAGTCCTCCCCAAAAAAAATATATAAAGCTTGGTAAAATTAATTTGAGTCGAGTGGAGGAGTGTAATTCTATAATTAAATAACATGAAGAAGTTTTGAAACAATTCAGAAATAAAAGAAACTTTTATAAAAATAAAAACAGAAAATCCAAAAATAATCTATAATTTTATTTGAAGTTATGAGGACAAATATACCTCTTAATCTAGATACAGCAGCCTGAGCAGACTCTACAACTGATGAATTACGGCCAGGGAGAAAAAGCCAGAGCTTAAGTTTCTCATCTGTGCATTTCATACAAGCAATCAGTAGTTAGAGATCTAGAGCCTTGAGATGGTAGCATGTCTTAAACCACCACTTATAATGTTTACCGGGGTTGTGGAGGCCCTGAGATGGATCCCAGGGTCCAACAAAAGAATTGGTCCATGTGCTGAGAAATCCCTCCTTCTGCAGCTGGATATGGGATGAAAGCACCGCTAGAGTAGCAGCATCTCTCTGCTCCAGTTTCGCACTGCCCAAATAGCAAGAAAATTCTAGTTTTAACAGTGAACTAAAAATGTATCAAAGCATATATTTCTAATTCCACGTTAAGAAAAATATTCAATAAGACTTGAAAATGTCATATTGTCCGAAAATCAAACCTTTTATCAGGCAAAGGGTTGAGATCAGACTCATGAGGGAGAAACTGAAACCACGATACCTGATGAAAACCTCCCTGTAGAATTGGTCAATATGAAAAGCAAAAATAATGAATAGAAGTTGGCGAAAGCAATAACAAGCGCCCACATCAGTGGGTCACAGCATGCATAATAAAAATAAAGTCAGACCAAATTAACAGGATGAGACTATGCAGCAAGAAATACCCCAAACTTGCCTTAATCTCATACCCCACATATTGTAACTCTGACCTAACTTGCAATTCAGGTTCTTTAGGCCCCTCAAAAGGTCTGTCTAAAAGTCATCACGAAAAAGCGAAAAAAATAAGATAACTTTAGTGTTCTTGGTGCATAGCAGCCAACAAGAAATGGGGCAAATTTGGAATTTAACATGACGCAAACCTTGGACATTTTATAGCTATATTTAGGGTTAAATTTGAGTCTTGTTTTGTGTTCTATAGGTTAATTGATTACAGGTATAATTTTACTTTAGAGTTTAGTAGGCCTGTGTGAGTCAAGGCCAATATTTGCTGGACATGCCATGGGTTTTATTTTGGGCAAATTTATATTACCAGGTTATTTTATGTGGTTTAAATTAGGTCCAATTTATTAGTGTGTCCACCTAATTGACAAACAAGGCTTAGTTTGGTTATTTTTTAACTAATCAAAAAAATAGTCTAAAACATTCTAAATAGTTCTTAGTTTTCTAATTCAGAATATTAGTTCTAAAAATATGCAAGTGAACAAAATATAACAATTAACAGTTATCATGTCATGTTGTAGTAGTTGATCACTATGAGCCAAGTTCATTTGGGTTACACCCCCATGGCACAATACAATGAGTTTCTATACCTATCAGAAAGAAAATAAATATATAACTCACTAAAATCTATAGGATCCAATGTTATTTTTTAAAGAAAGGAAAAAGAAACTTATAATAAACTTAGGCAAGGCAAGAATCATACAATTTTGAAGACATTTGTCCACATTACTTAAACACGCTGAAGCCCTCGTTGTGATGAATACTTGTCAACCCTCCAAATGTCGTAGCCTGGAACTTACATTGAAATCCTTGAGCATATCTCCATACCAGAAAATTGGATGTGCAATGTTAACTAGGCAGACCAACTGGAAACCAACTGGAAAAAGAAATCAAAGTCAATCATTATGCATTCCATTAAACATACTAGTATGTCAATGAAGAAGAAAGAATTTGCAAAAATTGTATTCATTTTTCTTTTTCCTTTTTCTTTTTTATCGGCAACAAAAGAAGCTTTATTGACGAGGAAGCAAAAACAAACTACAAAGAACTGACAAGCTGTCCACTCCAAGAACCAAGGACCATTACATCAAAACAAATAACCACAAAAACCCTATACATCACAAACAAGTTTCCAACTCTAGAAATGAAAAAGAATGGGACCCCTTTAAAAATGAGACAAAGAAGACACCCAAATCGACACCCAGTAACACACTTTGTCCCACAACACCTCAGCCTCCTTGAATTTGTCGTCAAAAATTCTTGCATTCCTTTCCAACCAAATGCCCCAAAAGATGGCAAAAACGACACACCTCCATAACACTTTTGCTCTCTTCTTAAGAATGAAAACCTTGGAACTCAAATAAGAGCAAATTAGCACGCTCCCCTGGGTATCCATTTTTCTTCCTTTTAATCTAAACACGTCAATTGGAATGTTTTTTCCTTTTTTATCCTATCTGCATAAATTCTTTTAAAATATTTACTTCAAAAAACAAATCTAAACTATCAATTTCAAAAAAAAAAAAATGTCATGTTTTAGAAAACTGGTGAGATTTAAAAGACTATGGATAATCTATTCTAAAAGATTCTTCAGTCGATTTTGTCGTCACATCATCGACATTCTCATCAAGCTATTTCTTTTGACAAATCACATGGTTTTCATGAAATATAAGTTCTATTTTTAGTTTATCTACAATCATTTAGATAAAATTACAGCAAATGTAAATTCATTTTCTCAGAAAAATAAATGAGCTCTTTTAATTTAGCAACATCAATACACTTGTCTTTTGATAGCAAAACTTTTACTAATTAAATTCATAGCGAAAAATATATCATACCAAATAGCCATGTCGAATAAGATTTAACTCACAATTTTCAATCTCATATATTGTTTAACAATTAGCTTTACTGCTTCGTTTTATGACCTTTAACCAGTTTTTGCTAACTAAAGCATCCCTTATTTTTACAGTTTGGATTATTATTGCACTCTAGTTGCTACTTTTTTCTAATGGTTGATAAAATGTCAAAGCATTACAGTATATAAGGCTTAGAAAAAATGGGGCTCTTATAATTGGGGGCCTTACGCAATGGCTTTCTGCTTAAGTCAGCCCTAGTTCTTTGCTAACAAATTCATGGTTAAACTTTTGCATTCCTATATTATGATGTTATTAATTTTCAAAATTCATACAATTCAAGCCAAATATATTACAATCTTAACCCATACATACTTATAGAAATATTGATTAAAGTAAAGACCAGGATACAACTCATGAAACACATTACACATACAACTATAGATTCAAGAACTCAACACATATTAAGCCAAAATTTCTACTTTCTCCCACTATATTCCTAAAGCTAGAAATCATGGCTGAACAAGAAATTATAATGGTTAATTCTTCAATAACAACAAATTTTACAAAAAAAAACTAAGGTAATCTAAGACAAGAATTACATCATCAATATAGTATCTAAACAGATATATTTAGATATAAACACATACATCAATACAAAAATTTAAGGATCATTTTTCAATTTGACTTAAAATTCATCAACTATCCATCATTGATCTCTCACAATTATATATATATATATATAATGGATGGAACCCCTCCAAAGCCCATAATTTGGACCCAACCCTCAGAGTAAACCCTAGAATCGTGCAACCACTTGCAAACCATAAGTATCAGATAAAAGGAGGTGTAAACTTTTGTATTTTATTAGAGAAATACTAATAATCAGGTTTTAAGAAGCATTTTGAGGAGCATTTTCCAATACGATTGTTGCCACTTTAATTCTTAGTTATAAGAAGCCAAGAGCTTCATCAACGCAAGTGATTTATAGCAGTTTGTAGACGTTTGTTCTCAACAATCTTCTCAATATCTTAAGATTGATTTGTTAAATTATAGCAGCAATTGACAGCAACTCTAGGGCATCCGATTGGAAGGCAAAATACATGATTTTTTGTTTGAGAGTATTCCAACCAACGAATTTGGAACTAACTAGTGCCTAGAATCTA
The DNA here is from genome assembly GCA_025200525.1 of Camellia lanceoleosa. NCBI lineage: Eukaryota > Viridiplantae > Streptophyta > Magnoliopsida > Ericales > Theaceae > Camellia > Camellia lanceoleosa. Next base: position 211,725,735 of record CM045758.1, read on the forward strand.
GAAAGCTACAGCCATTTTTATCATCTCCAAAGGTTGGTTTTTCAGAGCCTTGAATTGATGTAGTCCAGATTTGCTATGCGCACGTCTGACCTCGTCAAGTTCAGGTATAAGTAATCCCAGATTTATTGTCGCAGACCCAAATCTTTCACCAAAGATGTATAAACTTGTTTGGATCCAACTCTACGAGCTTCAAAATAACGTTGTTCGGGAGGAGCTGAAGTTTCAATGTTATGGGTAGAAGATTCCTTAGTTGTACAACCTTAAATATTTTGAGAACCTCCTTTCTTAAAGAATGGATCAAGTATTTAATTTACCATGAATAACTTAACTACAATATATTCTCATTGAGTAACCTAAAGGCAATTAAAAATATTAATATAAATGTCTGCAATCCTATTTCATATCATCATAAATAATTATTATGAGGCTATATACCATCAATTTAATAGAAAATCTCTAAAAAAAATAATCCTATTAAAGTGGATCTACAGATAAGGCAAATCAGATCAGTTGTCTATGACTTCGTAACGCCTTTCTGTTTATAATTAATCACACCCCCTAGCCCAAAAATAAATAAAAAAACGTGTTTACAACCAACACCTTAATTTGTAAATTGACTAAAACAAGTATATTAATTCAAAATTCAAACCAATCCCCAAAATATTTACCCAAATCAACCAATTGACCAGAATAACTCTTTGCTTTCCTAAACACATATTTTGACCCCAAATAAATTGACTAAATTTTCCCATAAACAGTTTATACTCACAGGATATCATGAATACACCATTGGAAAACTTTAAGATGGGTTTTTCCCTAACCAATCACCTTATTAGCAGCCAAACCAAACAGAAAATGTGATGTAACAGTTATATATGAAAAATCAGTTACATCCTATGAACATACAACTTAAAAATTATTTCATATAAGTATACAAAACTAAAATGTAACAGAAAATGGAAGATGCAAGTGCATTATATGAGCCAAGTCAGTATATATTTAAATACAAAACATACAAAAAATCAACAATCATGTCCAAGTATCTTGCCCAACACAGCATCAGTGAGACCAGTAACATTGAGCAACAATTGAAGTGGAAAAAGAGAGAGAAAATGATAGAGGAAGAAATACCAGACAGCGATCGACGACCTCCGACAAAGCTTCGACCGAGTTCCGGCGAAGGGTTTTTCTTCTTCTCTCGGTTAGGGTTTGCTCTTCGACTTTTTCGCTTGTACAAATTGTTGTTTCGTCTTTCTGCTGCAGAGAAGTCTGTGTTATTTTATAATTACACTTTGACACCGCTAAAGGTTTTTGATTTTTCCTTTTTGACCCTAATCTCCACCTGTTTTACGAATCTTCCATAATTGGGTTTTTTTTTTTCTTTTTTTATTTTATGTTGAGACAAAAATAATTAAAATTTTAAATTTTATATCCTTTTAATTCTAATCTTTGTGCGAAAATTGTTTTTACAAAATTTATAAGTTAACTAAAAATTTAAAAATAATATAATCAACGTGAAATTAAATTAAATTTTTATATAGAATCAATTACACTAACTTTTTTAGGTTTTGAAAAAATATAGTATGTCTCACAAATTTGACATAATTATATTAAATTTTTTAAAAATTTTAATTTACATAATATTTTAACCCTTTTTTATTAATAATTTAGAGTTATATGGATAAAAAATAAGTTATCATCCTTTTAACCTAACTACAAATGATTCTTTTATGTTTTTCTATTATCAATTATATTTTATTTTTTGTTTCCTATGTTGATTTCTTTTATAGTGAAATAAGTTATATTTTTATACAAAATGAAATCATTAATAATCTAAAAATAATATATATATAATACAATATACTTACGATTTGAAAAATCCTCTAGTTTAATTTAAATATATTGACATCTAAGTGTTAAAACAAATTTGAAAAATTTACACAAATAACTCTAAGGTTTAATCCTTACAACAAATTAAACTTTACATTTCTAATTTTATCAAATAAAATAAAGAGGGTCATTTACAACTCTACACCAAGCATAAGCAAAACAAGGAAAAGACTACAAGCCCAAAGGCGACACTTGGGCCTAATAACTCTATGAGATCAGAACATCAAACCCAAGTATGAGCTTGGGGCGAGCTAGTTTTTAATGGCCCAAACCGTGTGGGCCAAGCGTTTACTTGAACCAGAGAAGAACCACCAATGGACATGGAGACCAAGTGTGATCTTAAGCCCAATGGACTGAGTGATTTGAACTACGCAGCCCAAGTACAAACCTGGGCCGAGCATAGCTAAGGAGGATGACCAACTTGAATTAGGGCGTTGAACTAACTGTAAGAGCGTCCGATACAAACCAATCGTGCAAATTAATTCACATCCAATACACGGAATGAGCACTTGAACTGCCGCGAATAATGGAATTGCTTAACAGATTCTTTGCTCTTTCCATTGAGGAACAACCTAACATTTCGGCTAAGTACCAGGTGGCAAAGAGAGAAACTAGGTGAGCAAGTCAAACGGTCTTTATAAAAAGTAACCCCACCTTCCTTGAAAGGGGATTGACCTTTTCACACTCTAAACTTACTCGTATATTCTACCTTCACCATACCAAATTCCAGGACTGACTTGACAGTTAGAGGGGTTTCCAACTAATCCCCGGTCGGACAGCCTAACCTTTCGTTCTTTGTGTAGGCCTTCACCTATTGGTGCATCAGGGTTTGTCCACGAAGTTTACTCTATTGCGGAAATCAATCCGCACATAAAATTATGAACTTTTGAATTGTGCACAATTCTAACCATTTATGGTTATCCCGTTAACTAAAGTACAGGAGAAGATATAGTCTTTTTACATATTATTAGGGATAGTATTGTCGTTGTACATACACATTTTGCCACTGTGATTCCACTACCAATATATAGTGTCGTCTCTATCTCATTTCCTTCCCAACACTACCACAGTCTCTCCAATTTTTAACGCCAACCTTACTTCATCCCCATTTCTTTCTCAATATACTCCCAATCACTCACATTCTCAAGCCATTATGTTTATAACACCAACTTTATCTCTATCAGCTTCATAATGCCAGTCATAAAATTACATTATCGTTCCAACACCAAGCCATCACTTCCTGTTCCAGCACCACTCTCATCATCTTTTATTTTCAATACTACTTCCATCGTTTTTTCATTCTTATTCCCACTTATTGCAATCATACTGAATCAACCACACAAAAAAAAAAAAAAAAAATCAAAAAAATCAACATAATCAAAGATAAAAGAGTATAGATTTAGTTTCACTAGTCATACGATTGATCCAATCTCATTAACATCACTAGTCGTTTGTCGATCATACTGGCGATCAAATCAACCTAGTGCTTAACTGTCATGGTCGATTCTTGTTATCAATCTCAATATAATGTCTCATTGTCATCGTTGATCCACGGGATCTATCATTAATCATGATATCATAGTTGGTTCCCAATGTCGATATTGATCTAGTGTCTCATTGTTGTTATCAATTAATGAAATCCATTGTCAATCAGGCCATTGTGGTCAATAGAAAGGAAATGAAGAGTGAAGGAGAATATGGTCGTGGAAAGAGGAAGAGGTGACATCACATTAGAATAGAGAGCAAAAGAACAATTAGCTATGTAAAAGAGGTGGTAAAGGAGAATAAAGTGATCAAAAGGAAATAAGAAGCTAGGCTAAAGAAGAAAAGGGGGGTATGGGTGCAATGCCGTGTAATCCACTCCATAGGTTTTGATAAATGATAACGGTGATATAGTTTGGTCGATTTCATTTAGGATTAACATTTAATTGAAAGAGCAAATGATAGTGTGCCATGTCTTGGGAAAAAAAAAAAATTGTTAGATAAGTTAACGGAACAAGGACAAATGGTTAAAATTGTACACGATTACAAATTTTAGGATTTTATTTGACAAAATAAAAAATGCAGGATTTAATTTGCTATAAGAGTTAAAGCTTGAGACTATTTATGTAATTCCTCCTAAAATTTTGTATAACAAAAGCACCATTTCATGCATGTGGAGAAGTCCACTGTCCTCTCTTTCCTTTCAAGCATTGTTTTCATTCTATCATTGGGGGGAAAAGCAGTTTATTCAGTTTATAAGTATACATATGTTCCCTCAAATACCAACACAATATACACAAAAGATTGATGTTCTCAAATTTACATCTTTGATATATTGCTTCGAAACACAAGTAACACCTTCAGTTTTTTTCTGATATAGATACATACTACAAGAAAATACAAGAAAAAGAAAAAAGAAAAAAGAAACATGCAAGGAAAGTATGACAAACAAAAAGTGAAAACCCTCCTCACAATCCAAGCCAAGTTCATCCTTCTTGTTGGTTTGCCCACTCATACAAGTTTTAGGAGTCCACCGAAGCAGACAATCTTGGCGACGAAGTCTCACCCAATGAGACAGATGCCAAGGATGATGCCCAAACCCGAGCACTTCTAGCTCCATCATGGAATTTTCTAGTTTTACACAGCTTCAGTTTGCACCAAACTCTCTTCACATCGATCAAGTAGAGAACACGCCCCAAAATCTGGCTCGACTCTCCAAAGATTCTCACGTTTAGATGTGGCACGAAAGTGGACCACAAAGCAATTACACGATATATTATCTCTGGGAAGAAATATAGGAGTACCCTGAAAAAGAGAAACATTACTGAGAAAACTAGGTAAGGTTCCCTCATCAATATTTCCTTTAAAGAGTTCCCTTTCCAAGAGTGAAGCAGTTTATGACCACTGTCTGAGTAGCTCCCTTGATCTTCAATCAAATCCACTACGGGGTCAAGTCCTGAAACAGAAAAAGGGAATGGAGCAAAGCCATAATTTAATTTACCTGAAAATAAAATGCTGAGCAAAACTGGAGAGCCAGTGTATATGTAATCATTCAATCGTACTCCATTTGATCTAAATCCCATTTAGGCTGTGTTTGAATCTAGAAGTTGGGTAGTGATATGTGGAGTGGAAATGAAAGATGAGGAAAATGCGAATGAAAATTAACTTAGCGTCTCTTTTCTTTTCCTCCACAAATCCCTACCAAATCCTATTTCAAACATAGCCTTCGTAAGTCGTTAGGGAAAAGGAAACTGGCACAAGACAAACGTGAAGGACACTACATTGGTTCATTTATATCCTAGGAGTACCTTTGAATGTTAAATTGTTTTGAAGGCAAAGAGACATCTTTATTGATATATAAAAATAAAACAACAAGACACCCCAATGGTTTTGTGGTCACAATTAAGTAATTTACTTGGAAGCACCACCTGTAGTTCTCTTATAGAAGTGCACAAAGGAATAGAGATCTTTTGGACCATGATGCTGCACCCTGGTCGTCCGCTTCACTATCAATATTGAGGGCAAGCTACGAATTCCATATCTCGAAAAAATACTGCAAAATTGCAGATGTGACACACAAATTAGGTAAGCAGAATTTATGAGAATGCCAAAATTATTAATGTTAACAGCAGGGTATGGAAAAGCAATGCTCTCATTCCCTCATGTATTTTTTTTTATTATTATTATTTTTGGTTGATAAATAAAAGCCACTTTATTAGAACAGTATCAAGATTGGTTACTGCCTTGAATAGTCAGTTTTTATTGATCCTCCAGTGCATACCATATGTTAAATTACTGGTTTCTTAACTAATTCCAAAAACCCAAATCTACTTTGTGTTTAGGAATGAAAATTTCATGATGAAAAAAAAAAAATCCAAATCAAAATTTGATGGTTATCACACCACATAAGCAAATAATGATAAAATGGAATACAATAATAGAAAACCCACCTTGGCATGGCTGAAGATTGTTCAATGATTACATGTTTGATTTGAGGAAACATTGAACTGAGGGCAGCAAACTTGGTTTGAACAACACTTGAAAAAGGGCATCCAGAGGCGTAGAACAAAACAGCAGTATATACATGTGTATGACTAGAGCTAAAAGCTCTGTCAAGAGATTCCCCATCCATCTTCAAAGATAGCAAAATTAATTGTGAAAGTAAATAAATAACAAAATGAAATTACACCCAAAAAAAAAAAGAAAAAAAAAAAAAAGAGTAGTCCAACAATCTGCATGTTGTCAAGTAGTTCAAGCAATTCATGTGGAAATCTCAAATCCATAATAGATTTAATTTTATTTATTTTTTAAATAAAAACCACAATCCTTATAGTCATTGTTGTTACCAACTTACCTTGACAATTTGTTGATTCCTTGCCTATTTTTCTCTCTCAGGGTTATCGAAGGGGAGTTATTACCATTGATGTCGTTTTTCAACACCTTCATTGCAAATTTGCAACCAACTTTATATGATCATCACAATTTTGAGTTGAAGTTGGACACTTCAACTTCAACCATTTCGTGTTATAATAACTTGAGGCATAGTGTTGAAGATAAGATCATATGTCAAACATATTAGAGAACCCATGATTTGTGTTTATCTTGATTTTTCTATTTTTTGATTTTTCACAAATCCCTACAGCTAAGGGATTTGGTTGGTATCTTCTACCCTCTCTCTCTACTCAATCTTGGCTGAACCACTTTATACTCTCTGTGTTCTTGTTGTTCTATTTTAGTTTATCTAATATTTAACCCCCAAAAAATAAATAAATAAATAAATGTTAATGCAGAGACAGGAAAGAACAATCCTTGTATCATCTTTAAAAGTATGTCATGCTCAATTTACAGGTATAAAAGCTCATCAAATTTATGGAATCAAAACCAAATAATACACATAAACAGACACAAAATTAAAAACGAAAAAAGAAAACGAATGGAAATTGAAAGCTGATACCTCAAGAGGAGAATAAGAAGAGATCGTAACGGGGCATTGAAACTGTAGATCGTGGATAAACTTGCTGGATTGAGGACTACACCTTGATGTACATACAGACGCTGATGAAGACGAAGAAGCTACATATCGAATCGAAGACGCCGCTATGAACATACACATCAATACAACATATTTCTCCGATGCTGCCATTAAATTATCCTATCAATTATGCACCCCTTCTCCCTCTCTCTAAAATTCTAAGCCTTGTGGTGCGCAAATTCGGTATCTCTCTTTTCTACCAACGCAGCTTTTGCAAATTCGCTTGGCCACTTCTTCGTCTTCTTCGTGTACTGGTCCTAGGTTGTTTGACTAGCATCTTCAACAACAACGGTGACCCAAATTTTTCATGAAATTTGAGTAGGAAAAAAAGTTAATATTCTCAATTTGATACGATTTGTTCTAACTGTGCATAAAAGTGAAGCCATCGACCAATTGGTTGACCGATTGATCGACCGAACAGTCGATCGGTAAAGTAAATTTTTTTTTTTTTTAAACTCGTTTGAACTTTTTTAACAAGTTTGAACTTATCTATTCGAACGGGAACAGTTGATCGGTTGGTCAATCGACCGGACAACTGATTGGTTGGTCGGTTGGCCTATCTTAACGGTAATATAAAGTGAAATGGTGAAATCTGAAACCTGTTCTTACTTTGATAAATTTTTTATTCCATTCTCATTTTAATATCAATTTAGTAAAACTATTAGAACTCTAAAAAGTGATTTTTTCACCAAATTTTAAATCTAATATAAAATTTGATTCACCGTTAAAGATGTTCTAACACAATAATTTGAGTGATGTACAAAATACTTCCGTCCCTTTTGATTTAAGTTTTAAAATTACAATTTGTGTTTAGAGTTATGATTTAACTGTTTAATTGTAAGTTGAATTTTGAAACCAAAAAAATTATTTGATAATAAGTTTTAAAAAGTAATTTTGAATTTTGAATTTTGAAATTTTAAAGGTGTTGTGAGTTTTGAAAAGATTTTTAAGTCATATTTTGAATTTTAAGTTTTTAAATTTTGAATTCTATTTTTAATTTTTTGGATTTATTTTTTTTAAATATTAAAAATGTTTAAGATTAGTTTCTAATATGTTTATTTTTATTTTCAATATTGATGATGATCAGTAATGGGTGGTTATTTTTATTTTTATTTTTATTAAATTAGTTTTTATTTTTTCAAAAGTCAAATGTGACGATAATTTTGATATCATTATTAAACCAATCCATCAAATTAAAAAAAAAAACCAAAACTAAAAATATTTTATATATTAAATATATCGATTACACATTAAAATCTTAATAACCATCCATTACATGATTATCATCTAAAACACATAATAAAAATTAATTTGATAAAATTAATAAATAAATAAATGTCTAAAAGATTTATCAATTTTACATAATTTTATCTTTGGTGTGCAAAAATAATTTTAAAAAAATTAAAAATATTTTTTTGACATTTATTTTTGTTAAATTAGTTTATATTTTATTAAATTGACGATTTTGTCCTTGAAATTAAGCAATGGTATCTTCAATTGTCTTTATTTAGAACAAGATTCAAAATGTAGGATCAAATATGTCATAATCGAAAAGATAGAGACCAAAGTAACACGAGCGTGTAATTTGCCCTTAAATTTTTAAAAGATTTTGAGTTTTAAAAAGATTTTTAAGTTGTATTTTGAGTTTGAATTTTTAAATTTTAATATTTTGAATTTTTTTTAGTTGTTTTTTTTAAATATTAAAAAAAATGTTTAAGAAATTTTATTTTTTTATTTTAAATATAGTTTTTATTTATATATTTTCATTTTTTTTATTTTGTAAATATTTTTATTTTTTTATTTTAAACTCAAAATACAACTCCACACTTAAATCGTAACTAAACGCATAACTCAAAATTCAATTCAAAAATTATTTTCAAAACTTATAACTAAACACATAACTCGAATTTCTACACTACTTTCAAAACTTTACACTTAAATCGTAACTAAACACATAACCAAATCAAGTTTTAAGTTCTATCAAATGGGGTTGATAACATGAATCTTTTTTTTTCACTCGATTCTAAATCGTAACTGAAAAATCTAGAAATTTTCTAGATATTGATTTGTGATTATCTATCAATTTTAAACAGTAAATAGCAATCCCAAACAAACAATCAAAGACAAATTAACACAATGATTTAATATGAAAAAATCACAATTTGAACGCCTCCAATTGTGATAAAAAATCACGGGCAAAAGCCACAAAACAATCAAGTAAGAAGACATCAAGTAATTACACAAGTGTACTCTCAATTACGTAGCGAATTAATGCCAAAATCGAACCGACCCCTGTGTGCTTTTTGCAGTCCAGTCTTAACCTCAGAATTGTCTTGCCTAACATTGAATCCACAATATCGATATCGAATCACGACGATGAACCACTCCGGAATCCACCAAAGCTTCAGGCCCAAATTCCACGAAATCCATCAAATAACAACTCTCTATTTTGTATTGAATAAATAAAACAATCATTTGATGTATATTTTTTCAACTAGATTTAAACTCAAACAAATATCAAAGAAACTAGTAAAGAAACTCCAGATATAAACCCTAATATCCAAGAAGAAGATCGGGAAGTTGTACCCTAAAATTGGACTGGAACACATATTTATTGAAAACAAATTCGCGATCTTCGCTCGATCGCAAAAATGGCCGCTCGAGCGGAGGAGAGTTTGTTTGAGCGTAAAATCCTAAATTCCAGTATTTTTATAGACAGGTCAAACTTCTTGATCGAAACATTATTCGCTCGAGCGCACAAACAACCGCTCGAGTGTACAAGCAACTTCGAATGCATTTTTGCATTTTGCTTCGGGGACGTTGCCCCTCGACCCTCGCGAGCTGATTAGGCAGCACGATTATCACGCCCCAAAATTTGGACAATTAAATATTAAATTATGACTAAACTCCAATCAATATTCCATCATCCAAATCCTAGGGGTGAAACAAAATTTAAACATTCCCGTCTCCACAATGTTTAAATAAATTTTCATCATCAAAATATCACAAGAGATCAAAAAAAAAAAAAAAAAAGCCAACGAAACTATCTATCATAAATTTATAACTATCTAATACCTCACCATTAAGGTAGCAACAACTAGTCAAAACAACTTAAATAATATAAAGTTACAAACCATGCAAAATTATCAAAATACCAAGGTCATAAAAAAATAAAAATAAATACATATACTAATACCAATCATAAGCTTAAGAAAACAAAAGAAGTCCAAACGACATGTCCTACGATCATAGTTATTTATTGTCACCACCATAGCTTCAACTAATCCTGCAAAAGAAGTTCGACTACGCTCAAACAGAACGCACTCGAGTTGCCAAGAGACAAAACATGTCAATATACAAGTATACTGGCATGAGTACAAGATTTAACACTCACTTGTCTACCAGACACAAACAAAAATATATTAAATTCTTTTACGTGACAAGACAAGTAGTTTCAACCACACCGAGACGAATGGGTAGTTTCCTGAGATACGGTGACATTTAGCTTCTTATCCATACACAACAAAATATAAATTGAGTATAAAATAAATAAAATAAAAATAAAAATATGGTGGGTCAGCCTTACATAAAAAAAAGTTAATAAGACACACCATCCTGAAAAAAATAAAGTTAGTATAATTTAATCATAATTAACTTACTGAAGAAGTATAAAAATACACTGTTTCTTGCTTAAATAATTTGAATTGACCAAAACTCAAAGAATAAAAGTTGTACATAATCAAATTTGTTAAAAAATAACGTGAACGAATTTAATAGAAACTGAACAGGCTGAGAGAAAAACTTGATAGAAGAATCTAGAAGGAATTCAACCAAAAAATCTGAAGCTGAAAACAAAAAGAAATTACCCTAAAATGATCTTTTTCGAAAAAGTTCAAAACACGCAAAGTGTTCAGAATAATGTTTTACTTCAGTTTACGTGAAACCAATAAAAATGAGCTCGTTCCATGGGTTAAAACAGCTTCAAAAATTTGCATTGCTAAAATGAATCAAAACTACAATAACCAAGATCATTCGATTTTAAATTCTAATCGATCTTTTTAATAAAAAATTAACACACAAAAGTTGTCTAGAATCAAGTATACATGCTTATGCTAAAATTTCATAATTTATCGAGGTCGTTTACTATTTTTCAAGCTGTACAAATCAATACAATTCACACTATAACACTAAATTTGTTGGTGAAAATATCAGAAAAAATTATATTTTATTGATAAATAATGAAAAAAAAAAGGATACAAATAAATTAGGCTGAAATACGGAGATTTCATTTTTTTTAAGGAGATCAAGCCTATTGCGGTAGGAATAACCCAAATACCGATGCAGCAGTCACAAAATTATAACTTGTCCCCTTCAGGATACAACAGCTCGACCACTTGTCGTATGGTTCAAGCCAACTCTGCACAAGATGGTGAACACAAAGCTTCACCAAGAAAAACATCATTTTTTGCTAGTAATCTCTCTTGTATAGAAAATAGTTAATGTGTTTGTTGTAGAAAAGAGTAGTAGAGAGAAACTATTTATAGGCCACTAGGACTTTACAAAATACATCAAAAAATAATAATGACCGTGAACCTAGAGAAAATGGAGAGTGAACCAAAAATTAACTCAATAACAAGTTCATGAATTATAATTAAACTCCATTCATGAACAAGACAAAAAGTCAACAAGTAATAAATCTCCATTCATGAACAAGATGAGATTCATGAATAAGACAAAAAGAAGATTCATGAACAAAATATATAAATAAATAAATAAAAGATATTAAAATGGTCCAACAAAACTCATAATTAAATTCTTTGTACTTTAACTCCACCATTTCGGCCCTTCACTTCCGACTTACATATATATCTCATGTGCCTCCCGTATACCTAACACCGCTCCAAAGCCAAACTTGCATGGGATATCGTCCCGAGTTTGACCCACACTCCTCGGATGGTTAGCATATACGTACGCGTGTAAATCAAAGCACTTGTCTACTCATGAGAACGAGGCAACAATATACATATACAAAACATCTCACTCATGAGAACAAATATAACAATGCCAAGCCTAAGGCATTCAAATAAATTTCATAATCCTCACTTTTTTCTACACACTCTTTCTCACCAACACTTAAATAAAATAATAATCCATGGAGTCATGGTGAAGTATAAGGAATTTATCTATGGGTTCCTAATTAATTTTAATTTTATATATTTATAAGTGTGATTACAACCATAAAATAAATTCATGTAAAAACCTTAAACATAGCATACCCAATTAATCAAAATAATTAAAATCAATCAATCATCTAAAAACCCTAAACCTTGCATACACAACTAATTAAAATAATTAAAATCGATCAATCATCTACATACAAATACGAAATCAATTCAATATCAAATAAATAAATACAATGAATTAAACATAAATCAAGAGAAGTGAGTTTTGCACTCACAATATTTTTTTGAAAATCAAAAAATTATTTGAAGAACTAATGGAGCTACCAAAACAAAACCCTAACCCTAATCTTCCTCTCATTTCCTCTTTCTCACGCACACAGCCGCAGACCCTCTATTTTTCTTTCTTTGATTTCTCTCTCTCTCTCACACATACACTCGGCTTGCCGCCACCCACAGCACTTCTCTTTTCTTTCTTTGATTACTCTCTTTCTCTCTTTTGTTTTCTTTCTTCTCAACTTCTAAACCTAATTGACTTCTTATATTATACTATATTATAAACCTAAGTCTAAATATATAATAACTTAATTTCCTGTTTTATTATATTATACAAATACTTCCATCCCTCATCCATTACTGATCGACTACCTACCTAGACCAAGCATTGAAGACCCCGAAGCAGAAGTGGTATGTTGCACAGAGCTAGGCCCCTCTTGGATAGATCCCATCATCCTGTTCTTAAAAGACGACATCTTACCAGAAGAGAAGAAAGAGGCCAACAGAATAAGAGTGAAGTCGCAGCGATTTTGACTCTCCCCATCCCTAGCATTGTACAAAAAGTCGTTCTCAGGACCCTACCTAAAGTGTGTTCATCCTAGCAAAGTGGAAGCATTCTTATTCGAGATACGATCACGGGCGGAAGCCATCAAGCTGGAAGATCACTAGCATACAGAGCAATTTCACAAGGATATTGGTGGCCATACATGCAAGAAGATTCAGAAAAGTATGTCAAAAAGTGCGAGAAGTGTCAGAAATTCGCACACCAAATACACCAACCTGCCAGATAACTTCTACCTCTAACTAGCCCATGGCCCTTCGCAATGTGGGGATTGGACATAGTAGGACCACTTCCAACAGCACCAGGGAACAGGAAGTTCTTTCTTGCAGCAACCGACTACTTTACAAAGTGGGTGGAAGTAGAAGCCTTGGCGTCAATCAAGGAAAAAGATGTGAAAAAGTTTGTCTAGCAGAATATCATTACTCGATTTGGCATACCAAAGGCACTAATATCAGACAACGGCACTCAGTTCGACGGCAGAATCTTCAGGGGCTTTTGTGAAGAGTACAAGATAGAGTTCTACAATTCTACACCGGCGTATCTCCAAGCAAACGGACAGGCAGAAGCATCAAACAAAGTAGTCTTGGATGGATTAAAGAAAAGGTTAGAGAAAGCAAAAGGCAAGTGGGCAGAGGAGCTCCCTCATGTCCGCACCACATCTCGGCGATCAACAGGAGAAACGCCATTCTCCTTAGCCTATGGCATAGAGGTAGTAATCCCACTGGAAGTTGGCCTCCCCACAATCCGAAGCGAGAATTTTGATCCAGACTTGAATGGCGAAGCCATAACATTAGAGCTCGACCTTGCAGAAGAAAGAAGAGAAAGAGCGTTGGTTCACATTGCCTCATATCAACAAGAGTTATCCAGGAAATACAACAAGACAGTTCATCCAAGACAATTCAAGATCGGAGATTGGGTACTGCGCAAAGTGATGAGAAACACCTTGGTACCGGGAGATTGCAAGTTAGGGCCTAATTGGGAAGGACCTTACAAAGTGGTTGGATTAGCAGGCAAAGGGGCATACCACTTAGAAGATGAGGACGACAAGGCAATTCCCAGGCTATGGAATACTGCCAATCTCAAGTTATTTTATTTTTAGCCTTTTTTCTTTTTAAACATGTGTAATTTTTTCCTTTCTCAATAAAACAAGTAGTTTTCTTTTCTGTATAGACGTTTTCTTCTGTAGAAATTTGTTTTAGTAAATTAGTGAGTTAGGGGCAGAAAGAACATTTTATTCCAGGTTGGCTGGAAAAACCAACTTAGAGGTTGGCTGGATTAAACCAACACCCCTCCTAAGCCCAGGATAAGGATCCAGGCTGCAGGACGTTTGGTCGGAATAACCAAACACTTTATTCTAAGTTGGCGGGAAAAACCAACTTAGAGATTAGCTGGATTAAACCAATACCCCTCCTAAGCCCAGGATAAGGATCCAGGCTGCAGGATATTTGGTCGGAATAACCAAACATTTTATTATAAGTTGGCGGGAAAAACCAACTTAGAGGTTGGCTGGATTAAACCAACACCCCTCCTAAGCCCAGGATAAGGATCCAGGCTGCAGGACATTTGGTCGGAATAACCAAACACTTTATTCTAAGTTGGCGGGAAAAACCAACTTAGAGGTTGGCTGGATTAAACCAACACCCCTCCTAAACCGAGGATAAGGAACCAGGCTGCAGGATGTTTCGTCGGAATAACCAAACATTTTATTCTAAGTTGGCTGGAAAAACCAACTTAGAGGTTGGCTGGATTAAACCAACCCTTATTACTCTTCAGCCAAAGTAAGGGTATGTAAATTTGAAGAGTGGTTATGGATTAAACCAACTCTTTGTACTCTTCACCAAGTAAGTATATCTTTGAAGAGTGGTTGGCTGGATCAAACCAACTTTTGTTACTCTTCATTAAATAATGGTATGGTCAAGAGTGGTTAATCTGATTAAACCAACTCTTATTACTCTTCAAAGGAGTAAGGGTATGGGCTGAAGAGTGGTTGGCTGGATTAAACTAACTTTTTGTTACTCTTCAGCCGGAGTAAGGGTATGGGCTGAAGAGTGGTTGGCTGGATTAAACTAACTCTTTGTACTCTTCAGCCGAAGTAATTATATCAGCTAAAGAGTGGTTGGCTAAGCAAGCTTAAGTCAGATTGACCAGCTAAAACCGAAATACGGTATCTCGGCCGAAAAATATTTCAAATTGCAGTTAGAAAGCAAGCACTAACAGGAATACAAACCGAGATCACAGTTGAAGCAAAAGAATTCATTGAAAAACTCATTACAAGTACAAGTATATAGATCAAAACCGAGATGAGTGTTAGAGCAGAAAAGACGATTTTCATTGATCAAGTTCAGAACAAGTACAAAGGAGGGGCCACAACTAGGTTACACGAGCAAAAAGAAAAAGAAAATTACAAAATCAATCAAAAAGGTCTTCAAGATTGGCGTCAATATCAACTTGAACACCGGTTACAGATGGAAGATCAGTCTCGGTTGCGAGCTCGGTATCAACTGGCAGCACGGTGTCAGTCGGCGGCTCAACAGTTAGGTCTTCAACCGTTGGCTCCAACCGAGCTGATTGATTGTTGCCTTACTCATTGACTACCGGAGTATCAGTTGGCTCATTTTCTTCATCTTCATCATCATCATCTGAACCCTGCAAAAATTGTTGTTGGACAGAAGTAGCAAACTTCGCTAGTGAGGCCGGAATGAAATACTGAGGAGCATTGTAGACCTTGGTTTCGAGCCTACAGTCGAGCTATTCCACAGCACCTCTCCAGCCGCATTTGAAAAATAAGTCCTTTGCTGCCTCGCATTGTTGGATGTAAGCTGCTTCGCCTTCTTTGAAACCTTTCAGCTCGGCGTCTTCAGCTTTCTTTTTCAGCTCTCCTATTTCGGCGTTCTTCACGCCTTCAAGTTTTACCAGCTCCCGCAAATATTTATCTTTCATTACGGTCAGAGCTCTCTGTTTATCGTCGTTAGCCGAGGTAACTATTCCGGTTAGACGAGTTACCTCGGCCTCCAGCTCAGCCGTCCTCTGTTGGGATTGTTTTAGTTCGGCGGTCTTGGCTTCGGCCTCTACCCTACCTAATGCTTTTCTGAGCTCAACACCTTTTGATGGGCAATTTGGCTATTTTGAAGAGACTGAAACGAATGGAAAGAAATCAATGACAAAATCGAACTGAAAGTTTGTAAAATTTGAGAGACAAGAGGGGCATCTTACCAGGATCATGGATTTGTTGGCCGATCGGATGGCCCTTAGTTCGGTCAGGTGTTGGTGGTGTTCCATGTCTGCTGGAAGGCAAACACTCTTGGCAATGTTAAATGCCATCAAGTGATCCTTCTCAGCAACCACCGAATCGGTATCCTGGATATCTCGGCTCGAAAATTAGTTTGGTGCCCACTTGGAGGAGGCTCGGTCAAGCGCTCATTGCGGGCTCTAGAGGCTTGGAGAAAGTGTAGTTTCATTCGCAAGGCGTGGCTCGGTTGGTAATCCCGCACGCTTCTTTGAGAGATGATGAGGGTTGTTGGGAAGGAAGCGCCACAACCGCTTCTGGTTTGGCTTGATGGTACCTTACGCGGTTTGTTTGTAGGTGAAGAGCCTTACTGCTTTTGGCCATCTCTTGTTCGTGTCGTGGGATGAGGTTGATTTGGGGTAAAGTAGGGTCCGGTTCAGGGGCGCCCTCAAGCAGAAAGTCTGTTACTCTGGCTTTCCGGCGACCGCTGTATCGGTATGTCGGCTCAAAATTAAGAAGTTTGGCCCAACTTCTTTCTGAAAACGTAGTCTTGGCGTGAGTGTGTTCAGTTGGGTTAACTATACAATGATTGAAGATGGGCTAAATCTGATAATGAAAACAAGCTCATAGTTCGGTTCAGAGCAGTAATCAAATAAAAGAGAAGTATGAAAAGTGACCAAGTAAAGTATACCAGTGATTCTTTATTCCAATTTATACTTGACCGGGATCTGGGCT
This sequence comes from Camellia lanceoleosa, assembly GCA_025200525.1. Classification (NCBI taxonomy): domain Eukaryota; kingdom Viridiplantae; phylum Streptophyta; class Magnoliopsida; order Ericales; family Theaceae; genus Camellia; species Camellia lanceoleosa. Next base: position 211,742,618 of record CM045758.1, read on the forward strand.
TGGTGGTCTTCAAAATTCCAGATACCTTAAAAAATCGTCATCGCTAAGTCTTTATCCGGCGATCTTTTATTATTTTTTCTCTGCGACGGCATATCCTTAGGTAGTAGACCCAGCCGTCATCTTTGGAGCCAATGGAGTACTGGTGGAAGATCTCGGCTAGACCTAGGTTAATGCCAGCTCGGCGGTTTAGTTCGGCTATACCGTTTATTATACGGTATGAGTTGGTGGAAAGTTGGGTAGGACAGATCCTAGTTTGCCTAAGAAATTCACAGAGCAAAGGTTAGATCTGAAATCTTAGACCGGTTTCTACTATGGACAACAGGGTAAAAGGTACGAAGCCCTTATTTCCCCAAGGAGTGGTATCTTGTTCAGCTAAAGTCAGATGGACGTCGTCAGGTATATTGTAATCTTTGCGGAATTCGGCTAGACCGCCAGGTGTGTTTACTAAGAATCTATACTTCCTCATTTATTTTATAAGTTACGAATAAATTAGATCGGTGGACAATTTGTGCTCAGTAGCTCGGTTGAGCGCTCAGAGGAGTGCCTGGGCAACCTAAGTCTGCAAAGTGGAAAACAAAGGTGTTAAGCACAGATCGTTGGACCGTGCTATAAAGAAAAAGCAAGGTAAATAGTCCTATTTCGGTTATGTAAGGACCTATCTCGGTTTTCAGCAAGGTACTTCGTAGCTCGGTTCGAACAACAGGTTTGTTAGTTCGAACCTGGCGAGCTGTTCGTTATCTCGGTTAAAGAGACGATTCCGTTAGACCAGTTGAACTGCTAGGGGCAGCTTTCTTAGCTCGCCCTGAAACTGAGAAAGCTGGTTTAGCCCCGAAGACATAGCTCAGTCCAAATTGAGGGTTTTCAGTACACTAGGTATAGACTTAGTTCAGTTTGTTATTTCGGCTAAGGTAAACCAAGCGATGGTTTGACTTATTAAAGCTAGTTGGGCAACATGAAGTATTATTTCGGTTGACAGTCTGCCTAAATTCAACATCAACTACAAACAACTTTCTAGTCCGGCTGCATCATAATTTTGGATCAAAAACCAGTGTTTCTCAAGTTATTGTATGTGTTCAAGTGTTCTTATTGCTAAATTTTTCCAGAAGTAAAACAAGGCAAAAGCAAGTGGAATGAGAGTGTTTTTCAAAAACACAGACCTAAAAGCTATGGATTAAACAAAATACGAAAAGCAAGAAAAGAGAAATAGGTTTGTGATGCTTACCAGATGAAGAGGAAGGAACTGGAGATGTGAGCAACAGCAACAGTGAAGAACGTGAACTCAGGGAGCTTCAAAGACTGCAAGGTTGAAGAACAATGGGGGAATGAGAGAGAGAAAGAAGAGATTGAAACAGTGGAAGCTCAGGAATGAATGATTTGAAATAGAAAGTTTGTTTTGTGTAAAGGACGAAAAAAGGCGGGACTGTTCAAATCTCGTGAAATACGAAAGTGGCGTAACAGCTGCGAAGGGCCAATCAGAACCTGCCACGTGTTACTAGAATGGGAAGCGATTTAGTTTCTGTGACTGAAGGGACGTTTTGATCGGATAAGGATAGCTCGGCTGGAAAGGCTTAACAGTTTTTTTAGCTCGGCTGGAAAGGTTAGAACTTTAGCCCAGTTTATAAACAGGTAATCCCTATCATGCTGCGCAGATGGAATTAAGGGGCAATTGATAGGGTAATTTATATGCAAATTGGGCCGAGCTGGGTCGTTATGGGCCTCAGTGCGAAGGGCTAAGTAAAAAGGCCATAAAGTTACTCCGGTCGTGAAGAGGCTTCGAAGTTAGTCCGGTCCGGAGAGACTTGAGGTTAGTTTAGTCAGAATGAGACATAAAGTTACTTCGGTCCTAAAGAGGTTAGCTCGGTCACCATACTAGAACTTGTACCGGTTATAGCGCAGTATGGTTAGTTCGGTCTAAAGCCTTGCTAGAAGTGAGCTCGGTTTAGACTTACCACGGTTTACTCAGGAGGAACTGAGGTAAGGATATTGAAGGAAGAATCGAACTAACCATAGTTCGGTCTATTCGTAATGGCTTGCAACCATGCTGCTTACTTCGTCGTATTGAGTCGCCATGGTAAAACCATCTCACTTAGTTTAAGTAGTGAGAGGGGTGTTGAAGGATAAGCATTATCTTTCAGGAGTATGAATCTTAGGAGGACTCTGTATGGAGGAGTAAAAGTCCTACTAGGATTGTGCCACACGAAACCTATGAAAGCTCACAAACATCACCTATGGAGAGGTAACGCAACTTTGATTCCCGAATACACAGAGCTTTTGTTTATTTGTCTAGTTTGCTGACTTAGGCATCGGAGAGGTTTCCGGCACACACCCGCCGGCTAGCTCACGTTTGTGTTTTCAGGTGATAAAGCGACGACGTACGGAGGAGAGCAGATTTGATCAACAGGATTATACAAGAATATTTATTTCTTTTCCGTACAATAACACTTCAGTTGATGTTTCAAATAAAATAGACACTTGCTGAACAAAGTCCATTTGAAGTTGCTTTATTTATTTATTTTTAAATGGCTAAGATGCAGGAGTATTTGGCATTTTTGAATGTTATGAATAAAAAAAAATGTGGATGAAGTTAATGTTGCTCTGCCTGGAAAAAATCAAATTAATCGAATATTATTTACTCATTTATCCACTCACATTTATATTTATAAAAATAAATAATAATTAAAATTTAAAGTATTAAAATGAATACAAATGTGAGTGGACATTCGATTAATTTAATTTTTTACAGACATATTCTACCTAATATATTTTAAAATATGAACTATTTAAATTATCAAAAATAAATCCTGAACTAAGCTCATTTTACCGTGCAACAGCCGCTACTATGCCCCCACTTCCGTTAAAAACTTAGGATCAAACAAACCTCTGTTGTAATACATTAACCAATCCATCGTAATTGGCACCTTAGTCATTCTATTTTTTGAACTGTATTATTAGTTTTTTATTTTTATTTTATCAAAATCTAAAGCCAATTATCTTGTTTGGTTTCAATTATCAGAATTTAATTTTTTAAAAATTAATTATTTTTATTTTTCATATGTTTTTATTTTATTTTTAATGAATGTTTTTAATTTTTATTTTTATTTTTATTTTTTACTTTTTAGATATACCTAACATGAATGTATTTAAAAAATAAAATATTTTAAAAACTCAATAAATACAAAAAAAATACAACAATGTATTAAATTTTCATATTTTTGGTATTAAATGAATTTTCTAAAATTTTTTTCACAAATATTATACTTTTCAATTATATTTATATTAAGTGTATCTAAAAAATAAAAAAACTTGCTTAAAATAGTAAAAAAATGAGAAAATTGATGAAAAATCTACTTTAGCAACTGTCTAAGGCAGTAGGTCTAGTGATTTTTTTTTTTGTTGATGAAAGGTTCACACTTTGTGAAATAATTTGGTAAGAAGTAGGAATGACAATTTGAAACCGGCTCGACGGGGACCCGATCTCCCGACTCCGATTTGAGCGATTTTTTCCCGAAAAATATCCCCAACGAGGCAGGGATGGTATTAAAAAATCAATCCCTGATCAGTTTCGGGCCTGGACGAGATATGTGTTCGACCTCCGGCCCTCGTTTATCCTTGAAATGAAATTACTATTTTACCCTCCCATCTCTCTCTCTCTCTCTCTCTCTCTATATATATATATATATATAAACCAAACCTTATCCTCATCTCACTCACTTCTATCT